>JASTWQ010000299.1:0-244896 GCA_035220615.1 Leptothorax acervorum
CAATCAAATTTTAAGAATTATATATGAAATAGGGGGTAGAAAGACTGAAAAAATCTAATAAAATTAGAAATGCCCAATATCTCAAATTAATGGAAATTAGAGCAACATTTTAAATCTTAACGAATTTTCTCTTATACATATAAGTACCTGACGTCTGTCTGTATGTCTGTTATGTCTGTCTGACCGCGAACTACTCATTCATTAATGGACCAAATTTTTAAGAAGTGTACATGAAATAGGGGTAGATTAGATTAGAATTTCCTGGGAGTGCCATAAAGTATATAGTTTTCGTTACCGATCTTTTTGGAAGGCGATTACGATATTCTTCCAATTTTTCAGGAATTAATTGACCGAATCTCAGAGAATTGTATATGAAACGGGGTAGAATTTTCCGGGGAGTGCCATAAAGTATATAGTTTTTCGTTACCGATCTTCTTGGAAGCGGGTTACGATATTTTTCCAATTATTCCGAAATAATTGACCGAATCTCAAAGAATGTATATGAAACGGGGGTAGAATTTTCCGGGAGTGCCATAAAGTATATAGTTTTTCGTTACCGATTTTTTTGGAAGGCGGTTATGATATTTTTCTAATTTTTCAAGAATTTAATAATCCTTAATCTCTGTCTGTCTGTCTGTCCGCAAACTATTCATTCATTAATGGGCCGATTTTTCTGAACCAGGTTGTCAAATTTTTCTAATTCTTGGAGATGATTATCATGGGGTTCAATTTTTTGTTTTTACAGATTTTCTTGAAAGTGGTGCCAAAATTTTTGCTAATTTTACGGGATTGCGATTATGGGTTTAATTTCTTTTAAAAGAAGCTTTCTTTATCTATATAATTACCTAATACCGATTTTCTCGAAACCGGTGCCACAAATTTTTCTAATTTTTCGGGGATTGTGACAATGAATTTAATTTCTTTTAGAAAGTATTTTTTTATAAAAAAATCTAATAAAATTATAAATAGATCGATATCTCAAAATTAATGGAAATTAGAGCAACATTTAAATCTTAACGAATTTTCTATCTATCTATATAAATAGAATGTCTGTATGTTTGTATGTATGTCTGTTTTTATACACTATTTTCTTGAAACGGATACCAAAATTATTTTAATTTAACAAAATTTTGGCACGCTTTCAAAAAATCGGTTTTAAAACAAAAATCGAATCCCATTATAGTTATCCTTGAGAAATTAGAAAAATTTTGGCACCTGGTGCAAGAAAATCGGTCCATTAATGAATGAGCAATTTGCAAAACAGACAGAAGAAAATCGGTTTAAAACAAAAAATCGAACCCCATTGATAGTTATCCCCAAGAAATAGAAAAATTTTGGCACCCTGATGCAAGAATCTCTCTCTCTCTCCCTCTCTCTCCCTCTCTCTCTCTCTCTCTCTCTCTCTCTTTTTCTCTACTACAATCTTATCAGTCTCTTATCAGTCTCAAAATAATTCCGACATCATCGAATACTGCAATCGGGCTTTGATTTTTCGTCGCATGGATCACCTCGTCGTAGAACATGGAATGGATCGTAATCAATCGATCGGTTAGCATGTCCGTGAAAAATACATTTTGCCATCTTCCATCTATGGCGATAATTGTGCATCAGTTTTGTGTATTTTATAATGGTATTTACTCAATCATACATGTTAACATATACATTAGCATAGAAAAAGCGATTGATATATAATATGGAAAAAATTCAAAATTTATGAATTATTTATTTCTAAAAAGGGGTGAATAATAAGCGAATTACACGAATAATAAATAAAAGTTCAATGTTTTGCTAACAACTACATGATATCTGTTTTAAAGTTGTATATAGCGTTAAGCGTTTGTAGTTTCTAGTTTAGTTTAGTTTAGTTCTATAGATTGTTTATAATCTAATTCCTAAGAGAGAGAAACTTACAGTTAAAATATTCGTAAAAGCAACATATGTCAAGGTCAAGGTCGTTTATGCCTTTCAATACTCAAAATAACTGCTATATTTGTTAAACTTTTTTTTGTTTATAACTTTTTAATAACAACGACCGCCGACTAAAACCTTCTGAAGGTCACTCAGGAGGGTGACCTTGACAACATATGTCAAGGTCAAAGTAATCCGAGCTGTGTAAGTTATTGTAAACTTTTACCTTTCGTTTCTTTCTAGCTTTATCCGCAGAATTAAAATATATCCATATCGCTTAAAAACATTAAAATCAATTCTCCCTCGTCATTTGCATCTTCTAAGTAGTAAGTATCGATTGGTATGCAAACATAAGCAATATTCGGAGACATACCCCAAGTTTGCTTTACGAAAAAAAAAACAATAAAAAACTTAGCGCTCAACAGACACGATGGAAGTACCTGCCTCGCGTCAGAAAAGAATTTACCGAAAGTCGAAGACGAAAGCGGAGGGGATTTTCGTGAACGTGATGGTTTTATCGGAAAACTTTTCGGTAGTATGGCAATTTCCCTGTAATTTTATAACGCGTTACGCGTGCGGGAAATACGCGCTGGAGGCTGTGTAACGCACTCTGGGAGAAATTTTGACCGTTATTTTTGTAGTTAAGCAACTTAGCATTTTGGTTAGTGCCCCCTTAAGTAAAAATTATCTTTGCGTAACTGAATATCGACAGAACTAATTGAAAGAATTGACTAGTATAAATCTTAAACATCTTTGACATAGATAGAATAGCTAATTGCGATTTTTAGTTACGCGGGGTTGTTAACTAGAAATCTCGCTTAAGAGAGAACTGTGACGTCACAGATGAGGACGGAACGTCATTCTAAATCTTAATTACGTTTTTGCAAATGTCAGTTGTCGGTGGAGAAAGTTTAGTTAATCATCTTACAAATGCGATTACCTTAACTCATATTCATAATCTATATAACTTGGTTAACTAAATTAAAATTAACATTATTTGTATAACTTAATTTGTGGATGTAAAATTAGAAATTTGGAGAGTGAAACTGAATTGTGGTTGTTAAGTAATCCCAGTATACGTTCTATCGCGCGAGCTCAGAATGTAAGTTTTAGAATAGGTAGTTACTGTAAAATAGATTGTTAGCTCAGCGTTAGCGTACTAGGCTACCATTCCGAAATCTTAGGTTCTTAGGTTCGAATCCCGTCAATGCGTGCGTTTACAAAAATTGTAAAACAATTGAAAACAATGCGTAATTGTAAATAATAAAATAGAATATATGCGAAACCATGAATACAGATTAATTAAAAAATAGAAAAAATAAGAACTATTTACAAATAAAAATTTTTTTTTCGTTAAAATATCCGTAATAGTCGTTGTCTAACTGCATGAGATGTGCAATTACTGCAACAGCAATTCGATGATAAAACTATGTTTGGAAGACTCGAGATGTCTTCTCATAACCAACACTCCCACTTGCTTAAGTCAATTTTTAGGTTTTTTAACTGATATTATTCCTCTGACATCATCATTTTGATGACGTATTTCTAGTCCAAATACGAGGTTATGTAAAATTAGTGTTACGAGCAATCCCAATTATTTGATTACTAGTCGTGGGCCTCAAAATGGGTTGCTTAACTGTCTTTTTTTCTCCCAGAGCAGAAGCGGCTGTCTATCTGCAAGGTTACACGCGTCGCATTGATACGTATGTATTATACATACGTTCCATCGCAAAAAAGCATGCGCTAAACGTGATGCTTCGATATGCGACGATAGGTAATACAAAAAGTGTGCAAGTAGAAACTTGCACATTGCTTCCTCATAGCTTTAAAGTGTGCAAGTAGAAACTTGCACATTGCTTCCTCATAGTTTTTTAAGTGTGCAAGTAGAAACTTGCACATTGCTTCCTCATAGTTTTTAAGTGAGCAAGTAGAAACTTGCACATTGTTTTCTCATAGTTTTTAAGTGAGCCAGTAGAAACTTGCACATTGTTTTCTCATAGTTTTTAAGTGAGCCAGTAGAAACTTGCACATTGCTTTCTCATAGTTTTTAAGTGAGCCAGTAGAAACTTGCACATTGCTTTCTCATAATTTTTAAGTGAGCAAGTAGAAACTTGCGCATTACTTAATCAACATTTTATTTCGCTTATAAAGCTTCCTCTATGAGGAAGCCAAATTAAAGAATATTTACTAATAATTGTACATCAAATAAAAAACAAGCTTCCTCATAGAGGAAGCTTTATAAGCGAAATAAAATGTTGATTAAGTAATGCGCAAGTTTCTACTTGCTCACTTAAAAATTATGAGAAAGCAATGTGCAAGTTTCTACTGGCTCACTTAAAAACTATGAGAAAGCAATGTGCAAGTTTCTACTGGCTCACTTAAAAACTATGAGAAAGCAATGTGCAAGTTTCTACTGGTTTCCTAATCCAAACGCTGGATGACGTGCAGTCATTATTCTGAACCAACAAACAATAAAGTCTACAAACCATGCAGTAGTGTAATATTCCTCTTTAGAATCCATTTCGGCCAACAATTTTAAACCAGAGCTTGTTTCATCATTTAAAACACTAGTAGTACTACTGACTCGCATTTTTAAGAAGTTTTTTTGTATCTAAATATTCTGGTGTGCGTTTTGGAGCGTTTAAATTCTAAATTTTCCTGGGCAGAAAGTAATTCTTTGAAATGTGAAGCTTTAACAGTATAACTTGGCGAATTGTACTTTTCAACAAAAATATCAGGAATTTCCAAAACTTCATTTGTAAAAAGACCACTTTTAATATTTTTAAAGGCATGTGGAGTATCGCCAAAAAACCATAATTTTCTATTTTTATCGCAAGGATGTATACATGAATTGTACACACAGTGGAGTATCTATTCACTGAAATATTAAATAAATTCCACATACTTTGATTCGACGCGCCCATATCGGATGTTACAGAATGGACTCGTAAACCTATCTCTTCGCACTTTTTAATAATTTCTATGATAATTGGTTTATATGTTCTTCCGCATGTTTTCTTATTTGTAAAATAGTATGCGACTATCTGCTTCCATCGGCTTGCTAAACTTGCTATTAAAAAAACTAATGCTTGATCAGCTTCGCCACTATGATCAGGTAAAGTTACTTGACCTAGTATTTCCTTTGTAGAGTTATCATATATATTTCCAGGCGTAATACTCATCTCATCTAATACTAGCATACAGTCTTTGTCTATTTCTTTGAATTGTGAAACTTTAATGCGTAAAAAATCAAAAATTCCATCTATTAAACCGCTTCTAAATTTTAAATTTTTCAGTCTGTTGGTTAACGTTCGAAGACAAGGTAATGGATATCCCTGCTTTAACAGTTTTAAATAACCCGAAGTACCACATGCAAATTTCAACCTGTACGATTTTAATAAAGTAGCGTTACACCACTTTCTTATTTTTATTTGTTAAAAACTTTACTTGGTCATCATTAAAAATTTTAGACGTAACTTCTACAAGGGAATTCGTTTTACGTACTTCTTTTTCAAGGCGCTGTAGTTTTAACTGTAATTCTTTTTTATATGTATTGTTTTTTGTCTTCATTTCCTTTATGATTCGATTTGTCTTCCTCAATTGTCTCTCCAATTGTTGATTTTTTTCTGAACTTTTCTTCATTTGATCTGTTATTGTTATGTCTGGATTGAGAGAGAGAGAGAGAGAGATATTGTCACAATCAGGTGAATCAGGTACCAAATCGTTATTTTTCTTCATCCTTTTAGGAGGGTATTATATCTGTAATTTCTACATCGTCTTCCGGTGGCTTTTCTGAATTAACAATGGTTTGTTTTCTTTTTAAAATGCTGACAAAGTGCATTTTTGGCATTTGTATAGTACCTACAAAAGAATTAAAAGCATACACAACTTACTCCTGACATGAGTTAATGCATAGTTGAATTGCACCCTATTTGTAAAGTAGACGCTCTCTCCTTTTGAAGCTAATATTGGCTAGTGCACATGCATTTTATAATAACCAACATTAGTTTTACATTGGGAAATATTGGCCAAGCATTTCCAATACAACCAATTAATATTCAGCCAACATGCTACCAATGTATTGTGTACTACTAGGGATCCTATTACAACTTACAATTAGCAAAGCTGGCGTCAAGATATAATCTACTAATTGTTTAACAAATAATGTAACATTAACAACTCATCACCTTGTAACATTTCCATATGCGATTCCTTCATTGGTACAGCATTTGGTCTTAATTTTTGTTTCTTTCCAAATATTTTTTCATCTTCCCACATATCATCACTAAAATGTTCCTTGAAAAAAAAGTACATTAGTATAATACATATTAAAATAAATAAATAATAAATTAGGGCTCACAAGGACAAATAAAAAATAGTTTTAAAATTATAATACTTAAAACTTACATCGCATAATACAAGATATTTTTGTTGAGGACAGCCAACATTATCTATCCACTTTTTTCTTCGGGAAGGAGATCGTGGAAAATTAAACATTTTATGACCATTTCTGGTATTATTACGGCAATTACGAGCAGTGCACGTTCGCATTGCAATTGTGCGTATTATTAATCAACTTATATCGTAAAAGTAAACAGATCAACGAGCTCAATCGGACGATATTCTAAAATATAAAATAAAGGCCGATCGCTGCTGAATGCAACTGTCAATTGTCAAAGCTGTGGCCGGTATTCATAGTCAGATCTTATATACATACAAAAGCTTAACGCGCCCGTTTTGAAACACGGAAGTAAACCTCCAATGGCGGCGACCAATCCGCAGCCAGTTGACCTGTTTGCTCATCCCTGACTAGAGGGTCCCTAGTTTCCCAGTGAGGCTATTGGCCGGTATTCATAGTTATTTAAGACCGTCTTAAGTTCAATCTTAAGATGTCATGAACCAATCACAGAGCCGTATCAGCGTCTTAAGACATTACTTAAGACGATCTTGAAGACTATGAATACCGGCCTATGTCTGCATCATGGTATAAAGATTTATACCATGGTCTGCATTGTCTATCTTCCGACGCGTGCACGGCAGGGGCCGGTCTATCTATATAAGTCTATGGTCGGGTCACGTTCCCCTTACCGCGAGTGCCCAGACCTGTTTATAAGACCGTGCTCTTAAGGGGATCCTAAAGCCGTCTGTATTACCGACCAAATTCTATATCTGTCCTTGTATAGACAATGATAATAGACAAGGATAGACAAGGTTATAGGTTATATTGCATTCATTACAATTAATCTTTTTTTGTAGGCTTTTATTCTTAGTTCCAATTGCACGATATTGTTCTTACATGTTGTCCCGAGATGTTGTCCCTAGGTCATGCCGGTCTAATTTTGTGGATATTTATTGTGGAATTTTTGTACAAAGAAAATATTGTCGTCATGTATACAAGAAATTAACAAAAAATATTAATTTTTTTTTTTTGATATAAATTCGATTACCATGACCTAGATTTTGATGCGTACTTTAATTCTATACAAGAATTTTGCATTTCTATAAAGCCAATTAAAAGATTTTCTCTAAGAAAAAACCGGTATTACAGACGGCTTTAGGATCCCCTTAAGCAATGTTACAAGCGTCACATCAGTGTTGCCATCTTTTAAAAATAGTATTTTGTTTAGAAATAACAATGGAGGTACGATTTAACCGTCCGCGTCGGTACGATTTGGCCAACTCTCCTTTACGACTTTCTCAGCATCTCGTATTTTTATATTCAATGTATATTAAATAAAATCCTTAAGGACTCTCGAAAATTCAACAATATAACTTGGCAATGAGAGTAAAACGTGGTACTTAGTTCGTGTTTAATCAAAACTGATTTATTTCGAGATACAAGATTCGATATTCTGTACGTTTTGGCTTCAACATCGGGCCATCCTCAGCAAAGATACAAAATATAAAAAAATTCTCGAATTCTCCATCATATCCAGTGTGTCGCAAGATTACAAAGTCAAGAAACTAATACCGGAGTATGAGTAACCAAAAGATCGACATCTGTAAAGAAGTTTAAACTTAAAATTGAAAGAACGGGGAATTAAAGAACAAACGACTCACCAAATAGTCCGGAGAACGAGATTGAAGCAAAATAGTATATTGTGTTACAAGTGCGGAAGTTGGCTATCGGTCACGAGCGCTCATGACCAATAGCCAACTTCCGTACGTGTAACACATACTATTTTGTATTACAAGTGCATGTAGGGATGGGGGTTAAGGGATGCGTATATTACACGAGTGCGGGTAGTCGCACGAGCCGAAGGCGAGTGCGTTTACCCGCACGAGTGAGTGATACGCGAAGGACCTGCGGGGGTCGAGGGGGGGCGAAGCTCCCCCGAGTTGGGAGAAATGACACACGGGGGGGTTTGGGGGGGCGAAGCCCCCCCGAGTCCGGGCGCAGGCGGGGAGGGGGGCGCGGGGGGGAGGGGCGGAGCCCCTCCCCCCCGCCTATGATAAAAGCAACGTTTATTATAGTTATCGTATTAAATAAAACAATTTATTGAATACTTATAGAAATTATAAATTATTCGTGTGAAATTATAAACTAAAAATAATAACATTTTACAATCACACATCTGTTGATAAAAGCCTATGATAAAAGCAACGTTTATTATAGTTATCGTATTAAATAAAACAATTTATTGAATACTTATAGAAATTATAAATTATCCGTGTGAAATTATAAACTAAAAATAATAACATTTTACAATCACACATCTGTTGATAAAAGCCTATGATAAAACCAACGTTTATTATAGTTATCGTATTAAATAAAACAATTTATTGAATACTTATAGAAATTATAAATTATCTGTGTGAAATTATAAACTAAAAATAATAACATTTTACAATCACACATCTGTTATAAAGAATGTCATTGTTTTTAATATATGCATTTTTAGAAGTAGAAATAAAAAATAGACTATTAAATGAATTTTCCTTTGATTTTGGTGGCAATAAATTTTGCACTACGGTTTTGGCACTTTCTACTATTTCTGGAGGCGTGAGTTCGTTGTCACTATCGGTTTCTGGGATGATATGATCCATTTTTTTTACTTTATAATTGCTTTATTGCCTTCATTATGTGAGTTGCGCGTACAAGTATGTACAGTAGAGTGACATATGAGTAGCTGTTAGGTTAGGTGTGTGTTGGGAAGAGGCGAAGTGGCGGTATTTTCGGTAGTTGTTTTCTGTGTGCGCTGCGAGATGGCGTGGATACCCGTTACGTATGGCTTGAACCCGTGAGAAATAAGTCTTAGGGCACGGTTTTCCCGTTAGATATGACTTTGGATATGACGTGTGGAATATTTTGTAGGTAGATGTTGGCAAATCGTTACTTTCCGCACAGAAAACACACACGGAAAGTGCTACTTTCCATGCACGTGTAATACAAAATAAATAGATAATTTATTCTATTTTATCTATGTACAAGTGTTGGAATGTCAGTGTGCTGAAGGTGGCCCTGAAAAGGGCCGATTGGGTTCTTCTTGTGCGGTGGCCCTGAAAAGGGCCGATTGTTCCTTGCGCTACTGCGCTATGCGCTCGCGCCAGATGATGGCGGGAAGCGTCTGTGTCCTCTGATGCGTTCTCTCTGCAGGCTGCAGGTGATGGTGACAGAGGTGTCAGTAGAGAAGGCCGCGTCTTCTCCGCTGGTGACAGCGGTAGCGGCGACAGGAGTGAAGGCACGTCCCAGGAAAGCCGAGGTGGGGTGTAGCGCCGAACCCTCACGTCCCACGTGAGTATCACCTGCCGTGGAGGACGAGTCCGTCGTACCGGCGAGAGGTCGAGCGGGATGAGCTGCCACGGTCTGCCTGGGCGATGGTCCAGGGGCCCCCCTGCTAAAAATGACCGATTGAATCCGATTAAAAATTTTGAATCCGCACGAATCTGGATTCCTGATCCGGAAATCACGGATTCATAACGATTACACCGACTGAAAACGATTGAAACGGATTGGTATTCAAGGATGTAATTTCAATCGGTTGGTATTAATACGATTGAAACCGATTGAGTCAGATTCAGATGATTATTTAGCTACGGCAGACACATACCTATTTCCGACATTCATCCAAAATAAAAAAAAATTATATTTATTTCGAAATTTTATTACTATTTTTTAACTAAATTTGTTTCTTAAGATGCAGCCTATGATGATTCCATCTGAAAATAAGTATTTGTAACTGATTAAATGTTTTAAAAAACACACTTACCTTAGTGGGATTCGAACTCGGGACCTCTGGATCGTGAGCCAACTGCCTTACGTGGTAGACTACTTCTTAATTTAATGTGTTATATATTGTCTACATGTCATAACCGTAGGCCCTTATACCGCCACATAATTTGTAGAGCAAAACAATAACAGAAAAATGATGATTTCTTATAATTAAATAGTTATTGTTAAATAATATTTTAAGTAAATATTAATATTAAATAAATGTTTTTTAAAATTATTATAGTAAATAAATAATTATTGCAAAATAAATATTAAATTAATGTCAAATAAATGTTAAATATACGTTTTCTTTAAATCATTATTGCAAATAAATAATTAATATAAAATAAATATTAAATTAATGTCAAATAAATGTTAAATAAATGTTTTTTCAAATTATTATTACAAATAAATAATCAATATTACATAAATATTATATTATTGCCAAATAAATGTTAAAATTGTACATTTGTACAATTTTAATGATTAGAGCGGATTTAATCCGATTTAAATGACTAACTTTATTACCCGATTGAAATGGATTAAGCGTAGATACATACGATTGAAACCGATTAAGTCGGATTCAGATGAATCCGGAAATATCACATTAAATCCGATTCCGGGGTGTTGTATTAAAACCTAACGATTGATGCGGATTCAATACGATTCATGTGGTCACTTTATTCACCCGATTAAAATAGATTGGCATGATTGAAACCGATTAAATCGGATTCAGATGAATCCGGAAATATCACATTAATACCGATTCCGGTGTTGTATTAAAACTTAACGATTGATGCGGATTCAATACGATTCATGTGGTCACTTTATTCACCCGATTAAAATGGATTGGCATAAATACGATTGAAAAGGATAGCGTCGGATTCAGATCAATCCGGAAATGCCGAATTAAAAACAATTCCGATTGATTTGGTAATAAAACCGATTCACTTCCAATCGGACATCCGATTAACCGGATTGAAAACGTATTCATTCCGATTTAATTTCATCAAATTTAATGCGGAACCAATCGGATTCAATCGGTCATTTTCAGCAGGGTTGCTGCGAAGATCTCGGTGGCGGCAATAGGCGTGTCGCAGCTCGTCTCGGTGGTGGTCGAAGCTTCTTCGGCGGCAAGACGACGGCAAGGTTACAATATGCAAAACCCCTTCTTCCACTACCAGGCAAGGAGCTTGGATAGCAGTCGAAAGCTGTCTAGGCCCTCGCCGCACGGCCTTATATATCCTTCGTGGTTGAATCTTGAATACGAGTAAATATGCCATCTGTTGGCGGCACTCTCGTTCAGATTCGCGGGCCGCACGTCGGGCCCATGCGCGTGGCGCGTGATCGGTGAGCGTGCGCGCGGCGCGCGTACCGCCGGGGCCGTTCCGCTGGCCCGGTGGTATGTGTACGGCCGGAGCCGTTACTCCGCTTGCTCGGAAAATTGTGTGTGTGGTCGGAAGACCGCCACAGTGATTATACAAGACGTGCATCTTAATACATATCAGACATATCAGTCTTATCATTTTCTCGTATCCCGGCGACGACAGTGGACGCATGCGGATTGCGCACACGAGGGGAGTTTTTGGTCGAAAAGCGTGGAGTAGGGGATTAGTTTTTAGGGATGCTTCGGTAACAGCTACGGTGGGGCGGCAGCAGCGGTGGCTGTGATGGTAGCAGTGGTGGCTGCGATGGTGGTAGCTGCAGCGGCGATCATGGCAGCGGTAGTGGTCTCGACTTTCGACTACATATGTCGTAGGTTGATCTTTTGATAATGGTGGTGGTAGTGGCGGCAGAATATGAGAAAGGGGAAACATACGGTCTTACTGCGCGCAGCTTTAGTTGGAGAAAGAGAGAAAGAGGGACCATATGTACACGGTAGTACCACAGTACATACCGCGACGTGGACGCGCACTTGGGCCCTGATTTTATTCTTAACTGGGTTAAGAGCGGTTTAATTCCGTCGAACGAGATTCCTCTGTGCATAAGCTGTACAAGGGAGAGACCTCAACAGTAGCAGTGCGTCCGCGCCGCCCGCGGCCAAAGAGCACTGCCGAAGAGGTGTCCTTGTTTTTCCCTTTCTTTTCCGTTGCTTACGAGAAAACGGATCGGCCAGTCGTATTTAAAGTATTAGTGTTTACGCTCTCGGATCGTAGGGGTGATTTCTAGGATCGACTTTTAGGCACGATTCTTCGCGGAAAAAAGGATGGGAAAATTTCTATTTTAGTTTTTTATTTACTTTATTTTGAAAGATTAGTACACGATTAGAGAGAATTATACATTGCCATTTTCTCTGTAATTTTTCCGCAGGGATAACTAATCTTCACAGTAATTTGGATTTAGCGAATTCATGGCTTAGCCGGCTTAGCGAACACGAGTTCGCAATACAGTGCAATGCGGATATTCACATACAACTACATATTATGTACATTCACTAGCGGATCCTGACATCGATAATGGGAAGGGTGTCGGCAAAATTATTTGGTTTGATATTTTTCTTAATATCACGCTTACAAGTAAACCTCAGAGAACGTCACACGCCGATTTTTCTCTGATTTTGTGCTGTTGTTTCTCATGTCAAAGTATGAAAAAATTTGTCATTGCTTTTAGCTCAAATGGTTTTTTGCTTCCTCATAGAGGAAGCTTTGTTTTCATGAAAAATATTCTTTTTTAGTTACCGCGCGCGCGTGTGTGTGTTTGTGTTTGTGTTTGCGTGCTGATTTGATGTCCGTGGTTGCTCTAACTTCCGCAAATTTTGAGATATCGGTCTATTTCTAATTCTATTATATTCTTCAGTCTTTTCTACCCTTATTTTATATACATATAATTCTTTTAGCTTTGGTTGATTAGATCCAGCTTTATAAGGCTCTTATATGTTTGTACGCATTCCCTGAAATTCTAAACGTCTGTATCTCGAGAACTAATCGACCAAATCTTAAAGAATTATATATGAAATGGGGGTAGAAAAGACCTAAAAATATAATAGAATTAGAAACAATTGCTAATATAATAAAAGAATGGTGCAAATTAGAAACTTGCACATTGCTTCTTATATACGGATTCCCCGAAATTTCAAACGGCTATAACTCAAGAACTAATCAACCAAATATTAAAGAATTATATATGAAATAGGGGTAGAAAAGACTGAAAAATATAATAAAAGTAGAAAAAAATTGCCAATATAATAAAAAAGTGTACAAATTAAAAACTTGTACATTGCTTGCTCATCATTTTTTTAAATAAATATAATATCATTAAAGAAAGATTGTTATTGAATTTGGCGAGGATCGGTGAAAGAATTTTCTTTTTTTGGATATTTAGAGAAAATTGGGCTAAATTTTTTAAAAAAAGTTACGATTTTTAATAATTAAAATGTAATAAAATGTAAAAAGAAATAAATTTGTCTATTGTATGAGAGATCCTCTTAAAATTCATTTAAAGTAAATAAACCAAAGTCAACATTTATCTGAAAGAACATCTATCTGAATTATACGATAAACGCAGTAAAGCTTATCACAATAAAAAGAAGTGTGCAAGTAAAAACATGCACATTGCTTCCTCACAGTTTTTAAGTATGCAAATTAGGAACTTGCACATTATTATTTCGCTCATAAAGCTTCCTCTATGAGGAAGCTAAATTAATATAGATACATATAATATAAATACTAATAATTATGCATCAAATAAAATACAATCTTCCTCATAAGAGGAAGCTTTATGAGCGAAATAATAATAGTGTAATTTCCTAATTTGCATACTTAAAAACTGTGAGAAAGCAATGTACAAGTTTCTACTTGTGTTAATTTTACAAAATAAAAAAATTGTTGATACGGGACGGACGTCATTGTCGACGATATCAAGAAACGGTTAAATTTGAAAAAAACTTTTTTCAGAAAATTAAATCAATCAAGAAATAGAGTGCCTACACTTGTTAATAATTCTTAACTTAAAAACTTAAACGTCAAACAGGCGGGGTTAACTTTTTTTTTACAGAAGCACTTGTATAAAAATAAAGAAGAATTTGAAGAATGGTTATTACCCTTAAAACTGCTTAACGCCCGATAGGGGGTTATAAAACAAAACAAATAAATTATTATTTCAGTGTTTTATATGTGTGCCGAGCTCTGGAGTTTCAAAAAATCGAGTAGATTTATAATTAATACTGCTTTAAATATGCGTAAAGTCGTGTATTTGTGCAAAACTTAAAAAATACAAAAAAAATAAAATTAATTTGAGCTAAAAGTAATGACAAATTTTTTCATATTTTGACATGACAAACAACTGTAAAAAATTAGAGAAAAATCGGCGTGTGACGTTCCCTGAGGTTTACTTGTTAGCTTTTACTGCAGGACGACGAGGACGTGGTGAAACTTCTGATCCTACTAATGCATTTTTTTAAACAGATCCAGCAAAATTCATTTTTTTTATTTGAAAGGAGGGAAGGTTGACCCTTCCCTTAGAATCCGCATAAATGTGTACATTTATGTATAGGTACACATTTTTGTAAGTAATAGTGCAATAAATATATTTGAGAAAAAGTGGAAGCGCATCAAGATACAAATTAATTTATGACTAAAAATAAGAATAAGAACTAGATCTACATATATATTTGATATAAATGAAAAGAGGCTGGCAGAAGGCTATATGATAAAGAAGGTTGGCTAAAAAAACTCCACTTTTATTTAAATTTCTTAATTTATAGTTTTCTCGTATGTGATTAATGTCAGATATTTATCCTGTCATTTCGCATGTTTTGCAAACGCGATTAATCGACTTCATGTATAATGCGCATCTCAATAAAGTATCTATGTATACTCCGTCCAACGAGAGAGGACCTGTATAATCTCGGGTACTCTTCGGCTTGTGTAAAAATTATACACGGGGCGGTTTCGCGCTGCACGTGTATGTACTTGACGCGAGACAGTGAGAGACACTATATCGTGTCTCTTGATTTTCTGTTCTGCCATCAGGAAAAAGGGCCCTTGAAATAGTATTAGCATCAAGCTTTAAAAAGTTACCATCCGCTCCTGCTAATAATTATAGCATTACGTAACGATAGATAGTATGTGATAAGTGGTTAGAAAGATAGGTGATCATGAAGGACCATCCGATACTTCGACGTCTGCTGATTAGGTATATGATACCGTGGTAATAGGAACAGCTGATTCTCTCGAGTACTCTGACAGTCAAATTCTGAGATCAGGTTCGAGTACTCTGACAGTCAAATTCTGGGGTCAGGACGACCGAGTGTAGAAGTGAAATATTATGTAGAAACAAAATATTACAATCGCGAAATATTAAGACTCCTGCCTACTCGCCGCTTCTGTCCTTGTTTGATGACGTTAGAAGCGAGAAATCGCATGTCAAAAATTCTTGCGGTTTTACGCGTCGAAATGAAAAGTATATCTATAAAACGCAATTAAAATTGTTTTAGCACGTTTGTAAAATATACCAAATACTTTCTTTTTTTAAATAATCACTAAATAGCCGTAAAATTAATGTGACATGCAATCTACCTACCTTTTCAACCTGTCTTCTTTTATTTTAATTTTACAGCTATTTTATGAATTGTTAAAGTTAAAGGAAAGTGTTCAGTATATTTTACAAATGTGCTGAATCAATTACAATTGCGTTTTATGGATACATCTTTTTATTTCAACATAAAACCAAAATTTTTGGCCTGCGATTTCTCGCTTCTGATGTCATCAAAGAAGGATAGAAGCGGCGAGTAGGCAGGAGCCTTAAGATAAGACTAATCGAGCAAGGTATCGGCGTTTCTAAACATTAGCCAGCAGATCAACATAATTGACAAACAATAGACGCCTCGCGATTCGAGAGACGTGCTAAGCGATAACTCGAATATGATCGGCGAACCAAGCACGGCCAAGCAGAGTTCTCGTTCGTCCATCGGCTAGTTAATATCTTCTTCTCTTTTATTTTATTTTTTAAATTAAATATACTTATATATTGTTAGAATTTTATAAGAACATTATCGCTATTATTTATGTACAAGTATCCCTATAGTATACCTACATATATTGATTATGTATGCATATATGTATGCATACATAATCAATATATTTATAAAAGAGATATAAAGGTTTATTATAAAAAAATTTAAACTGAATATTAAAGATGTAACAGTAACATATTTTTATTTTACTCTCTTTAAAACAAACAAATTTTGAAATTTTTCCGTCGTGTTATACGAATCTGTGTTATATAAATTCGTGTTATATGAGGGTCTACTGTATATATAAGTAAGTAATATAAGCATCTATTGGGATCTGACATATTAAGATACATCTGGCGGAAATTAGTACAGGCTCTGAAAGGATACTTTTCCGCGACGTAAAATTGCGTAAAATATGCTTGTACACGCGTAATCATATATATTTTGTCGTAAAAATGAAATTTTCACTGCGTTCAATAAATATTTTCTAATGACAGCGACAATTGAGCGTCAGAAGCGAGAATAATATTTTCAAAAGTGATACCTTTCGCCAGCCATATTGGCTGGCTCCGCCCAAATGTGAGATCCCAATCTTATAATGAACACAGTTCTTTATAAAAAATATACGTGCATTAAATGTACATTTTAATATTGAGGTATTAATACTGATTCATTTAAATTACTGATTATATCGGTGATGTTAAATGTATCAATATTAAAAAATTATAAAGAACTGTGCTCAATATAAAACAATATACATAATACATTTAAATTTTTGAACATATATAGATGATATTAAAGTTATTCACTAATATAAGAGAGAAGGGGGCATAGAGTGACGGGGGGAAAATAGTGCCAAATTTAATTTCTCCTTTTTTCCGCGTTCGTACCATCACGACCGTCAACATAAAGAATGTTCTTAAGCATCTAACCATCTTCTGAGAAGGTGGTGAAACAGCTGAGCTAAATATAGCTATTAAAGAAGCTTAAAATTTTGGCTCCGTTTTACGAGGCAAAACCTGGATTTGTTTCTGATGTTTTAAGCTACATTTTCTTGATTTCTGAACCCCTGAATAAAATTTAACGTATTTAGCCTCATACGATACATTTTCCCTTTATTTTGATCTAATTCTCATACTTGTATGTCAACTCGGTTCCTCTCAGTAACGTTTTAAAGAAAAAAGTAGCTTCTGGGGCTAGTTGTGACCATTTTTGCGGGGCAAATAATGACAACCTCTCTCTGTCATTTGTCTTTTGTAAGTAAGGTTGTGTTTCCTGCACACTGAAAAAAATGTTCTTGGTAAAACTTGTGAGATGCATTTAGTAATAGTTTTTTTTAAATATTTTGTAATTATTACCGATTTTAATAATATTAACAAAACATTTTGTAATAATTATAAAAATTTTAAAAGATTTAGTTGGGCCAACTAAATATAATTACCTAAATTATAATTACCTAAATATAATTACCTAAATTATAATTACCTATACGTTTAGTTGAAACTATTTCACTAAGCCGCTTGATGAAATATTTCCAACTAAACGTATAAGTAGAGGAAAGTCCCCTATTATATGAGATAGGCTCCTAATATGCGACAGCGAGGTTTCTATTAAACTAATAGGCCCTATCTGTTGGTTCCACCATGAACTTATTGCCCTTGGGGTAACACTTATTTAGTGGAAAATTCATTGTTTGATCGTGCGTGTAGTCGTTGTAGAGAAAGAAATTGTGAAATTGGATGTTGTCAAGTGCCATGGATATGAGTCTTTAAACCTTGTTTATTATATAATTAATAAATATTTGGCAAAAAGTTCTGCATGTAGCGATAGAGTAAGGTCGTATTAATAGGAAAATACGGGATATGTTGAGTTGCTCAATTGTAGAGATTAGATTTGGTGATCGCGAAACCGCAAGGCGTGGTGCTCGTAACATGAGATACTCAGGGACTCCTGGGTTGCTGGAGTATGAAAGTTATTGTATAGTAATAAAAGAAGAGAAAATACTATATTAACGTTAAGGGGAGGTTTATACGAATTTATAAGACTGTGCTGACCTTGATTTGAGGGGGAAGGGTGGAGGGGAAGATTAGGTACAATATTGAGTATAAGTGGGTTTACGATTGTTGCAAATATGCTTCTCCATTACATTTGTCTTTCAAAAACTTTAAATAAAGTTTTCTAATTACAATATGATGTATTTTGCACTTTATTAGCGATTTCCCGGGGTCTCTCATATTAGGAGCACACTTTTTCGATTTTTTCGAAAGCTCATTTCTTACATTTTTCTAATTTTCAGAAAAATTAATATTTAAATTAAATTTTACATTTTAGCATCTTAAAGCTTATTAAATTTCCTTCAAAATAACACTATATTTTACAATTCTGCCCATAGACTTCCGGCAATCACACAAAATAGATGTGGTATCTCATATAATCGGGGCCTTTTCTCTAATTATAACATAATTTAGTTGGCCCAACTAAATATTTTAAAATTTTTATAATTATTACAATATGTTTCGTTATTATTATTAAAATCGGTAGTAATAACAAAATATTTCAAAAAAACTATTACTAAATGCATCTCACAAGTTTTACCAAGAACATTCAGCTGTGCATAGCTAAAAATACGATGTGAACGCGAAGTGAGATGCACGGTAACCGATGAGGTTGCTTTGTTCATAGTGTTTGAAATAGGTAATTAAACTTTTGTCTTAATTATTACATTTTCCTATAAGTTATCGGCTGAGTATCGCAATTTCATTTTAGGTTATTATTACAATAGGAAACGTCAGATGATCGTCGCTTACACGATCTTCTGATGAAGGCGACTATGTTTTAATAGTTTTTGCAAGTAAGAAAGAAGAGAAATATTTTGTTGGTAAAATTTTAAAGCAAGAAGACAGCGATGGAGATTTAGAGATCTCATATCTAAAGAAAACTAATTGTAATAAGCACTTTGTGCAGTTCCGAAAAGCCCATACCTCCTATTGTTCTGAAATTTTGTATACTATTATATTTTGATATGCTAATTATGAATATGTCAATGAAAATTGGCGCAAAGGTCATTTTCTAGGTAAAAATAAAAAAAAATTTTTATGCATATTTTTTAATTATCTAAATAAATATACATTTTAGTACAAAAAGTTTCAAATAAAAATTGTACGTCTCTTAAAAACGCAACTTTTATATTCTATACGCTATTACTGTAAAAGCAGTACTTAACGAGAAAAATGTGAGAAAAAGCGAGATAACAAAAATCATTTTGTTTTATATTATTTAGAAATCTCGGTACGGGATGGACCTCGCTTTACAACTTAGCATGTAGTTTGTAAGTGAAACTCCCAATGGGGGGTCCAGGGGGGGCGAAGCCCCCCGGCGGGGGCAGGGGAGCGGAGTCCCCCGAAAGGGGGTCCAGGGGGCAAAGCCCCCGGCCAGGGGGGTCCGCCCCCCCGACTTTGATATAACACTCTTCTATTGCAAAAGCAACATTCATTACGAAAACAACACTTAATTTGGTAGAAAAAACTGTCGTGAAACAGGCGTTGGCAGGCAGGGTGGTTGTGAGGAGAGGGGCAACGCCCTACCTTGCGTAGGGGTCTTGCTAATCTTTTCTGTATCTATTTTTAGTATATGATAGACTCATCACTTTAGTAAGGCGAAGATTTAATAGATATACAGATTTTATATGTCAGGTGAATGAAACGTCCTACCTTGCGTACGGGGTCTTGCTAATCTTTTCAGTATCAATATTTTTAGTATATGGTAGACTCATCACTTTTGTAAGGCAAAGATTTAATAGATATACAGATTTTACATGTCAGGTGAATGGAATTGAATGTTCATTTGTATTTTTCTTGTTAAGTACTGCTTTTACAGTAATAGTGTATAGAATATAAAAGTTGCGTTTTTAAGAAACGTACAATTTTTATTTGAAACTTTTTTTACTAAAATGTATATTTATTTAGATAATTAAAAAATATGCAAAAAAATTTTTTTTTTATTTTTACCTAGAAAATGACCTTTGCGCCAATTTTCATTGACATATTCATAATTAGCATATCAAAATATAATAGTATACAAAATTTCAGAACAATCGGAGGTACGGGCTTTTCGGAACTTATCAAAGCGCCAGAAAGCTTTCTTAATATTTGACTATAGTCTTTCTAATATTCGTCTTGGATAGTGTGAGATTAGTCACAAGGCATGTTAAAGGTTAATTGTGACTTTTAGTAAAGAATACTAGTCTACAGCTTTCATACTAGTTTGATTGAAACTAGGACATATTTTAAAAAAATATGATTTAGTTTTTAAATAATTTTACATTGTTTTTAAAAACTAAATTATATTTTTTAAAAAATGTCCCAGTTTCAATCAAACTAGTATGACAGCCGTAGACTAGTATTCTTTACTAAAAATCACAATTAACCTTTAACATGCCTTGTGACTAATCTCACACTATCCAAGACGAATATTAGAAAAATTATAGTCAAATATTAAGAAAGCTTTCTGGCGCTTTGATAAGTTATCTGGATAAGACGGTTTAGGCAAGATTACTTTTATATCTGAAATATTTACAGAATAAGTGTCAGGTACAGATGGTAGCACAGAGTGCTTATTACAATTAGTTTTCTTTAGATATTTATGTTATGGCTGTCTCATTTATTTTAAAAATTACGTTGTGTGTACCATGCCAATTTTCATAAGACTGAGCAACCAAAGATTTGTTTTGCTTAATGATCTCTTTTTTTGTATTTTTTGGAATAAATACAGTTAAATGTGTATAATTCTTTTGTCTAAACATCTTTTTCCTGCTATTTAAAGTTTTTTTATTAAAAAGAAATAGTATAGATCAAAATTTAGGTTTTCAAGATCAGATTTCTTATTAAAAATTTATCTTCCATCTTTAAATATATGAAAAACTTAAGTGGAAGTCCTGTAAAGCACATATAAGGGATAGATTGGGGTAAAAAAATTACGTATGTGTGATTGTCATCATTTACCCTTTAGGCTGCCACTATTTACCCCAGGCTGTCACTATTTGCCCCAAATTCAGACTTCAGTTTTTATGAAAATCTGTCGCTTATACATGACTTACGGAATTTTCACTTAAGTTTTTCGTGTATTTGAAGGTGCAAAGTATCTTTCTAGTAAAAAACCTGATTTTGAAAGCCTAAAATTAGCTTGCAGTAGGCAGACAAGAAAATCCGTCACTCTTTGCCCCCCACTCCCTTAATTTATTCTTCGTAATTTCGCAAATCCAGTCTGTAAATGAAGATACCCTAGTAAACACACCAGGTAATTTACTAGGGCAAAATGCATCTCCGTAACTCACAATACCTATTTGGAAGTGCTGACCATTTTGTACTACGATGAGAGGGCCACCGCTGTCGCCCTAAAAATATAATATTAAATATTAAATTTACGAAAACAGAGATACTTTCAGATTTTTTTTATTTACTAAAGCTGCTTAAAACGATTTAACCCTAGAACATCACACTTCCTGCGAGTACAGATTTCACTACACTGGGTGTACGATAGTAGTGTACTTTCAATTATCAATAATTTTTCGAAAAGTCGATATTTTTAAACATGTTTTTTTTGTTAATTTAAACATGAGAATGTCAGAAACGCGCGTGTGTCATTGTATAATTACGATTAACATTTAAAAACAAAAGTTAATTTTGGAAAAAGTCTGCATAGAAATTTCCTGAATCACAAAAAAGTGCTATTTGCTTCCAAAAATTACTTTTTTTAACGTTGTACTATATAAAAAGACTAGTCATTTGTTGAAGGTAAAAGACGTAACTTTTAGAAAGAAATAAGGATGTAATTTTAGAGAAAATAAGAAATAATAATTTTTTAAAAAAATATGTAATTGTTTTGATATGACAAAAGTTGACTATGACGTAAAAGCACTCACACCACACATGGGTGTAGCACTATAATGTCATTTTTAACGGCGTTCCATATAGGTATATACCTAGGTACTAAACGGCAGATGAGACTGAGCAGCATGATGATCGAGTCGTATAGAGGGTGAAAAAAATTATTTACCTTACCACTTTGATTCCCTACTTTCACTACACAGGGTGTTTCAGGGTTAAATGTCCTAACTGAAAATATAAAAAGACCTCAAAATAAGAAAAAATTTTCCTCTGAAGGTATATCCGCGTAAACGCTTTGTTTAAGACCTTTAAGAGATATTGACACTTAAACATTTTTATTACAAAATTTTATGTAAAGTTATTATCAGGTTATAATAAATAAATTAGTAGTGTGTTTTAACTACTTTATTACTAAAAAATAAGAAATAAATGTTAACATAATTAGAAATAAATGATTAGATATAATCACATATAATTATATAAAATCGGCTTTATATATAATTAGATATAAAAAATGGGCCGATATAATTGTATATAATTATATATAACTACACATAATTATATATAACCACATATAATTATATATAACCACATATAATTATATGTAACCATATATAATTATATATAACCACATATAACTATATATAACCATATATAATTATATATAATAAAATTAGGCTTTTTGGGTTTTATTTATTAAAAGTGTGCCACTTTATTATAAGAGTAAAGAGTAGACTTCACAATATAACTAATACAAAAGTTATGCCGTGATTTATATCACTTGGCGCGAGACTCTGTCGTGTGTCTCTTGACACCGTTCTTATACCATTGTTGGTCAAATTTTAAATACGAGAAACAGATCCCAACGGATGCCGTCTATCGGATAATCCGAAATTAAAAATGTAATATGTGTTCATATATGATTATATATAATCATATATAATCTACGAAGATATAAAATGCTTCTTATGTTGTATATAATACTATATCTAGTTATATGTAGGGTACACTACTCACATATCATTATACCTGGCTTCACATACATTTACATACAATTAGATATGGTGCTATATCTGGTTGTATATAGGACCCGATTAGTCACATTAATATATTTGGCTATATATGACTGCATATATAGTTGTATATAGTACTATATCTAGTTATATGTAGGGTACACTACTCATATCTCATTATATCTGGCTTTACATAAATTTATATACAATTAGATATAGTGCTATATCTGGTTGTATATAGGACCAGATTATTTACATTAATATATCTGGCTATATATGACTGTATATATAGTTGTATGTAATACTATATCTAGTTATATGTAGGATACACTACTCACATATCATTATATCTGGCTTCACATACATTTATATACAATTAGATATAGTGCTATATCTGGTTGTATATAGGACCAGATTATTCACATTAATATATCTGGCTATATATGACTGTATATATAGTTTTATATAATACTATATCTAGTTATATGTAGGATACACTACTCACATATCATTATATCTGGCTTCACATACATTTATATACAATTAGATATAATGCTATATCTGGTTGTATGTGGGACCACTGATTGCACATGTGACCATGTATAATTAGATATGACCCTATATAAAAACATATATAATTATATATAATTATATATACACCAGATATAATTATATATGATTATATCTAATCATTTTTTCTCGGGATAATTAGAAATAAATCTAGGGAGGCTCGAAGATTAAAAATCAAAATAAAAGTTCAAGGGCTTGGAGCCTAGACTGGGTGTACGTGTCGATAATATCTTGTATTCAAAAGCTAAGAGATGGTGCATATAAAGCGACTGGCTTACTCGTTAAATAAGCAATATGACACCGTATTACTTTCCGAAGAATACTTCCCTATATTAAGTTCCTTCCCCACACATTAACATTATCCCCTCTCCCTCTCCTCTCCATTTGAATACACTAATTTTGCCTTTGCTCGTCTCATACGCGTTTAGACCACTGTAGCGAGATAACGGAACCAACATGCGGTACAGAGAAACACACACTTTCAAGTATGTATTGAAATAATTTCTTTAATCAAGACTTTAAAATCTCCTCAGAAAACTTTTTATATTACAGTTTTTACCTCTTTGACATGTCTACACGGAAGGAACCTGTTATAATCATGCGTTGCGTATTGTTCACTTAATTTTAATGCACATTGTTTAATGCTTTGTTTTGTACACTGAAGATGGTCTGGATGCAGACCAAAACGTTTGTAATTAGCTTCTGAATACAAGATATTATCGACACGTACATCCAGTCTAGGCTCCAAGCCCTTGAAGTCTTATTTTGATAATTAGAAATTTTGTTCAAAGTGACGGTCTTAAACCTTGTGACAGGCTTGGTATCTTTCTTTCACGGCAGCAGTGACAGAGCGGCACTAAATGTTATAATTGTCAATTAGGCTCAGGGCGTACAAATTTCTGCAATTTTTAAATAATGATTTTTATAATCTCTTTGAAGATGTTTTGTTAAACATGAGAAGGCACTCATGGTTTTAATTAGATGGTTGTAATGCACATTACGGCAGAGGTCCACGACAATGGCTAAATAGTCATTATCTTGATCGATGAATTGATTATGCAGGACCTGTGGCTTGGTCTGTACGCTCTTCAGATTTGATTTTGATTATTGGATATTAAACAAAAAGTCTACGAAAGGCCGGTTAATGACATTAATTCTTTATTCAAGAATATGAAACATTAAAGCTATCCAGTGCCGCTCTGCCACTGCTGCCGTGAAAGAAAGATATCAAGCCTGTCTCAATGTTCAAGGCCGTCTTTGAACTTTGAACAAAATTTCTAATTATGACTATTAAAATTTACATAATTTCTAGTAATAAAGTAATAGTTAAAACACACTATTATATTAATTAATTTATTATAACCTGTAATAACAATAAAATTTTTTAATAAAAATGTTTAAATGTCAATATCTCTTAAACAAAGCATTTACGGGCATACCTCCAGAGGAAAATTTTTTCTTGTTTTGAGGTCCTAAATTTATATTTTAAGTTAGAACATTTAATCTTAAAAAAACACCCTGTATAAAAACGGCGGGCATTTTAATAACAAACGTGGGTTTGCTACACCCAGTGTGGTGTTCTACGGTTATTCACATTGTGCGTTAGAATATTCCACTTATACTTGTAATTTTTATAAACTATAGCTTTATTATTTGTGATGATTTTACCTGACAAGCGTCTTGTTTCGATTTTGCGACCGTGCAAATGTGCTTGTTGCTGATGTGCCAGTATTGCTTGCATACATAATTTTCTATAATCGGTAATGTAGCGTACTTAAGTCCTGTCGTACCTCTGCTACCCATATAATCTTTTCCCCAACCGATCACATAAGCATCTTTGTTCACAAAACTTTCGTCGTAATACAGGAGTTTTACTGGCTGAATAGTGTCTAAAATAGGGAAATATTATATTTAATACAAGAAGGCTCATATGGTTAAAAACCAATTAAATAACAAAGGGCTTAGAGCCTTGGTAGGAAGTTCGTGTTGATAAAAATATTTTTGTGTGAATATTTTAATATTTATTCCAATTATTATATTTAACTTCGGCAAATATGCATAAAAAGTCAAATCTCACCGATGACCTTGACCTTGACATATGATATTTTGTCAAGGTCATAACCCTGAGTGACCTTCAAAAGGTTTTAGCCGGTGGTCGTTGTTCGTTAAGAAGTTATTAATAAAAAAATAATTGAAAAATATAGCAGTCATTTTGAGTACTAATAGACATAAATGACTGATATGTATATGGAAATAGCCTTCGGCCCCTTCATCCGCAACCCCCCTCTCAACCCTGTGCAGGGTGGACCTCGCTTCAACTTACAAAGCACATATTTGTAAAGCGCGCCACTAACCTATAGGTTAGTGACGCGCTTTACAAGTATGTGCTTTGTATGTGCTTCAACTTACAGTTACAAGGCACATACTTGTAAAGCGCGTCACTACGATTTCCACATACATATCAGTCATTTATGTCTATTAGTACTCAAAATAACTGCTATATTTTTCAAAATTTTTGTTTATAACTATTAAATAAACAATGACCGCCGACTAAAACCTTCTGAAGGTCACTCAGGAGGGTGACCTTGACAACACATGGCAAGGTCAAGGTCATCGGTGAGGTTTGACCTTTTATGCATATTTACCTTAACTTCAATTATATTAGTTCTTTAAAATAAATGTTGAGGTATGATATACATTCGTAATATTTTTTAAGTAGTCTAATAGTTTGTGATATTTTTTTAGTACGTATCAAAGATCATAAAAGGAGCTGTACGTAGATACACGTTATGATTTTTTATTATTGAATCTCCTTTCCACATTTATATAAGATATTATTTATTATTTAAATATTTATTAACTTTCCGCGTATCTTTCATAGAATAATTAAATAACGCCGACATATAAATAAGCTGCACAAAAGAAAAAAGAAAGAAATATCAATTTAAATGTACTTACTGGAAAAGGGAATATCTTGTGGCATATAAAGTAAGCCAATATCATTATGGCTCTGTGCGTATAGCGGATGTATAAACGCTTGATTCGTAATCATCGGCACACCGGGGCCTTGAAGAAAATCGTATCCAATGCCAGATTTGTCGACGATACCGAACACTACGAAAAATCTTCGTGGGTATTTTACCACGCAATGGCCGGCTGTGAGAACCCATCTTCTGGATAAGACCGTGCCGCCGCATTGCCCGACAATTCCGTTGCCTACGAGTCGATGCACCACTGCCATGTATGGAAACTGTCCTAGCGTCGCATAACGTCCGCCCGCTATTCTATCCGAGTCTTCATCTATCGTTTAAGAAAAATGTCAGTGTAGCGAAAAGAGTAAGACGCTTATTGTCATTTCGGTGGAAATATTAAGAACTATGTGCGAAAGTCATACGTGAAATTACATATCTTATTGAAGTGAATTATTAAAATATTACATTATTGTAATTTAGATTATCGTAATCATTAGATTGCAAATTAACGATGCTAGAACTATGTTCAGGTTATATTACAAAAACAACTTCCATTTGATGTAGAAAAGAATAATATAAACTTGCAGCAAGTAGGTAATAATCAAATTGCATGTGTTGATAAAATTAACAAAATTTTAAAAAATTTTTTCTTTTGCTTACCATGTTTATTCGCCTCAAAAACGATTGTATGGCTAGAATTTTCGTATATGAGAACTCCAGAGTTTTCGGGTACGACTAAGTACTGACTTCGAGTATGTTGACATATTGTCGAGCAGAGTACAATGTACAGTAATATCTTCGTACTTAGCAGACTCATGATTACTGTCCCACGTGTCGTTCCTGCAAATTTCCTATTTATGCAGTTGCGTCGATATTTTGGCAATAATGACAACTAACGAGATTAATAACGCTTCTGATAACGCTTTTATGAGATGTACCTATTAGAAAAGTTCCGGAAAGTACTGCTTGCAAATATACCAACATATTGTACTATTGTATGAAAGACACTAGCATGTGGACATTATTTTTGATTATTTATAAGTGAAACGATATTACGTGTATTCATCAAAGGTATTTTTATTGTCCGTTGTGTTGTCCAAGTACTGCGGTAAAAATCAGTACTTTTGATTATTAAGTAGGTATATTGAAATTCAAAGCACAAAGCACAAAAAATTATGACTTTTTTCCCCTAATATTTAAACATTATTAGTAAATCTTTATTGACTTACAAGTTCTTTGAAATTTTATTAATATTGTTTATCTTTGGTTGATTAACGGTATTTCGCAGATGTTATAAGTTTTGTAATTTTTAAGAGGTGTTTGTTATTCCAACAAAAATTAATGTTTTACTGTCGCTATAGTGCTTGCATTGCTGCTAATATACAGAGAATCTCTAAAGTCAGCCCCCTGGATCTCGGAAATGGCTTTAGATATGGAAAAACGCCGAGAAGTTCGAAAAAGGCCAGTTTTTGACCCTAAATAACGCCTGAACGGTTCAACGTATCAACTTCCGGTTTGCGTCAAAATTTTCTTTTTTTATGTCCTTTCAAAAGATGTACTTTCAATATGGGGGTTTCATTTGAAATTTTTGAGTTGTGGTCAATTTTAAGGGAATAACGACAGTGATTCTACCTCATGCAGCGGATTTCGTTTATAAACTTGTAACACTTATAGCACATAACATTTTAGGCATACTTTTTATGGACTTAACTCAAAATCAAAATTTTATTTGAATTGTATAGTGACAGTATTCTTCTAGGGATGCGATATATTATTCTTTTGTTTCTTTAGCTTTTCACACATAGATTTTCTAGGCAATTACGTCGAGAGTCAGTGGGCGTTGGCTAATATGTAGGTAATTTTCTCATTCCACAAAAAAGAAATTTATATCACAAAAATTTATATAACTTTTCTTATAATAGACTCAAACTTACACAATAAAGTAACTATTAATGTCGTAAATACGCACTGCTATTTGAAGAACTGTCACGGAACTGCCAGGAACTGCCTCTGCAGTCCGAGACTTCTCTTTTACAAGGGTCTTATCGCTTTTCTGGAAAGTTTTAGTCTAGTTTAAATGTTTTATTCTGAGGGATTTTTAGTGTTATTACATTTCTAAAATAAGTACGTGGACGATGATCATATCATGTTCTAAGGGTTCTGAATACGTTATCACATTTCTAAAAGGTAAGTGCGTAGACGACGATCACACTACCTTCACAGTATCTCCAGAATGCACCTGCGTTTGCGCGTTTGGTACACACAATTCTGTGATAAGTAGCATATTTATCTTATGCGAGAAAATATGTCGCTGGTACACCGCGCTAAGGGTTCTGAATATGTCATCGCATTTCTAAAAGGTAAGTGCGTAGACGACGATCACACTACCTTCACAGTATCTCCAGAATGCACCTGCGTTTGCACGTTTGGTACACACAATTCTGTGATAAGTAGCGTATTTATCTTTTGCGAGAAAATATGCCGCTGATACACCGCGCTTCTTCCTTCATTTTTTAATTTTATTGTAATTACAGATGTATATGTAATTGACGGAATGTTTCACAAGTATGTCTTCACCGCGGAAGGCACTTGCTATCGATAAGAATTTGATGTTTTCTTCGACGTGGGCAACGACGACGACTTTTAATCCGGGGACGGCCATCTGGGGGGATTTTTACACAAATGTCGAAAAAATAAAGCTCACGTCACAGTAATTTTTTTTTATCGATTGAGAATCCATAATTATTTTTCATTTAAGGGTTCCGAGACCCAATCCCCATAATAGAAAAAATTTAGGACCTGTACATTCATAGTATAGACTATATACCTATTAAAAGGTCTGTTTTCTGTTACTGAACTGGCTGCTAGTTCAGAGTTTATCTTTTTGCTTTCAATGTGGAATAAAAGCTTGCTGGGGTGTAGAAATTATCATTTCAGGTGACCGGTTACGTTAAAAATTAAAATATAAGATGGACGAGTTTGTTACCGCAACAATCAAATTTTATTACCTACAACAAATAAATCGATTCAAACATAAAATTTGGTTAGTGTTACATTTTACTTACTTCCCGTAATATGGTTTTTTAACGTAAATATGCAAAAATTACATATTTTATCAACAAAATGATTTAAGCAAAAATTTTTCTTTTATTGAACCAAATAAGTTTTTCAGTACGTGTTAATTATGCGCTTGCTGAGCTCGTAACTTCTCGATACGATACCGCCGACCTGATATCGTATTCTCGGTAGGTATATGTGCAAGTTTGCATCGCTGGGTCGACGATACTGGGAAGTTGCCGAACGAAGGCAAATTGCTGTATCGTATTTCAGTGAGCAAACTAGTTCGTAATTAAGTAATTAAGTACGAATCTAACTTACATATATTAAAAACAGATTAAATTTGCTTGTATTTCTGTTAATTATTTTTTGTTGTTGAGAAAGAGAAAGAAAGAGGAAGATGTGGTTTTCTTTTTTGACATTATTCTATGAATCATAATACGAAAGAAATTGTTACACATAGAGTAAGTCCGGGATAGATGCCCTACTTTTTGTTAAGGACTGTTTTTATATATTTTGGCTTGATATATGCTTATGACATTTATATTATTCTTTGCTCAAATAATCAAACTCTTTATTATAAATATCATATGTTATAAAAAATTACAAGAAACCAACATATTTTTAACAAAAAGCAAAAAGTGCATTTGGCCATCTTATTATACTAAATTATCGGGCAAAGATGCTTTACCTACTAAAAACGATAGATGCTCACTTCTAAGAATATAGAAATAAACGAAAAATACTTGTAATGGCAACAAAAATATTGTTCTAATCAATTATAATAATATTTTTAAACAATAATATGCTTCTTACAAAATTTAACGTATACAAATAAATATACCTTTTACAAAGTTTAATGTTACAAATAAATAAATCTTTTACAAAGTTTAACGTTACAGACTTTCTAACATATGTAGTAGGCATGTCTAAAATCATATACATTGATTTAAATAGTCGGGCACCTATACTTTATACAAATAGATATAAATAAATATATGTATATAAATAGTATATAAATAGATATAAATATGTATAAATATAATGTATAAAAAACTTGCACATTGCTTCCTCATAGTTTTTAAGTGTGCAAGTAGAAACTTGCACATTGCTTCCTCATAGTTTTTAAGTGAGCAAGTAGAAACTTGCACATTGTTTTCTCATAGTTTTTAAGTGAGCCAGTAGAAACTTGCACATTGCTTTCTCATAGTTTTTAAGTGAGCCAGTAGAAACTTGCACATTGCTTTCTCATAGTTTTTAAGTGAGCCAGTAGAAACTTGCACATTGCTTTCTCATAATTTTTAAGTGAGCAAGTAGAAACTTGCGCATTACTTAATCAACATTTTATTTCGCTTATAAAGCTTTCCTCTATGAGGAAGCTTGTTTTTTATTTGATGTACAATTATTAGTAAATATTCTTTAATTTGGCTTCCTCATAGAGGAAGCTTTATAAGCGAAATAAAATGTTGATTAAGTAATGCGCAAGTTTCTACTTGCTCACTTAAAAATTATGAGAAAGCAATGTGCAAGTTTCTACTGGCTCACTTAAAAACTATGAGAAAGCAATGTGCAAGTTTCTACTGGCTCACTTAAAAACTATGAGAAAGCAATGTGCAAGTTTCTACTGGCTCACTTAAAAACTATGAGAAAACAATGTGCAAGTTTCTACTTGCTCACTTAAAAACTATGAGGAAGCAATGTGCAAGTTTCTACTTGCACACTTAAAAACTATGAGGAAGCAATGTGCAAGTTTCTACTTGCACACTTTAAAGCTATGAGGAAGCAATGTGCAAGTTTCAACTTGCACACTTTAAAGCTATGAGGAAGCAATGTGCAAGTTTCTACTTGCACACTTAAAAGCTATGAGGAAGCAATGTGCAAGTTGCTACTTGCACACTTAAAAGCTATATGGAAGCAATGTGCAAGTTTCTACTTGCTCACTTTTTTTATTATCCTGAAAAAATCATTTTTTGAAGTCTCAATTATTAAGACTTGAGATGTTCTAACTGCAATTAAAAAATTAGCCCTTTTGCAAAAAGACTAGCCCTTTTGCAAAAGGCCGCCCTTTTGCGAACACTGATCGTTTCCCAATAAAACTGAACGCACTTTAGGCTTTTTGGCATACATTAGCTGATGCTAGGCTAGACACTTACGTCAGTTTTATTTAAAAAACGATCAATGCTTTTGCAATAAAGCGCCCTTTCGCCCTCTCTCTCTTTCTCTCTCTCTTTCTTTTTCTCATTTGAAATTTTGGAGAATTTGTACATATATCGAAGCTTTATAAAGCTGGGTCTAATCAACCAAACCATAATGAATTATATATGAAATAGGGGTAGAAAAAACTGAAAAATATATTAGAATCAAAAAAATTGCTAATAATTAATACTAAATTGTCAAAAAATATCAATTATATGAAAAGTCTCAATTGTTGAGACTTGAGATGTAGCCCTTAAAAGTTAAAATTTTAAGATTTTAGTAATTTTTTTAATTTTAATATATTTTTCAGTCTTTTCTACCCTTATTTCATATATAATTCTTTAAGATTTAGGTTGATTAGTTTTTGAGTTAAAGACATTTAAAATTTCGGGGAATCCGTCCTTACATAAACATGAGTCTAATCAACCAAATTTTAAAGAATTTTATATGAAATAGGGGTAGAAAAGACAGAAGAATATAATAAAATTAGAAATAGCCCAATATTCCAAAACTTACAAAAGTTAGAGCAATCAAAGGCATTTTTAAAAAATTCAAAATTTTATAAAGAAAGAAGCCCTTTACCAATTATTGCTAAATTCAATTCCATCCTTCCTTAAATAATACTTTATCGATTAAAAAAAAATTTAGCCCTATATCTCAATATTTGCATGAGTTAGAGCAACCAGGGACATTTCTAAATATTGAGACTTGAGATGTAGCCCTTAAAGGTTGAAATTTTAAAATATGCTTTAATTTCCACAAATTTTGAGATATCGGGCTATTTCTAATTTTCTTATATTTTTCAGTTTTTTCTACCCCTATTTCATATATAATTCTTTAAGATTTGGTTGATTAGTTATATTTTTCAGTTTTTTCTACCCCTATTTCATATATTATTTGTTAAGATTTAAATGTTGCTCTAATTTCCATTAATTTTGAGATATCGTGCTATTTCTAATTTTATTATATTTTTCAGTCTTTTCTACCTCTATTTCATATATAATTCTTTAAAATTTGATTGATCAGTTCTCGTGTTACACACATTTCAAATTTCGGAGAATTCGTACATACATAGAAGCTTTATAAAGCTGAGTCTAATCAACCAAATCTTGAAGAATTATATATAAAATAGGGGTAGAAATGACTGAAGAATGTAATAGAATTTGTTTTACTTTTTAATTATTGTCATTAATAAGTTTTATTTACATAAATATGGACTAAAGATTTTATGTTTAGTATTAATTAAATAACTAGCTGGTTACCCGGGCTTTGCCCGGAGGTCGTTTTTCTTCAAACAACTTTCCCGACAGCACACGATATCCTATGGACGTCCATTGGAGTCCATTTGAAGTCCAGGAACTTTAAGTGGACTCCAATGGACATCCATAGGATATCGTGTGCTTTCGGGGTTCACTTGTGTTTCAATATCCATATTGTGGACAAACATAAGGAGTGTGTCGAGTGGTTGATTTAAAGATGGTAGTTTAACTTTTTCGTTTGAACAACACATTCCAGATGCTTAAGTTTTAAACTATTTGGCTTGACAATGATCACATATTGCATCCATTTTCCCAATTATTACTCTCGGAAAAAATTTATATTCGTAATTTGGATCATAACTAAATTTCTCTAATTTCAAATCTTTGATATTTTACTTTAAAAATGTCCGGGAAAACCAAGGGATAAAATCGGTAATCGGTAAGTAAAATATCGAGGTTCTGTGTACATCGTACATACATAAAAGCCTTATAAAGCTGAGTCTAATCAACTAAATCTTAAAGAATTATATATAAAATAGGGGTAGAAAAGACAGAAGAATATAATAAAATTAGAAATAGCCAAATATTTCAAAACTTACAAAAGTTAGAGCAATCAAAGGCATTTCTTAAAATATCGTGCTATTTCTAATTTTATTATATTTTTCAGTCTTTTCTACCTCTATTTCATATATAATTCTTTAAAATTTGATTGATCAGTTCTCGTGTTACACACATTTCAAATTTCGGAGAATTTGTACATACGTAGAAGCTTTATAAAGCTGAGTCTAATCTACCAAATCTTGAAGAATTATATATAAAATAGGGGTAGAAATGACTGAAGAATATAATAGAATTTGTTTTACTTTTTAATTATTGTTATTAATAAGTTTTATTTACATAAATATGGACTAAAGATTTTATGTTTAGTATCAATCATCCCTTGGTTTTTCCGGGCGTTTTTTCAGGAATTTCGAGATTGCTCGCTTGCGATGTACACAGAACTTCGATATTTCACTTTAAAAATGTCCGGGAAACCAAGGGATAAAATCGGTAATCGGTAAGTAAAATATCGAGGTTCTGTGTACATCGCGAGCGAGCAATCTCGAAATTCCCGAAAAAACGCCCTGAAAAATCAAAGGATGAAGACGCTGATCGGTAAGTGAAATATCGGGGTTCCGTAGTAACCTATGTTTTGCGCAAGGATGTAAAGAGTAATTGTGCAAGAGTTGGTTCAGATCGGTCAAATAGTTTATGAGTGTATAAAGAACAAACAGACTTAAAATATGCCAGGGAAAACAAAGGGATAAAATCGGTAATCAGTAAGTGAAATATCGAAGTTTTGTGCGTACATCGCGAGCGAGCAATCTCGAAAGTCCCGAAAAAACGCCCGAAAAAACCAAGGAATAAAGTAGCTGATCGGTAAGTGAATAATCGAGATTCCGTAGTAGCCTATGTTTTGCGCAAGGATGTAAAGAGTAACTGTGCAAAAGGAGCAACCAGGGACATTTCTAAAAAAAAGGAGCAACCAGGGACATTTCTAAAAAAATTAAAAATTTTTTAAAAATTAGAAAAATTTTGGCACCGGTTTCGAGAAAATCGGTATTAGGTAATTATATAGATAAAGAAAGCTTTCTTTTAAAAGAAATTAAACCCATAATCGCAATCCCCGTAAAATTAGCAAAATTTTGGCACCGCTTTCAAGAAAATCTGTAAAACAAAAAATTGAACCCCATGGTAATCATCTCCAAGAAATTAGAAAAAAATTTTGACACCTGGTTCAAGAAAATCGGTCCATTAATGAATGAGTAGTTTGCGGACAGACAGACAGACAGAGATTAAAGGATTAATAAATTCCTTGAAAAATTAGAAAAATATCGTAACCGCCTTCCAAAAAAATCGGTAACGAAAAACTATATACTTTATGGCACTCCCCGGAAAATTCTACCCCCGTTTCATATACAATTCTTTGAGATTCGGTCAATTATTTCCGGAATAATTGGAAAAATATCGTAACCCGCTTCCAAGAAGATCGGTAACGAAAAACTATATACTCTATGGCACTCCCCGGAAAATTCTACCCCCGTTTCATATACAATTCTCTGAGATTCGGTCAATTAATTCCTGAAAAATTGGAAGAATATCGTAATCGCCTTCCAAAAAGATCGGTAACGAAAAACTATATAATTTATGGCACTCCCCAGGAAATTCTACCCCTATTTCATGTACACTTCTTTAAAATTTGGTCCATTAATGAATGAGTAGTTCGCGGTCAGACAGACATACAGACATACAGACAGACGTCAGGTACTTATTTGTATAAGAGAAAATTCGTTAAGATTTAAATGTTGCTCTAATTTCCATTAATTTTGAGATATTGGGCTATTTCTAATTTTATTAGATTTTTTCAGTCTTTTCTACCCCTATTTCATATATAATTCTTTAAAATTTGATTGACATTTTAAATTTCGGAGAATTCGTACATACATAGAAGCTTTATGAAGCTGAGTCTAATCAACCAAATCTTAAAGAATTATATATGAAATAGGGGTAGAAAAGACTGAAGAATATAATATAATTAGAAAAAATTGCCAATAATTAATACCAAATTGTCAAAAAACATCAATTTGTAAAAAATCTCAATTATTGAGACTTGAGATGTAGCCCTTAAAGGTTAAAATTTTAAAATATTCGCAATTTTTCTAATTCTATTATATTCTTCAGTTTTTTCTACCCCTATTTCATATATAATTGGTTAAGATTTTGTTGATCAGTTCTGCAGTTATAGAAATTTCTGTAAATTTGGCACATACAGACATACATACACACATACCGACATTTTTTAAAATGGCGATTTTTCGACGTTTTAAAACATTCTGAACACATTGGCGTCAAAAACTATAAAACAATTTTTTCTTTGGTCTTTTCTACCCCTATTTCATATATTTTTCATTAATATTTGGTTGATTAGACCTAGCTTTATATGCGATCAAAGGTCCATATACGAAGTTTATGAAAACAAAGCTTCCTCTATGAGGAAGCAATATATATATATAATTATATATCAAATTTTTTCACACATGTCTTTTTTGCTTCCTTATAGAGGAAGTTTTGTTTTCGTAAAAAAATTGTTTTTTTTAGTTGCCGCTGCCAATGTGTTCAGAATGTTCTAAAACGTCGAAAAATCGCAATTTTAAAAAATTTCCGTATGTGTGTATGTGTGTGTGTGTGTGTGTGTGTGTATGTGCCAAATTTACCGAAATTTCTATAACTCCAGAGAACTGATTAACCAAATCTTAACGAATTATATATGAAACTAGCTGGTTACCCGGGCTTCGCCCCGGAGGACTTCTCGCCCCTTTGTAGACATTTGTGCATAGAATTTGAAATTTATAAAGGTTTGTTATTTAAAACCAATGAAATTATAATACTTCTTTGTATATAGCATTTTTTGTTTTATAAATTGTTTTTGTTTTTTTTAAATACCGAAGGCCCCCTCCGCATCACCCCTCCCAACCCTGTACAGAGTGGACCTCGCTTCAACTTACAAAGCATACTTTTCATATACCAACTATTCTCTGCTTTAAGAAATTATTTCTGTTTTGTTAACAAATAATTATTTAACAAATAATTTGTTAAAGCAGAGAATAGTTGGTATATGAAAAGTATGCTTTGTAAGTTGAAGCGAGGTCCACTCTGTACAGGGTTGGGAGGGGGGATGCGGAGGGGGCCTTCGGTATTTAAAAACAAAACAGAAACAATTTATAAAACGAAAAATGCTATATACAAAGAAGTATTATAATTTCATTGGTTTTAAGTAACAAACCTCTATAAATTTCAAATTCTATGCACAAATGTCTACAAAGGAGCGAGAAATCCTTCGGGGCGAAGCCCGGGTGGCCAGCTAGTATAGATTAACGAATCTCTGAAAACACATTTTACCACTTTTCACCCCCTTAGGGATTGAATTTTTAAAAATTCCTTCTTAGTGGGTGCTTACGTCATGAGAGGAATACACTCCCCGAATTTCATGTTTCTATGTTCAGGGATTTGGGCTGGGCGTTGATGAGTGAGTGAGTCAGGACATTTGTTTTTATATAATTAAGTATTTAAAGTAATTTATTTAATTCATTATTATTACAATGTATTTTAATGCCATTGTATCTAGTTTTTTACGTAATTTTAAAATAAATAATTACAAAATTAAGAATCACCAATGTGACCACAAAATACTACGATTACGATTAAATTGATTTATTTCGAACGAACGAACAAAGAACAAACACTATAATGTCTAATATAAGAAGATATGTATTCCCTCGTGTATTACATTTGCATATATACGGGACGTTTGTTGACATCTAATTTGTTTTTAGTCTTTATCAGATAGTACATAGTACATAAATAAATTTGATTTTGTTTGCTTATCAACATATAAATTACAATTTCAAATAATAAGCAAAACCCGTTCGTAATTAAACAAAGACACTTATAATTGATAAATAATCGTCGGCTTTATTTAACTTTTCCCTTAGATGTTCGCAATTCTTCCACTCTCCCCTACAACCCTTAAAATTATTTTTGTTAATAAATTTGTTGTGGAAAACGGAAGCAAAAGTTATTTTTTTTAAAATAATTGCTGGGCCGAGTATAAGAACTGAAAGAAAAATACATAGGAATTAATTTACAGGAGATACGAAGGGTTCCATAATTCACCCCTGAATCTAGATTTGCGCCTTTAGAGGTTGATTAGGGCAAAATCCTAAAATATGTTTTCAAGCATTTGTATGGGTGACTTTCGTAAGCGAATACCAAGTCGATATCTCATCGGGCCTAAGAGATATTGACGAATCCGTGAAAATACATTTTAAAACTTTTCACACCCTTAGGGATTGAATTTTTAAAAATCCCTTCTTAGTGGATGCTTACGTCATGAGAGGAATACATCCCTCGAATTTCATGTCTCTAGGTTCAGGGGTTTGGGCTGGACGTTGATGAGTCAGTGAGTGAGTCAGGACATTTGTTTTTATACATATATAGATTAACGAATCTCTGAAAACATATTTTACCCCTTTTCACCCCCTTAGGGGACGAATTTTTAAAAATTCCTTCTTAGTGGGTGCTTACGTCATGAGAGGAATACACTCCCCGAATTTCATGTTTCTATGTTCAGGGATTTGGGCTGGGCGTTGATGAGTGAGTCAGTCAGTCAGGACATTTGTCTTTATATATATAGATAGATAATAGATACTAAATATATCTTACTCTTAATTTGATTTAATTCAAGTTTATATTCATTTGCATATCGCAGCCGGTACAAATTCCAAATATGTATTACAATACATTATTGCAAGGTAATCTTAATCTCAAAAGAAATTATTAAATATCAAATGAGAATTTACTAAGTATTTGAAGTAATTTATTTAATTCACATTATTATTACAATGTATTTTAATGCCATTGTATCTAGTTTTTTACGTAATTTTTAAGAAAATAATACTAAGATTATAAATAATACTAAGATTTAAAATACTAAGAATACAATTAAATTGATTTATTTCGAACAATCGAACAAAGAACAAACACTATAATGTCTAATGTAAAAAGATATGTATTTCCTCGTGTATTCCATTTGCATATATACAGGACATTTGTTGACATCTAATTTGTCTTTAGTCTTTATCACATAGTACATAGTATATGAATAAATTTGATTGTGTTTGCTTATCAACATAAATTACAATTTCAAAAAATAAGCAAAACCCGTTTGTAATTAAATAAAAACGTTATGTTTTTAAGCATTTGTATGGGTGACCTTCGTAAGCAAAAACCAAGTCGATATCTCATCGGGCCTAAGAGATATTGACAAATCCGTGAAAATACATTTTAACCCTTTTCACACCCTTAAGGGTCGAATTTCTAAAAATCCCTTCTTAGTGGGTGCTTACGTCATGAGAGGAATACACCCCTCAAATTTCATGTTTCTAGGTTCAGGGGTTTGGGCTGGGCGTTGATGAGTCAGTGAGTGAGTCAGGACATTTGTCTTTATATATATAGATAGGGGTAGAAAAGACTGAAGAATATAATAGAATTAGAAAAATTGCCAATATTTTAAAATTTTAGCTTTTAAGGGCTACATCTCAAGTCTCAATAATTGAGACTTTTCACAAATTGATGTTTTTTGACAATTTAGTATTAATTATTGGCAACATTTCTAATTCTATCATATTCTTCAGTCTTTTTTACCTCTATTTCATATAATTCTTTAAAATTTGGTTGATTAGACCCAACTTTATAAGGCTTCTATGTACGGATTCTCCGAAATTTCAAACGTTTGTAACTCAAGAACTAATCAACCAAATCTTAAAGAATTATATATGAAATAGGGATAGAAAAGACCTAAGAATCTAATAGAATTAATAAAAAAAATTGCCAATATAATAATAAAGTGTACAAATTAGAAACTTGCACATTGCTTCTTATGTACGGATTCCCCAAAATTTCAAACGTTTGTATCTAAATGGATTCCCCAAAATTTCAAACATTTGTATCTCAAGAATTAATCAACAAAATTTTATAGAATTAGGGGAGACCGGGGCAAATCGGTCAACGGGGTAAAAGTGTCAAATCAATATCTCGGAACCTGTATATTGTGCGAACTCGCTATTAACATTGTAAACGCGTCTTATGGTACCCATGTGACCAACGGAGTTTCGGCAGATTACCTGCCGTGTTATGATTTTACGAGGGCAAACGTGTTTTCGGAAGGTAAAGTGAAATTTTCTGCGCGTGGAAATTGTGTAATATCTACAATAATATTTGCTCTCCAAATCTCCAGGTACGTGATTATAAAGAGTAATGCATGCTGAACACGAATCCAGTGTAGTTTTTTCATTATCGTTCATGTCTAATATTTCGTGGGCGATGAAACCTGAAACTTGTGTTTGGGGCAAATCGGTCAGTAAGCACCCGGGGGTGGACTTTTATAATATTGGCAAATTTTATAATTTTATTATATTTTTCAGTCTTTTCTACCCCTATTTCATATATTTTTCTTTAATATTTGGTTGATTAGTTCTTGAGTTATAGAATCCGTACACACACACAAAAACACAAAATAATAAAATTTTTTAACACTAATTAATAAATGTTTACATTTTTCTATTACCAAATAATTAATAAAATGTATCCTATCAGTTTTCATAATCGGAATCATGTATTTATGGAGTGACAGTTTTACCCCGGCATTTTTGAGATTTCAATTTTTTCACCGTTGTCGTTTTTGCTCTATACCGGTTAAACAAAGCGACGTAGACAAAAATTTCCTACATAAATTTTGTAGCTAAAGGTTCACTCTTAAAAATGGTATACCACATTTAACTAAAATTATTTATTTTGTTGTTAAAAATCGGCACCGAAAAAAACCTGACCGATTTGCCCCGGTCTTCCCTATATATTAAATAGGGGTAGAAAAGACCTAAGAATATAATAGAATTCAAAAAAATTGCCAATATAATATAAAAATGTACAAATAAGAAACTTCCACATTGTCCTATGTACAGATTCCCCGAAATTTTAAAAGGCTATAACTCAAGAACAAATTAACCAAATATTAAAGAATAGTATATGAAATAGGGGTAGAAAAGACTGAAGAATATAACAGAATTAGAAAAAATTGCCAATATAATAAAAAAGTGTACAAATTAGAAATTTGCACATTGCTTCTTCATCATTTTATAATTTGATTATTGAATTTGGCGATAATTGTTAAAAGGGTTAAAACACTTAAAACGACCTGCCTTTCGGCTGTAATGAATCGAACGCGGACTAGCTCGCCGGGCCAGGTGTTCGATATAGGAGGTCAGAGATAAATAACAGACGCCGATTACACAAGATGTTAACTTACATGCTACTTTATTGTAACTAGAATTATGTACAATTAAATCTTTATCGGTACGGACGGAACGGAAAATATATATACAGGTACGCGGCGGATCGGATCGTTTAATCGGATCGGAGCGGCGCGAATATATACAGGTACATTTAAATCTAAATCGGTACAGACGGAAATATATTTACAGGTACGCGACGGACCGGACATCTGAACGGTTCGAACGGCGCGAATATATATAATCGGTACGGACGGAACGGCACGGTTATTTAATCGGACCGGACGTTAAATCGGTAGGTACGCGTGGATCATCGTGGATACGGCACGCGGGATTGGAGCGGTCGCGGTAGCTACGTCTCGTTTTAAGGGTACGGTACGGCGCGGTCATCTATCGGACGGACCGGACGTTTTACTTCGGAACAGACGCGCGGATCGTTTTCAATCCGGCACGCGGAATTTGGAGCGGTCGCGGTACGCGGCTTCTCGGTTTTAATTCGTTATACGGACCGGGACATTTAGCCAGGAAACAGGAGGCGTCGGCGACGAGAGCACCCGACGGAGACTGACAATGAGAGCTCTCAACCTCGGCTTTTCTGCCTTCGCGGGTAAGGATGGTTAGCGGTCCGGGAGTTCCAGCAGCGCCTGAGAGCGCTCGGTACGACTGCTCTTGTCGATGAATGGAGCACGCTCCCAGCAATCTGGATCGGATGTTGGCCGGGAGTCGGCGTTTTCGGCTCGGTAGCCTGGTTTTATACCCTGGCGGCGTTCAGTGGGGGTTGTCGGCGTTGCGCGCGCGTCGGGGTGATCCGGAGCAAGATCGTAGGTCTCGGTCCCACAGCGCTCGGCGGCGGTCGGGCTTTTCCGGCGGCCTGATATCGCAAGCTTAAATTGAACGGACGGCAATCGGCAGACTAAAAACGATGCCCCAAAATGGTGCATCGTTACAGGGTTTTTTAAAAATAAAATTTTGAATTTTTGGAAAAATGTTCGTGGTTGCTCTAACTTCCGCAAACATTGAGATATCGGTCTGAATTTTTTTAATCGATAGAGTATATCATTTAAGGAAGGTTGGTATTGAATTTGGCGATGATCGGTAAAGTTCTTTTTTATAAAATTTTGAATTTTTTGAGAAATGCCCGTGGTTGCTCTAACTTCCGCAAAGGACCCCGCACAAAACCACGGGAAAATGGATCCCAGTAAAATTGGCTGAAAATTTAGTATGATGTAGTTCATGACGTCCTGATGAAAAGTGTCCATGAGCACGAAGTCCAAAAATGGACAGTTTTCGAGTTACAGAGCGTCAAACATCGGAAAAATGGGTTCATCGGCTCATGGTAGTCCTTAATGTGTACGGTCAATACGGTCATGCTCTGTGCCTGTGTGTGTGTGTGTATGTGTGTGTGTGTGTGTGTGTGGATGTCTGGGTGATTATAATAAACTAAAAAATCAATTCTCTAATAACCTAATAATTCAGTAACTCAAAAAATTCCTTACTTTTGAAGCGGCGGCGGCAATATCATTTCTATAATATAGATTCATATATAATTAACACGTTTGCTGGCGCGTGATAGGATATATGTTCAAAACATAACTGAAAACAGAGTTGACTCCTGGCGAAGGTATCGCGATTCCTGTGCGGCAGCGAACGTGTTAACCGTGTATGTTTGTGGATATGCATTCGATATGTTTTTCTGTGTATATGGACGTAGATATATGTCGTTTCGATGAATTTCAGATATTGCTTTTATTCAAACGACAACTATTTCGATTAAGAAAAGTTAATTAATGTTCGTAACATTAAGGCAGTTACTTTGGTTCATGCATTTAGGTCATATGTAGTTAGCCCGGAAAATGTGATATGAAATGAAAGGTTAACGTTCCTAGAGTGTGTCTGTAAAATTTCGGATTTTTTAACCGATTGGTTCCGGAGATATATGTCCGTAAACTTTGCCAATTTAACGCGGTGGGGGTAAACCCTATGCGAAAAACGAGGCAAAAGCGCTTATGCTGCAAAAATTGCAATACTTCAAGTGTACTTGAACGAACCAAAAACTGACGAAACGATGCAATAAACATTTTATAAGATACTGGACAAAAGCCCGAGTTCATTGACCGAACCATATAATAATAAAACGTAATTTTCGATTGACTAAATCGACAACACGGAACTGACGGCTGGACTCGAGCGGCACTAGCGGCAGCTTCACAACGTCGCACGTGTCAGCTGATGCGTAAGGCGCATACTTATCTCAAAACTTTCAACGTTTACCACGTTTGTGCACGTTTGTCTCAAAACTTTCCTTACGTCGAGGCTGCTCGCTCATATTTGACAATTGTACGTAAAGGTTATATAGATCGCGGCGACAAAGACTGCTTACCACGCGTGCTGCTGACTGGTCGTGTATACCGACCATGCTCATAACTCTAGTAAAAGAAGTGACTTTTGTCTCAATATTTTAATTACGTAGAGGTCGTATAACATTAAAGATGTCATAAATAATAAATCTAATTATATGCTGATTTTTACGGACAAAAATCACACTTATTTATCACTAATAAAAATAGTTGCCTATTTGACTTGCAAGTACTGCATGAACGTCACATTAAGGCAGTTACTTTGTCCAAAGTTGATAATTCTCTATTTTATTTTTTCAAAGTATTGTGAAGTACTTATTCTTTAAACCTTTTTTTTGCAACTGCAGATTAGCAGTCGCCGTCACATATAAGTGATCGTGGTTTCACTAAGAACGATCATATGCACCTAAGGATTGCTATCTTCAGTGCACAATTTGAGTGATTATTATGGTATCGTTACACGTGAGACATATATAATCAGATTAGTAAAATACGAAACAGTTATTTCTAAACGTTAACTGAAAACGCTTAAGTCTCAGATTTGTACGATTCCCAAAGAGTCGAGAATTCACATTTGGGAATCGTACAAATCTGAGACTTAAGCGTTTTCAGTTAACGTTTAGAAATAACTGTTTCGTATTTTACTAATCCGATTATATGTATATGTCTCACGTGTAACGATACCATAATAATCACTCAAATTGTGCACTAAAGATACCAATTTTTAGGTGCATATGATCGTTCTTAGTGAAACCACGATCACATATGTGACGGCAACTGCAGTTACAAAAAAAAGGTTTAAAAAATAAGTACTTCATAATACTTTAAAAAAGTAAAATAGAAAATTATCAACTTCGGACAAATTATGTATTACAAACATTAATTAACTTTTCTTAATCGAAATAGTTGTGGTTTGAATAAAGGCAAAATATAATATATGCTGGAAAAATAATCAAAGGAAGAATCTAAAAATAATAAAATAAATTATTTTTGCATTATATTTTTTATAAAAAGTAAAGTTTTAGGTTATGAGAAAAATTTGCCCATATATAATTATATATAAATGTAACGGTACATTTATGTATAACTAGCTGGTTACCCGGGCTTCGCCCGGGCGTCGTTTTTCTTCAAACGACTTCATTTGTGTTTCAATATCCATATTATAAACAAATATAAGGTGTGTTTCAGGTTTAAAGGTGGTAGTTTAACTTTTCCGTTTGAACAACACACCAAGTGCTTCAGTTTTAAACTTTTTTGCTTGACAATGATCACATATTGCATCCATTTTCCCAATTATTACTCTCGGATGAAATTGATATTCGTAATTTTGATCATAACTATGAAATGCCTCTAATTTCAAATCGGACTGCATAAATGTTTTCCTTAATTGAACATGTAACCGGTCTTTTTCTACTCGAGTTTCACGCTATTGGGTCGTTTCCGCTTTTCCGATATTTTACTTACCGATTAGCGACTATATCCCTCGGTTTTCCCGGGCGTTTTTTCGGGAATTTCGAGATTGCTCGCTCGCGATGTACACAGAACCTCGATATTTTACTTATCGATTAGCGATTTTGTCCCTTGGTTTTCCTGGGCGGTTTTTTTTTCGGGAATTTCGAGATTGTTTGCTTGCATGTAACGTAATTCGTTGTCTTCCGCAAATGCCACATACTTACAATATTTTTTAATATGCTTGTTGCGAAAGTTCGATTTGAGATTAAAATTAAATTCAAATAAGAAATAGTATTCAGCGAATACTGTAATCATCTCATGGTTTTCCCGGGCGCTTTTCGGGAATTTTGAGATTGCTCGTTCGCGATGTACGCTGAACCTCGATATTTCACTTTAAAAACGCCCGGGAAAACAAAGGGATAAAATCGGTAATCGGTAAGTGAAATATCGAGGTTCTGTGTACATCGCGAGCGAGCAATCTCGAAATTCTCGAAAAGACGCCCGGGAAAACCAAGGAATGAAGTAGCTGATCGGTAAGTGAAATATCGAGGTTCCGTAGTAGCCTATGTTTTGCGCAAGGATGTAAAGAGTAACTGTGCAAAAGTTGGTCTAAATTGGTCGAATAGTTTAAGAGTGTATAAAGAACATACATACAGACATACAGACATACAAACATTCTATTATATATATATAGATTATATATGGGCAAATTTTTCTCATAACCTAAAACTTCACTTTTCATAAAAAATGCAATGCAAAAATGATCTAATTATTTTTAGATTTTTTTATTGATTATTTTTCCTGTATTGTGACGTGACAATGTCGCGTCCACCGCCCAGACGGTAGCTCGGCTGAGGGGAAGGTCGGGGACGGCGCCTCGACCTGAGTAGGGGAGGGTTATTTGCGCTAATTATCTTTCTACTTAGAATCTGTAGGTATGACAAGTGGTGCCGGAGCGTGAGATCAACAACGGCATGTAACGACCTGTGTCGCAACGAGGGAGAGACGAGCGTTCTGAGGATGATGGGTGGAGTGGTTGACCGGCGGGCGGGTCACGCGGGTCCGCCGCCAAGATAGCGCGTGGAATGTCTCGCATAGCACATCCCGGGTTCCGCCGCAGCATAATAGCGAGGGGTGCGACACCGCGACTGCAGAGCTGATGGACGACCCAGACGCCTCCACCGACGGTACCAAGGTTGCCAAGCAGCATAGCCATGGCCTAGCCAGCCTGACTAAAACTGAGATGGCCCCACATAAAATGACAGCTGATTGAAAGTACCGCGGGCAGGCAGCGGAAATTGCGAACGGCGTCGCGAGCAGGGCGGCGCGCGCGACAGATCGGCGGGGCGGAAAACCGCGAGCTTGGAGCGCAGGCGCGGGGGCCCAGCGTGGTTCCGCCGGGTCAGCCACTCGTCACCATAGACTTATACAGGGTGTCCCAAGACCTCACCGACAAACTTTGAGGAATGATAGGTCACACAGAGAGGATCATTTTTTGTTAAGAAACATATGGTCGCTGACGCGACCTTAAAGAGTTATGCATCCGAAAAGTCAGATTTCCGGTAAAATGTTTTAAACAAATAAAATTTATTTTTTTTGCATGTTCTGAAAATTTACAATAATAGCTGTTCAAATTGCCTGCCCTGTACCTCATTACATTCTTGACACCTTCGCAGCATTGATTGTCCAACTCTGTCGAGTATGCAGGGTTGTTTCGGATTTGTTGAAACGCAGCATTTATTCGGTCAATCAGTTCCGCTCTGTTGTCAACTGGGGTGACGTACACGATACTCTTAACATACTCCCACAGAAAATAATCAAGGGGCGTTAAATCGGGTGATCGCGGTGGCCACGCAACAGGTCCCGCTCTTCCTATCCAATGTTCCCCGAATTTGGCGGTTAAATGTGTACGCACATCAATGCTGAAGTGTGGTGGGGCTCCATCATGCTGGAACCACATGTTCCTGCGCACAGCAAGCGGTACATCCTCGAGCAGTTCCGGAAGTGTGTTCTGCAGGAACTGTAGATAGTCTGCTCCATTTAAACGTGGTGGAAAAATAACAGGTCCTATCAGATGATTACCAATAATTCCAGCCCATATGTTGACGGAAAACTGTTGTTGTTGAGCTCTAACAAAAATCGTATGTGGGTTCTCATAGTCCCAAATGTGACTATCCCTGTTGTTAAAGTATCCGGTCCGCGTGAAGCAGGCCTCGTCTGTGAACAAGACGTGCGTGGGAAAGGCAGGATCAGTGACACTTTGATGAAAAAACCACTGTACAAATTGCATACGAGGTGCAAAGTCGTTCGGTCCTAGTGCCTGCACCTTCTGGAGGTGGTACACATGTAGGTCGTACTCATGCAATACTCTCCAAACTGACATGCGACTTGTGCCCATATCGTGCGCCACAGCACGCGTGCTAGCTGAAGGTTCATTGCTAAATCTCTCGATCACATTGTCTTCAAAATCAGATGTCCTCACATCACGCCTTCCCCCGCCAACATGCTGAGGACGAAGATTCCCCGTCTTTCGAAGGCGTTGATGAATTTGAGCAAAGGTACTGTGGTGTGGATGTCTTCTGTTAGGAAACCGCTGCTCGTAGATGTGACGAGCTTCTCTTCCATTTCCCCTAGCCTCACCGTAACACATTATCATGTCAGTCAGCTCAGCGAATTCGTAATTCATGCTTGATTGATTGATAACAAACTCACAGAACAACAACAAACCTACGACGTAGGTTAGGTTAGGTTGTAGATACACACGGGGAGGGGGACTTTTTATGCGTCAGGGCCAAGGGGTTCAGAGGGGGGGGGGGTATCACCTACGTACACGTACTGTACTGCAGGACTGCGTTCCGATTCCCCGCCCGGGTGCACTCCCTCTCTTTCTATCTCACTCTTCTAAGAGTTAATTACATTAAATTTTATTTGTGCAAAACATTTTACCGGAGATCTGACTTTTCGGATGCATAGCTCCTTAAGGACGCGTTAGCGACCATATGTTCCTTAACAAAAAATGATCCTTTCTGTGTGACCTATCATTCCTCAAAGTTTGTCGGTGAGGTCCTGGGACACCCTGTATAGATAGACCGGCCCCTGCCGTAAGAGCACGCGTCGGAAGACCTACGGTGCAGACATAGCCGTGGGGATTCTCCTCTCTCTGTCTTCTGATTGCTTGGTGGGGATAGACGTCTAGCCCATCTATTCCCTACTAGTCCCCACTCTAGACTTCTATCCCCACCAAGCGATCAGAAGACAGAGAGAGGAGAATCCCCACGGCTATGTCTGCACCGTAGGTCTTCCGACGCGTGCTCTCACGGCAGGGGCCGGTCTATCTATATAAGTCTATGCTCGTCATTGTCGAACACGAGGGTGAAAGTAGTAGGAGAAGGGGAGAAACATCACGGCGGCAGGTCCAGGCAGGATTGGGGGTAATGCGCGCGCATATCGTGAGCCAAAGCAAGCCGAAGGTGCCGAAGACGTGCCAAAGACAGTCGATCGGGCATGGTCGGCGTCGGAGACACGAAAAGTGAAAAGTAACTGCCATATTGGATTGAGTGTCGATGGTGGATCGTAATCGCGGGGTATCGCGGGTTCGAGAAGGAAAACGATAATAACGCGGAAAAGCGGGAGAGGCAGAGAGTTGCCCGGCAATGTAACCGAGTTGCAGGAAGTGAATATTATTAGCATTCGCTTACAGTGCCGTGCCCCACGCGCGCGCGCATACGTCTTTCTGTCTCGCTCGTTTCCAGGCCGACGTTTTCGTGATTTCGTGTGATTTCGCCGTGGTCGGAGATTCGCCCTCGGACGAGAGAAAACCTGCTGCACGTGTTCGCTGATTTGCCCTCGGTCGGAGATAACTTGGCATAGGACTTCGAGTACAATATAGTAAGTACAGATATAATAATACATCACTTATTTGTTCACTGTCACGTTGTATATTTTGCTTAATCGACTAATGAAATGCGTATGTTTCAGATCGCTGCTGCTCGTGGTCGGAGATTCGCCCTCGGACGAGAGAAAACCTGCCGAAGGGCAGATTTCACTGCTGCACGTGGTAATATTTAGTAAGATAAGTTTTTAAGTAATATTTGTGACAGCGTTCACAAGGGCGAAAGAGTGAACCGTTAGAGAATCATTAGAAAATTTAAACACTGATGCCTCTCAAGCTTTTTCGTACGTGTCGGGTTATCTTTTAAAAAGGCTACAACTTCTTGATAAAAATTGTTCAAAATGTAAAATTGATTTGTTTTGTACACAACAAGAACAACATCATCTGTACACGGTTTTTAAGGAATATTCAGAAAAAGATTCGTTAACGTATCCAAGTAATCAGGTGATTACGTTAATACAAAACGTACACAATAGATTATTTCACTTTTGCGATGAAAATGGACATAAGTCAAACTTAGAATCAGCATTTAAAAAAATATACAGAATAATAAATTTCTTTCGCCAGTATAGAATAACAATTAAAGTAATTTAAATCGACCGTGACTGGCAATATATAACGTCTTTCCGATATGAACATTGAAAAACTGTGAGCCAACTTGGTTTGTCGGATTCACACAGCACTTTTTCGGATCAATCGTCGAGACATTATTAATTTTGACCATGGGTTTTGGTCAGTTGATGTAATTTTTAAATTAAATAGTTTAAATTTTTATTGCGAAAAAATATTACCCCAGCCAGGGTTTGAACCTGGAACCTCCCGTATACCGTGCGGCTGTCGTGCCAATTCGATCACTGGGGCTGTGGTAATATTTATCGCAATAACAACTATAAGATGGAGCACCGATTCTTCGGTCGACGGTGTATAATATACAGAATAATAAATTTCTTTCGCTAGTATAGAATAACAATTAAAGTAATTTAAATCGACCGTGACTGGCAATATATAACGTCTTTCCGATATGAACTTTCTATACTGGCGAAAGAATTTATTATTTTGTATATTATACACCGTCGACCGAAGAATCGGTGCTCCATCTTATAGTTATTGCGATAAATATTACCACAGCCCCAGTGGTCGACACAATTGGCACGACACCCGCACGATATACGGGAGGTTCCAGGTTCAAACCCTGGCTGGGGTAATATTTTTTCGCAATAAAAATTTAAACTATTTAATTTAGAAATTACATCAACTGACCAAAACCCATGGTCGAAATTAATAATGTCTTGACGATTGATCCGAAAAAGTGCTGTGTGAATCCGACAAACCAAGTTGGCTCACAGTTTTTCAATGTTCATATCGGAAAGACGTTATATACCTATTGCCAGTCACGGTTGATTTAAATTACTTTAATTGTTATTCTATACTGGCGAAAGAAATTTATTATTCTGTATATTATACACCGTCGACCGCGAAGAATCGGTGCTTCATCTTATAGTTGTTATTGCGATAAATATTACCACAGCCCCAGTGGTCGAATTGGCACGACACCCGCACGGTATACGGGAGGTTCCAGGTTCAAACCCTGGCTGGGGTAATATTTTTTCGCAATAAAAATTTAAACTATTTAATTTAGAAATTACATCAACTGACCAAAACCCATGGTCGAAATTAATAATGTCTCGACGATTGATCCGAAAAAGTGCTGTGTGAATCCGACAAACCAAGTTGGTTTACAGTTTTTCAATGTTCATATCGGAAAGACGTTATATATTGCCAGTCACGGTCGATTTAAATTACTTTAATTTTTTAAAAAATATTTTTTAATAACTACAGCAGTGATTTCTGTAGCAATAATCGATGTGATAATATAATCGTCGAAAATAGTTTAGCGTTTTTAATACATAACTATGTTAAAGATAAGAAAAAAAACGGTACAGCTAACTTCAGGCCATTACGAAAAAACCAAGCAATTTAAATCATTGTGATTTAGTTGCATTTTCTGCTTATTTGCATTTTTAGTTTCTCTTTGATGTATTTGGTTTTCTAACTATTTAATTCTACGGTTTTTTCTTTTTCCCACTTATTATAGAATCGTATATTCTGTTATGTGTTCTATTATTATAGACTTTATTTGAAATTAAAATGTATTTTATGTTACACACTTTGAAATAAAAATGTATTTTATGTTAAACTTTAAAATTAAAATGTAATTCTATGTTACACACTTTGAAATAGAAATGTATTTCATGTTATAAATTTTGAAATAAAAATGTATTTCATTTTATATGCAATTAATTTGTTCTTTATTGCGCATTCCCTCATTTAATGACGAAAATAACATATATTATTTATTAACATATATTATTCTATATTATTTACAGTTCATATAGGCCGTGTTCCGATATGCATTGCCAGTATTGAAAATCTATAGTTTACGTATAACGAAAATTATAGATTTTTAGTTCTGGCAGTGTATTGGGAACACAGCCACAGATATAGAATGTAGTACCAGGTCCAGGCCACTTGGATCGCGTCGATCGCGCCGGCGTTTCGTGTTTCCACTGTTACACAGGGAGCTTGCGCTTCTATTTGTATATGTTCTGTGCTGTCGAACCAGCCGCAGCCGAGGAGCCACCCCCGGAATAGCAACCCCGACGCAGCCAAGCAGCGAAGCTGAAATTCTGTAAGATCGCCACTCCGGAGCTACCGTAGTATCAGCGGCTCGATCTCGGCCATGGCCCACAATGAGTAATTGTCAATATTGATTAGAGTACCTGTTGCATCCTGGTACCTGTTCCCTTTTGGAAAGTTTTGTGGTCGCGGGGCCGGCCGAGATCGTGCCTGTAAAGTTTGCTAGAAAGGTCTCCTTGGAAACTCTAACGCGGCCGACAGTCATTTCGCGTTTACTTGTTGTGTCGAGATCGTGAGTGTCGTTGCGAATGGAAACATATCGGGATAAATGTCGTTGCGTGTCGCGAATGGAAACGTATCGCGAATAGTGCGTTTCGGAAGTGTTACATCGATATTATGTCGAGATCGCGAATATTGTCACGTCTGCTCGGGAAAGTCTCGCGGACATGAGCGTGTGGTAAATGTCGCGTTTCGGGAGATATTGCGTTGTTGCGTCGTACATGCAAGTATTGTCACGCTCACTCGAGAGTTTCGCGGATATTTTGCGTTGCTATTTGTGCGGGCAAATATCGTCGCGCTTGCTCGAGAGGGAGTCTCGCGGGCATATTGCGTTGTTGCTGTCGTGTTGAAATCGCTGTTAGCGTCGTGTGTTGTTCGTGTGTGCATGAGTATTCTTCGCGTGATAATTCGTATAATTGCGAGGGTGCAACTCGTTTGAAAAGTCCGTGCAAAATCAGAGAGATGGCACTACTGGTGCGTATCGAGGTTATTTTCAGTTAGTAGCATCTCTTGGAAGAACACACCAAGTTTCAGCCAGGTCGGTCTATTTCTTTGTGTTTGGCATTCGTTTGAATCGAGGGAGGCGAGTGATTTTCAAAAAATGGACGAAAAAGGATTTCGTGTGTTGTTTAAACATTACTTTATGAAAGGCAAAACGCCTCAGGAGACTAAAGAGAAGCTTGATAAACATTATGGTGACTCTGCACCTTCGATTAGAACAGTTTATAAATGGTTTCAAAATTTTCGGAGTGGCCATATGGGCACAAGTGACGCTGAACGTTCTGGACGCCCTGTTGAGGTCACTACTCCAGAAATCATTGATAAAATCCATGATATGGTGATGGATGACAGAAGATTGAAGGTGCGTGAGATTGCTAGTGCTGTGGGCATCTCGAATGAACGGGTACATAATATTTTGCACCAACATTTGGGTATGAAAAAGCTATCCGCAAGATGGGTGCCGCGATTGCTCACGATTGACCAAAAACGAAATCGTGAAAATTAATGGAAATAGGGTTCCAACTCGTTTCACATCCCTCCTATTCTCCAGACTTGGCTCCCTCGGACTATTATTTGTTCCCCAATATGAAGAAATGGCTGGCGGGAAAAAGATTTTATTCAAACGAGGAGGTGATTGCAGAAACGAATGGCTATTTTACAGACTTGGACAAATCCTATTATTCGGAAGGGATCAACAAACTAGAGCAGCGTTGGACAAAGTGTATAAACCTAAAAGGAGACTATGTTGAAAAATAAAAAAGGTTTATCCCAAAAAATTAAGTATTTTTCATTTTTGCACGGAGTTTTCAAACGACCCTCGTAATTGAGATTCGGGTGCAACTCGTACGATTGAGAGTCGTATGTTCGCGTGAGCGTCATCCGTGTGAGGATATTTCGTATGATTGAGATTCGCGTGTTTGCGTGAGCGTTATCCGTGTGAGGATATTCCGTATGATTGGGATTCGCGTTTTTGTGAGTACTGCGTGCGATGTTTTTGCGATTGCGAGTAATGTAAAATACGATCAAAATATTATTTTGAGCAATTGCCGCCGGCGAGGCGGTCCGACTCTGAGACAATGATATCATATTACTCATTATTGCTGTATCTGAAATATATTCTTTATTATTACTTAATCCGATGTGTTGATTGTGCTGCGCTTCCTCTCCACCCTCCTCTGCTGCAAGGAACGTAACTGACGCCCTGAGCTTGCGTTCGGGCTTAAGATATATCTATCGGGGATCGAATTGTGTCAAACGCGGTGCGCGTAATCGCACCTGGCGTCCATACTAAGTATTATGTTTAGATAAATTAATATCGCGGATACCTCGGAGCTACCGTCTATACTCTATCTGATTATTAGCTAATTTGCGGCAGCGCCCCTTCGGCTAGCGAGACCGAAGGAAAACGGGTCGCAGTATATACTATATTAAGAGAAAAAAAGACATGTGTGAACGATATATAATTATATATATTTATATATATTTATACATATTTATATCTATTCATATATAAAAAATTTTTTGCCGGGAGGGCTTTAGAATTAGCAATGTGATTGCGCGAATTTGGGTCAAAATGCTATTAAGCAATATGGCTTTGCAATGTTACACCTTTCTTTTTACACTATACTAGCAACGGAATTTTTCTTATAATAATAAACCAGTCAATTTACGGTTTCAAATCAAATTTGAATTCTACAATTTAATTTATGTGCCATTTGATAGTAAATGGCACTGATATAAACATATCTATTAATTTTGTGCTTCATCAACCCCCATCGTTTTTGCAAAAATAAATAAAAACCATAAAAAATGGCTTTTTTCGACCTTTTACTCGAAACGCTGCCAAAACCGTTTGAAATACAACAAAATTGCACATAGACAATTTTGTAGAGAATTAAATTTCTTATAAAAAAGTTTAAAAGGGCATTTCTCTAAAATCAATAGTTTAAGCGTGAGTGTCGCCCGAAGTTGCGCGATCGGAAAGTGACGTCTTGGAAAATTCGCAAGTTGCTCAGGTTAGTTGTAAAATTCAATATCGATACTTCAGCATTGAATGAAAAATCCCTAAAAATTCAAGGCTTAACTAGATAAAATAGGGAAGCTATTTCTGGGTTCAAACATTTTTTTATCGATAAATTCGAATTATAACAGCTATGTAAAAAAAAATTTTTTGTTCGATATCCTAACTTTAAACCTCAAAGTACTCCGTCGGGTCGTTTTCGTCCACCCGAAAAATACGATCCTGAATATCTTTTGAATCCGGAACAGTGGCGACATCTATTGTGTACGTAAAAATACTTTAGGGTAGGAGGGTCCTTCACGCACAAGGACATCCTGGTCTGTCAATTTGTCTCCGGATGCCAGCGAGAACAAATTTTAAAAGGTCGAAGAGGACCCGACGGAGTATGGGAGACCCGGGCGTAAGTAAAAATGCACTATTTTCCAAACCCCGATCACCGCGTTATTTGTTGCACCGATTGTTTATAAGAGCCTTGTAGAAGATTTTTGGACAGACTACTATTTCTCATAATAAAATAAAATAAAAATTGATGAAAAACATGCAATTGTTCTTTTACAGCCCTTATTTTCCTTGAAATAACGTGAAAACGCCACTTGAAAATTGCCAACTTTCAATCAGTGAAGTAGGATATCTGGTTTGATCCTACGCTATTGTGACCGTTACCATCAGAAAGAGCAACTCCTTTCCTGTAAGAAACTGTATTTGAAAATTTTTTAAACTTATTTTTTATATTTATTATGATTTTTTCAAAAAATCAATTTTTTTTTAAATTTTTTATGCTAATAACTAAAGAAAAACTATTGAAGAAAAAAAATTTTTAGAAATCAACATTACAGCTTAAAAGAGGAAAGTTCAAAGAATATCCATGAATTTTGCGGAATTTTTTGAATAATATTTACTATTATTTATAAGTCGAAAGGCAAAAAGGACCCGACGGAGTACTTTTAAGGTGCCAAAAAGCACGGAGTATTTTGAGGGTTAATCAGTTATATCTCGGAAAGTATTAACCGGAGAATGACCAAAAAAATTTCATTTTGTAGGTAATTTTATTTTCTAAATATAATTTGATCCCTTCATATTCCGCCGTAAGTGCAACTGTTGGCCTGCTAACTTCGAATCAAGACAAAATTGTACCTTTTACACAGATTTACGGGGTGAATAATTTGTTATTATTATTAACATTAGATATGCCTTGGGAAAAAGAAAATCATAAAATATTCATCAGACCTTCCTCTTGCATAATCGTTTCAAGGCATATCTAATGTTAATTAGTACGATTGCATATGTATCGTAACTGTATATTTTCTTCCAAGTTGGCAGAAACGGGTCCGGCAAGAGTAACTTCTTCTGTCATTCAACTTGTCCTGAACGATGAGTTCTCTTATCTCGGACCGAGGCAGGCGTTGCTGCAGAAAGGGACAGAACCTCGTGTTACATCTGCCGTCGTAAAAATCATATTGATAACTCTGATGGGAAATTGCCGGTAAAAATAACAAGTTTACATTACTTATAGTTGAAGTTATTGAAGTTCTTATATATCTACGTATTTTATATATAAAAATAATATATATTTAATATATATTTAATATTATTTTACTTATATTTTATCTAGAATCATATATCATATTATTTTCTAATAAATAATGCATACAATCTTTTATTCACAGATTGATAAAGATGAAATAGTGCTCACAGTGCACAGTGGAAGCATCATCTATGAGTCAGACGGGCGGCGATCAGCAGAAGTGGGCGCATGAATATTTTTTGAAGAACTACTTGCAAGTAGTCATGACTATTCTTCTGGCTTTGTTGTTGGAAGTGGATACGGAATATTTCTACTTGTCCTAGGATGGAATAGTAACAGTCTTTCGAGATTTTCTTCATTCGCAGTTAGCAAGGTTCTGAGTAGTATCAGAATCTCCAATTTTATTTATTGTATTATATTCTAATAAAAGTTTTTATCTAGCGGGCAATTGTCACCGAGAATTAAGTCATTGTTGTTATTATAATTAGCTGCAAACAAAAAAATATGTCACACTTTGAATATGTTACCATAAATAAAATAGGGGAGATCCTAGTTACGCACAGAATAAATTAGACACAGCAGGTTGAGTGAATCAGACACAGTAGGAAACGGACACAAGGTGGTTGCAATCGGACACATTAGAAAACGGACATAGTGATAATCGGACACATTGTCAATCAGACACAGTAGGAAACGGGCACAGTGATCATCGAACACATTGTCAATCGGACTCATTTTTGAAAATAGCCTACGAAGGGTATTAATCATAAAAAAATTTTGCTGCGGTCATAATATTTGCGAAAAGCATATAAAAATATAGGTCGTTGGATTCACCTTTTCGAACTCTATCGATTGGTGTTATTTCTATACGGGGTTTCCATTTGAAAAATTTGACCCCGCTTCTCCCCTCGAAATCCAATAAGGAAGTATACGGTTCTATCGCGATGAAAAATATCTCCTAGTAATGCCATTGAAGCTTTAATGAGAATCTTTTTTTGATTTTTTGTTTAACTTTGATAGTTTCCGAGATATCGGCGTGGACAGATTAAATCGAGCACACTCTGTATAGTGTATGTATATAACATATGTATATGGATTATGTACCTATACATATGAAAATGTATGCATATTTATAAAAGAGATATAAAGGTTTATTATAAGAAATGTATAATAAATATTAAAAATGTAACAATAACATATTTTTTATTTCACTTTAAAACAAACAAATATGACAATTTTTTGTCATGTTATACGAATCCGTGTTATATGGAGGACTAGCCTGTATATAATTGAATATATAATTTTACATTGTCTCATAACGAGCACAGTTGTTTAGGAAACTGTACATGCATTAGAATTTTAATACCGACTTATTAATACTGATACATTCAAATTACCGCGGATCATATGAATGATATTAAATGTATCAGTATTAAAATATATATTTAATGCATGTACAATTTTCATAAAGAACGTGCTCTTTATAAGACAATATACAAGATACATTTAAAATTTTAAATTATTGATCATATACGATAGATGATAATAAAGTTATTCACTAATATAACTTTGTAACTTCGTGAATCCAGTATATAAATGAAGAAACTCTAGTAAACACTCCAGGCCAGTCGCTAGGACAAAATCCGTCTCCGTAACTCACAATACCGATTTGAAGGTGCTGGCCATTTTTTACTACAATGAGAGGACCACCGCTGTCGCCCTAAAAGTACAATATTAAATAATAAATTCACGAAAATAGTACGTGATACTTTCAAAGGAGTATGTTAAAAAGTGGCTGTGATTTTTGCCCCCAAGCCGGCATGTAAAATTTGCATGGATTTTTATAGTTTTTTGACCGTAGAACCACGTGGTGATATATCCGTTTGCTGTCAAAGTGAGATTAAAATGAGTAAAAACTCGAAAGATGAGCCATTTATGACCCCCATTTTTCTCTTCAAACACAGCATAACTTGTCACAAAAATATGGGGATACGGGGCGTGTTGTCAAGATCGCTGAATACTAATCTGGGGCCAGGATTACAAAATTCAAAATAGTAAGTTTAATATGGCGGCCGCTAATTAGCTAAAAAGTAGGTTAAAACGTGGTCGATTTTTGCCCGCAGTCAGGAAGTAAAATTTTTATGATTTCTTATAGTTTTTTGGCTGTAGAATCACGTGCGTGGTGACAACCAAAAAACTGTAAGAAAAAAACAAAGAAAAACGGGGGTCCTAAATGGCCCATCTTTGAGGTTTTCACTCATTTTCCCCACATTTTGACAGCTAACAGTAACGTATGCCAGCGCGTGATTTTATGGCCAAGAAACTATACCTAAGAAATCATGCAAATTTCACACTTTCCGACTGCAAAATCGACCACTTTTAATTTAGTTCTTTTCTAATTAGCGGCCGCCATATTAGATCCACCATTTTGAATTTTGTAATCCTGACCCCAGATCCGTACGTATTTAGCGTCTTTGACAATACGCCCCCCCCCCCCCGTATTTTTGTGACGAGTTATGCTGTATTTGAAGAGAAAAATGGAGATTATAAAATGGCTCATTTTTGGGGTAGGGGAGACCGGGGCTAATTCGACACGATTTTTTCAAAGGCAATTTTCAACAACTAATTAAAATTTTCAAGCAAATTCAATGGTGCACATTTAAAGAGTGTTCCTTTAGGTACAAAATTGTATAAGGAAGTTTTGCTGTACGTCGCTTTGTTTTGCCCCCAGGAGAGGAAAAGTGACGCGAAGACAAATTTTCAAATTGAAAAATGCCGGGGCAAACTCGACACTTTGTCTAATCGATACGATTTGATTTGAAACTTATTTTTTTATTGTCTGAAAATAAAATACGTTATTCATCGTGTATTTAGAAAGTACAAAAATTCGGAATAAAGCAAAACAATCATTGGAAATAATAAGAAAAAAAATTGTTGTACTTTCAATTATCTTCTTCTGAACTCATGTCTGAAAAACAATTAAAGCGGAGTCTACAATGAGAATTTAAGGCGTAAAATTTAAGTTTTAAGCCTTAAGCCGTAAGAAATTGACAAATCACAGTCGAATTTGAGAAGAATACCCGATTGTGATTTGTCAATTTCTTACGGTTTAAGGCTTAAAGCTTAATTTTTACGCCTTAAATTCTCATTGTAGACTCTGCTTAATGCAGGTATACTCGCGATCGGCCATGCGTGCAAATTTGTCATGAGCCATAATAAACGACAATTTGTCTTGACACCCCAAATATTTCTTCAGCATGTTTAATCTTCATTTTTTTCTTTTTACGGCAAGAATAGCTTCTTTCATTATTTCCTTATCTATTACTGGTCTTTTTCTATTGTATGTACAAACTATTTTGCTGCAAGCCAAAAGCAAATGACTTATTTACAACGCTTTATCGAAATAGATTAGTGTCGACTTTGCCCCGGTGGCGTGGTGTCGACTTTGCCCCAAACGTCGTTTTTTACTTTTGTCACTCTAAAAACATATAAATTTTGAAAATATGCAAAAACTATTATCGGATTCGTATAGAGCATCGAATTTCCCATCAAAATCACTTAATGGTAGATTCATAAGAGTAAAGCTCGATCAAAGAGTAGAAATTTTCGAGAGATCAGAAAAATTACTTTTTACCATCAAAAACGCTTATGTCGCACTAGAAGTTACACCATAACTCAGAATGTCACCAAATTCCGTTGACAACGCTGGCATATAAAGACACATTTACCATAGGAAAGGCAAGTTTCTACGATAGATTTAAATAGGCAAAAAGCCTAGTGTCAATTTTGCCCCGGTGTCGAGTTAGCCCCGGTCTCCCCTATTTATCCATTTTCTCCACACTTTGATAGCAAACGGATATCACCACGTGATTTTACGACCAAAAACTATAAGAAACCATGCAAATTTTACATGCCGGGATGGGAGCAAAGGGCCGGTTGTTCCAATCTGTTGGTAAACTAACTAATATAATAGTTAAATCATATGTCTATCTTTGTCTAGTTCGAAGGAAAAACAAAGACATATATGTGATTTAACTATTAATTAGTTCACCAACGGGTTGGAACAACCGGCCCTTAAACTGCTTAAAATGATTTAAGATGATTCAATTTGCGCGTTAGAATAATATTCCATTTATACTTGTAATTTATTTTGCAGTGTATTTTATTATAAGTATTATAACTATAGCTTTATTATTTGTGATTGTTTTACCTGACAAGCGTTTCGTCCCAATGCTGCGGCCGTACAGATGTGCTTGTTGCTAATAATGCTAATGGGCCGCCAGTATTGGTTGCATTCATTATTTTTTATAATCGGCAATGTAGCGTACTTAAGTCTTATCGTACCTTCGCTAGCCATATAATCTTTTCCCCAACCGGTCACATAAGCATCTTTGTTCACAAAACTTTCGTCGTAATACAGGAGTTTTATTGGCTGAATATTGTCTAAAATCGCGCAATACTGTATTTAACTAATAGTATCTTAAAATCAATATTGAGGCATGATATACATTTGTAATGCTTCTTTAGTAATTTAATAGTTTGTGTGGTATTTTTTTACCATGTATCAAAGATCATAAAAAAAGCTGTATACATATGTATAGATACACATCATGATTTTTGATTATTGAGTCTTCTTTCCACATTTATAAGATTATTTGTTATTCAAATCCTTATTAACTTTCTGCGTATGTTCCATATAATAATTAAATAACGCCGACAAATAAATAAGCGCAAAAAGAAAAGAAATATCAATTTAAGTGTACTTACTGGAAAAGGGAATATCTTGTGGCATATAGAGTAAGGCAATATCATTGTAGGTCTTTGCGTATTGCGGATGTATATACGCTTGATTTGTAATCATGGACACACCGGGGCCACGAAGGAAATCGTATCCAATGCCAGACTTGTCGACGATACCGAACACTACGAAAAATCTTTGTGGGTATTCTACTACGCAATGGCCGGCCGTGAGAACCCATCTTCTGGATAAGACCGTGCCGCCGCATTTCTCGTATATTCCGTTGCCTACGAGTCGATGCACCACTGCCATGTATGGAAACTGCCCGAGCGTCGCATAATGTCCGCCCGCTACTCTATCCGAGTCTTCATCTATCGTTTAAGAAAAATGTCAGTGTAATGAAAAGAGTAAGACGCTCATTGTCACTTCGGTGGAAATATTAAGAACTATGTGCGAAAGTCATACGTGAAATTACATATCTTATTGTGAATTATTAAAATTACATTATCGTAATTTAGATTATCGTAATCATTAGATTGCAAATTAACGATGCTACAACTAGATGTTCGGATTTTATTACAAAAACAACTTCCATTTGATGTAGAAAAAAATAATACGTATAAACTTGCAGCAAGTATGTAATAATCAAATTGTAAGTGCTGATAAAATTAACTAAAATTTTTAAAAATTTTTCCTTTTGCTCACCATGTTTATTTGCGTCAAAAACGATAGTATGGCTAGAATTTTCGTATATGACAACTCCAGAGTTTTCGTGTACAAAATAGTGACTTCGAGTATGTTGACATAATGTCGAGCAGAGTACAATATAAAGATATATCTTTGTACTTAGCAGACTCATGATAGACTTTTCCACGCGTCGTCCCTGCAAATTTCCTATTTATACAATTGCGTCGATATTTCAGCAATAATGACAACTAACGAGATTAAGGTGGTTCGACAATGCAGTACTTGCAAGTCAAATAGGCAACTATTTTTATTAGTGATAAATAAGTGTGATTTTTGTCCGTAAAAATCAGCATATAATTAGATTTATTATTTATGACATCTTTAATGTTATACGACCTCTACGTAATTAAAATATTGAGACAAAAGTCACTTCTTTTACTAGAGTTTTGAGCACGGTCGGTATACACGACCAGTCAGCAGCACGCGTGGTAAGCAGTCTTCGTTGCCGCGATCTATATAACCTTTACGTAGAATTGTCAAATATGAGCGAGCAGCCTCGACGTAAGGGAAGTTTCGAGACAAACGTGCACAAACGTGGTAAACGTTGAAAGTTTTGAGATAAGTATGCGCCTTACGCATCAGCTGACACGTGCGACGTTGTGAAGCTGCCGCTAGTGCCGCTCGAGTCCAGCCATCAGTTTCGTGTTGTCGATTTAGTCAATCGAAAATTACGTTTTATTATTATATCGTTCGGTCAATGAACTCGGGCTTTCGTCCAGTATCTTACAAAATGTTTATTGCATCGTTTCGTCAGTTTTTGGTTCGTTCAAGTACATTTGAAGTATTGCAATTTTTGCAGCATAAGCGCTTTTGCCTCGTTTTTCGCATAGGGTCTACCCCCACCGCGTTAAATTGGCAAAGTTTACGGACATATATCTCCGGAACCAATCGGTTAAAAAATCCGAAATTTTACAAACACACTCTAGGAACGTTAACCTTTCATTTCATATCACATTTTCCGGGTTAACTACATATGACCTAAATGCATGAACCACCTTAATAACGCTTTCGACAATGCTTTTGTGAGATGTATTAGATGTAAAATTCCGGAAAATATTGCTTTTAAATATACATACTATTGCACGAATGACATTAGTATGTGCACATTATTTTCGATTATTTAAAGTGAAGCGATATTACGTGCTTTTATCAAAGATATTTTTATTGTCCGTTGTATTGTCTAAGTGTTGCGGTAAAAATTGATACTGTTGATTATTAAAGTATTGAAATTCAAAACACGAAGCACAAAATGTTATGACTTTTTTCCTCCGAATACTTAAACATTATAATTAATAAATTATTGACTTACAAATTCTTTGAAATATTAATATTGTTCATCTTTGGTCGATTATCGGTATTTCGCAGATAGCATTATCCCACTATGCAAAAAACCGTATCAAAAACTTTTCAGAAATATTTCACTGTAACATGAAATGTTTCGGAGATACGTACGGAAACATCTCAGATTTATTACATAAATAATTAATGTCCGTATTCAAATACCAAAATACACGATGTTGCAGAAACATCTTATGATGTTGTGCCAGAAACGTTCTTTTGGGAATGTTTCGGAGATACGATTTATTATAATGAATCGTATCTCCGAAACATTCCTAAAAGAACGTTTCTGGCACAACATCATAAGATGTTTCTGTAACATCGTGTATTTTGGTATCTGAATACGGACATTAATTATATTTATGTAATAAATCTGAGATGTTTCCGTACGTATCTCCGAAACATTTCATGTTACAGAGAAATGTTTCTGAACAGTTTTTGATACGTTTCTTTGCATACTGAAACGTATCAAGTACTTAATAAATATAGGTTAACGTTCAATTTGTTAAATTTATTTATTCAGACTTACTTGCATTGACTATATGTAAATAATACTTGTATGAAAAGTAATCACAATGTAGTATATATAGGAATATATATATAAACACATACACCTCATTAAATAATTGGCTCAAACTGGCACCACTAATAACATTTTTATTCTTACTGCTGTTAACTGTGCTAAAGCTGAGCTTTATCATGAAGAAGTGTGTTCACGTTTTATACTAATTATTATAAATTATTATCAGTGTTTACTACTAACAATCGTTAAACTTCTGAGCTCTCTATTTGCCTTGGATTGATATATATCGTGGCTCGACTGCACGCACACAGGACGCGAGAACGTTCGCCGCGCGGCAAGAAGCGACACGCGCAGTAGCCAATCTACGTGCCGCTCTTCCGCATTAACCAAAGTTGATTGGCTAACGCGCGTCGTTTCCTGCGGCGCGACAAGCGTTTCCGCGTCCTGTGTGCAAGAGCCATCTCTACACGGAGATTGAGAGACAAAAAGATGCAACTCGTTTATGCACAGTCAGGCTTTACCCACTAAATATATTGTAAAATATTATAAGATGCAATTTTTGAAGTTGCTTCATATAAATTTCAAATGATACATTTTACGTGTATGTTTATGTTCTAATTATTACACGATGGAGACATTCCATAATAACTTATATTATAAATATACCAAATGTGACATTTTTAATTAAACATATATGCTAAACATTTCGAAGTGATGTTTCAAATATATTTACAAAATAATAATGAAATTAACGTATCACTAGTAAACGTCTATGCATGTATACGAAACATAAGCTCAAAATGTTTAGGATACGTTTTATGTGAGATATTACATTTGGTATGTTTATTACATCATACTAGAGCTGGTTACCCGGGTTTCACCCGGGCGTCGTTCTTCTTCAAACGACTTTATTTGTGTTTCAATATCCATATTCTCGACAAACATAAGGAGTGTATCGGGTGATTGATTTAAAGGCGGTAGTTTAAAAAATAATAAATAATTAATTTCGCTCGATCTAAGCATACGCTAAAACAATAGAGGAACGATCAATATTACGAGCAATAATAGGTTCTTATTTAAAAATGTACAAGCTTTTAGGCCCGCGCGTAGCGCGGGCCTAAGAGCTGGCCTATCTATAAAGTACAACATCATATAGTACAACATCATATAGTACAACATCATATAGTACAACATCATATAGTACAACATCATATAGTACAACATCATATAGTGCCTGTATGTGTGTCAATTTACATTATTAATCGAAAAATTTATACCTTTTTTGAATTAAAATACTCGCCTCTTATCCGCTCTAATAAGCTCTCATTCATAAATTTAGGATATAGTTTTGTTATTTTATGGTTATGCGGTGAGAACCGATTTTCTTGAAACCGGTGCTAAAGTTTTCAAATTAGAAAAATTTTGGCACCTTTTGCAAGAGAATTGGTCCATTAATGAATGAGTAGTTCGCGGTCAGACAAACAGACAGACAGAGATTCGACACATACACCGTAAGTCGAGGTAAATCGCTCGGGAGATGAATGGGGAACCAAAAACAAGAAAGAAAGTTGATATAAACATAGGTCCAAAAATGCGTTGTTTTCGAGTTATTGCCATTTTTATGTTAAAATTTGAAATTGTTTGCTTTCAAATTTTTTTATCAAAATTGAAACAAGAGGTGGTTTTTATAAGTTTCAAAACATAAGTAAGGTCAAATAAAAGTTGCGGGCTGCTTTAGCACTACCCAGGATGCACCACGTGGAGATACAACCCGCTCAGCATCCCTTGGCAGAGATCAGGACCCTATAGTTCGTCACTCCTGTGGTATTTAGTGACTCCAAACCCTCTCTGCCGTGTGTGTGTTTGTGTGTGTGTGTGTGTGTGTGTGTGTGTGTGTGTGAGTGTGAGTGTGATAATACGATAATTATATGAGGTGTTTGAAATGACCTCCTTCTGCATGAATGCAGGCTCTAAGCCTTCTTTCTAAGGAGTCCCGAACTCTTTGTAGGACTTCCGGATTTTCCCTAATGTTTTCAAATCAATTAGTAATTTTTTGTCTCAATTCATGGACGTTATTAATTGGCCGTTTATAAACAAAGGATTTTAAATGACCCCAAAGATAAAAATCGCACGGATTGAGGTTGGGTGACCCAGGAGGCCAGCGTACTGGTCCTCCACGCCCTATCCATTGTCGTCCGAATTTGCGTTCTAATTCTTGTCTAGCAATTAAACTAAAATATGCAGGTGCACCATTATGCATAAACCACATATTACGTCGAATGTTCAAAGGGACATCTTCAAGTAGTACCTACATCTAATCTATTTCTAAGAAATTCAACGTAAATTTTGCCATTTAATCTGTTTTCAAAGAAATGTGGTCCAACAAGTGTATTGTTAATCCTTGGAGAACACACAGGGTCAATTTGACCCTTACCTCGAGTTTTATCATAATATCTTAAAAGCATTTAAAAAATGTAAATTTTTAGCCAAAAAAAAAAATAAAATTTTTGTCGTAAATTACGTTTTTTTCAAAAAAATAATTTTTTTTTGAATTTTTTTAAATATGTAAATAATTCCAACGGCACTTTTTATTTATATCAATTGATTTAACAATGTTCCAAGTAAATCTGGAAATTTTTTCAAGCTGATCGCACTCGTCAATTTAAAATGGTGGACGATCAAAGTGTGTGTAGGGTCAGATTGACCCAGAGTGTTCTCCGTGAATGAAAAAATAGGTGTGTTCTTCGAGGGTTAATGATTCCCCAAATCGAACAATTAAACTGTTGTTGGTGTTTTTTTTGAACAATTGCGTGGGGGTTTGCTTCCATTCATTCATGTGTATTATGAAAATTCGTAATTCTTCTCTATCGAATGCTGCTTCATCTGTAAACAGAATTATTTCACTAAAAGTAGGCATTCGTTCTAATTCGGTTATGAACCATTGGCAGAAATTGAAACGAGGACCATAATCGTTTTCAGTCAGTCCTTGAACACGTTGTACATGGTAGGGATACATGGAGTTTCTGTTAAGAGATCTCCATAGTGTACTTTTTTGGCAGGCCTAATACTCCTGAGACCTTTCTGGTACTAGTAGAAGGGTCAACCCGGAATGCGTTCAAAATTCTTTCTTCCGTGTTAGCGTTAATTCGAGGCATACCCTCTCTTCGACCCTGTGTTAACTGCCCAGTTTCTCGCAATATTCTATCAACATTTTGATAGATCGTTGGTTCGGTACGTATCGCCCAGGAAATTTTTCGATATACAATCTTCCAATCTTCTTGCTTCTGTAGCATTACCTTGAGCGAGACCATACATTAAATGCATGTCGACTAATTCGTTAACGGTTAAACGATTCATTACTGATAAATAAATTTTAATTTTAACAAACTTTTTTTCTTTGTAAACGAATTCTGGTTGTGAAGCGATTAAACTTTACTGAAATCTCCTTTGTTGTGTCTGAGAAATACATTAACAAATGCTCTCTAATTTCGATGTGCTCACGTTGCTAGTCGAACAATCAATATCTAGCGCCTCTTCGAGTTTGCGTGTTATTGTATCTGCTTTGTTTTGATTTTTTGCTTGTGCCGCGCGGCGGAACGGCGCGACGGACCGTGCACAGTGCACACGAGCGGCTTGTGCCGCGCGGCACAAGCAAAAAATCAAAACAAAGCAGATACAATAACACGCGGACTCGAAGAGGCGCTAGATATTGATTGTTCGACTAGCAACGTGAGCACATCGAAATTAGAGAGCATTTGTTAATGTATTTCTCAGACACAACAAAGGAGATTTCAGTAAAGTTTAATCGCTTCACAACCAGAATTCGTTTACAAAGAAAAAAAGTTTGTTAAAATTAAAATTTATTTATCAGTAATGAATCGTTTAACCGTTAACAAATTAGTCGACATGCATTTAATGTATGGTCTCGCTCAAGGTAATGCTACAGAAGCAAGAAAATTATATATCGAAAAATTTCCTGGACGATACGTACCGAACCAACGATCTTTTCAAAATGTTGATAGAATATTGCGAGAAACTGGGCAGTTAACACAGGGTCGAAGAGAGGGTATGCCTCGAATTAACGCTAACACGGAAGAAAGAATTTTGAACGCATTCCGGGTTGACCCTTCTACTAGTACCAGAAAGGTCTCAGGAGTATTAGGCCTGCCAAAAAAGTACACTATGGAGATCTCTTAACAGAAACTCCATGTATCCCTACCATGTACAACGTGTTCAAGGACTGACTGAAAACGTTTATGGTCCTCGTCTCAATTTCTGCCAATGGTTCATAACCAAATTCGAACAAATGCCTACTTTTAGTGAAATAATTCTGTTTACAGATAAAGCAGCATTCTATAGAGAAGGTATTACGAATTTTCATAATACACATGAATGGATGGAAGCAAACCCCCACGCAATTGTTAAAAAAAAAACACCAACAACAGTTTAGTTGTTCGATTTGGGAAGGAATCATTAACAATACACTTGTTGGACCACATTTCTTTGAAAACAGATTAAATGGCGAAATTTACGTTGAATTTCTTAGAAATAGATTAGATGTAGGTACTACTTGAAGATGTCCCTTTGAACATTCGACGTAATATGTGGTTTATGCATAATGGTGCACCTGCATATTTTAGTTTAATTGCTAGACAAGAATTAGAACGCAAATTCGGACGACAATGGATAGGGCGTGGAGGACCTGTACGCTGGCCTCCTAGGTCACCCGACCTCAATCCGTGCGATTTTTATCTTTGGGGTCATTTAAAATTCTTTGTTTATAAACAGCCAGTTAATAATCTCTATAAATTGAGACAAAAAATTACTAATGGGTTTGAAAACATTAGGGAAAATCCGGAAGTCCTTCAAAGAGTTCGGGACTCCTTAGAAAAAAGGCTTAGAGCCTGCATTCATGCAGAAGGAGGTCATTTCGAACACCTCATATAATTATCGTATTATCACACTCACACTCACACACACACACACACACACACAAACACACACACGGCAGAGAGGGTTTGGAGTCACTAAATACCACAGGAGTGACGAACTGTGGGGTCCTGATCTCTGCCAAGGGATGCTAAGCGGGCTGTATACCTCCACGTGGTGCATCGTGGGTAGTGCTAAAGCAGCCCGCAACTTTCATTTGACCTTAATTATGTTTTGAAACTTATAAAGACCACCTCTTGTTTCAATTTTGATAAAAAGATTTGAAAGCAAAGCAATTTCAAATTTCAACATAAAAATGGCGACGACTCGAACACAACGCATTTTTGGACCTATGTTTATATCAACTTTCTTTCTTGTTTTTGATTCCTCATTTATCTCCCGAGCGATTTACCTCGACTTACGGGACACCCTGTATATATACAGTAGATATAGATTTATATTAAATCGAACGTTACCGTAAAATAATTTTTTTTTACGAAAAAAGACCTTTTTTTAAAAAAATTAAACCCATCGTTGCAATCTCCGAATAATTAGAAAAATTTTTACACCGGTCTCAAAAAATTGGTATTAGGTAATTATATAGATAGAGAAAGCTTCCTTTAGAAAAAAATTAAATCCATCGTCGCAATCCCCAAAAAATTAACAAAATTTTGGCACCGCTTTCAAGAAAATCGGTAAAACAAAAAGTCGAACCTCATGGTAGCCATTCCCAAAAAATTAGAAAAATTTTGACTCCGGTTTCCAGAAAATCGGTTTTAGGTAATTATTTAGATAGAGAAAATTTCCTCTTAAAAGAATAAATTAGTAAATCAAAATTATATAGATAGAGAAAGCTTTCTCTTAAAAAAAATTAAACCCATAGTTGCAATTCCCGTAAAATTAGCAAAAATTTTGGCACCGTTTTCAAGAAAATCGGTAAAACAAAAAATCGGACCTCATGGTAGCCATCCCCGAAAAAAATTAAACCCATCGTCGCAATCCCTGAAAATTAGAAAAATTTTGACTCCAATTTCAAGAAAATCGGTAAAACAAAAAATCGAGCCCCATAATAGCCATCCCCGACAAATTAGAAAAATTTTGGCACCTGTTGCAAGAAAATCGGTCCATTAATGAATGACAAGCTATTTTAATGAATGACAAACTATTTTTTCATTAATGGACCGATTTTCTTGAAACAGGTACCTAAATTTCTTTTATTTTTCAGGGATGGCGACGATGGGTTTATTTTTTTAAACCTATTTTTTTGTAATTGGTGCCAAATTTTTTTAAAATTTTTTAGGGATGGCGACAATGGGTTTAATTTTCTCTTAAGAGGAAGCTTTGTTTAAACCCATTGTTGCAATCCCCGAAAAATTTGAAAAATTTTGGCTTTGGCTTCAAGAATATCGGTCCATTAATGAATGAGTAATTTGCGGTCAGAATCGATTTTCATGAAACCGGTGCTAAAGTTTTTTTTACAAAAACAAAGCTTCTTTAAAAAAAATTAGACCCATCGTCGCAATCCCCGAAAAATTTGAAAAATTTTGACATCTGGTTCAAGAAAATCGGTCTATTAATGAATGAGTAGTTCGCGGTCAGACAGACATACAGACGTTAGGTACTTATTGTATATGTATATCGGTAACGAAAAATTATACACATCACGGCTTTGAGATTCGGTCAATTATTTCCCGAAAAATTGGAAAAATATCGTAACCGGCTTCCAAGAAGATCGGTAACGAAAAATTATACACTTTATAGCACTTCCCGGAAAATTCTACCTCCGTTTCATATACAATTTCCGGAAAAATTGGAAAAATTTCGGAACCGGCTTCCAAAAAGATCGGTAACGAAAAATTGTACACTTTATGGCACTCCCCGGGAAATTCTACCCCTATTTCATATATACCACTTTAAAATTCGGTCCATTAATGAATGAGTAGTTCGCGGTCAGACAGACATACATACAGACGTCATATTATAAACTAGCTATATAGATGTATGAAATGTGACATCTCAAGTGAAACGTATCCTAAACATTTGGAGTTTATGTTTCATATATATATGTAGCCGTTACTATGATACTTTAATGTCACTATTATTTTGTAAATGTAGACGAAATCACTTCGAAATGTTTAGCATATGTTTCATTAGAAATGTCATATATGGTACATTTACAATATAAGCTATTATGGAATGTCTCTATATCGTAACAATTAAGAAATTTGTCATAAATATACACGTAAAATATATCATTTGAAATATAAATGAAACAATTTTAAATGTTGCATCCATATTTCATGTTTAGTGGGATAAGTTTTGTAATTTTTAAGAGGTGTTTGTTATTCCAACTAAAAATGTGTTGCTGTCGCTAGTGCTTGCCGTTAATATATGTATGGGATTTTAATGAGGTCAAAATAATGAAATATGGAAAGAACGTCGCAAGTTAAGTGAATTTCCTTGCGAAATCAAATTTATGCCCAGTCAGGCGATTTTTACAAACACAGAGTATTCTTCTGTCGTCTGAATATCTGAATCCGCTGCTGCAAATAAATTCTTCGCAAATTTTTCTCTAAAATTTTATATATTATAACAATACGTCTGCACAAATCAGTTTAACTTAATTATTGTTGAAATAATATTTGCAATACAGCGATTAATAAATATTATTATTATTATACACTTCAAATAAAAAAAACTTTGGACATAAAAAGTTATTTTAGATTAATTTTAAGGAAATAACGAAAGTGATTCTACCTCATGCAGCGGATTTTGCTTATAAACTTGTAATACACTTTATAGCACGTAATCTTTTATAAGGCATACTTTTTATGGACTTAACTTAGAATCAAAACTTTTTGAATTGTGACAATATTTTTCTGGGGATGCGATATTATTATTTTGTTTCTTTAATTTTGCACACATATTTTCTGGGCAATTACGTCGAGAGTCAGTAGACGTTGGCTACTGTAGGTAGGTAATTCTCATTCCACAAAAAAGGAATTTATATCACAGAAATTTATATAACTTTATGTCACAAAAATTTATATAACTTTACATATAATAGACTTAAACTTACACAATAAAGTAACTAACTATGTTGTAAATACGCACTGCGATTTGAAAAACTGTCGAGGAACTGTTGGAAACTGCCTCTGTAGTCCGAGACTTCTCTTTTACTAGAGTCTTATCGCTTTTCTGGAAAGTTTTAGTCTAGTCTAAATGTTTCATTCTAAGGGATTTCTAGTGTTATCACATTCCTAAAATAAGTACGGGGACGATGATCATATCGTGTTCTAAGGGTTCTGAATACGTTAATTATCTCATTTTTAAAAGGAAAGTGCGTAGACGACGATTACACTACCTTCACAGTATTTCCAGAATGCACCTGCGTTTGTGCGTTTGGTAGACACAATTCTGTAATAAGTAGCGTATTTATCTTATGTGAGAAAATGTAGGTACCTACACCGCGCTGATACACCGCGCTTCTTCCCTCATTTTTAATTTTATTGTAATTACAACTGTATGTATGGACGAAATGTTTCACAAGTTTGTCTTCACCGCGGAAGGCACTTGCAATCGATAAGAATTTGATGTTTTCTTCGACGTGTGCAACGACGGCGACTTTTAATCCGGGGACGGGCACCTGGGGTGATTTTTACACAAGTGTCGAAAAAATAAAGCTCACCTCACAGTAATTTTGGTAATTATGCAGATATACGGACCACCCTTCGATGACCTTGACCTTGACATATGTTGTCAAGTGACCTTCAGAAGGTTTTAGCCCTCGGTCATTGTTCGTTAAAAAGTTATTAACAAAAAAGTTTGAAGAATACAGCAGTTATTTTGAGTATTAAAAGGCAAAACGACTAATATGTACGAGAAAATAGTACATGTATAAACAAAAGAAAGTCATTTAAAGCAGCGAATCGTTAGTATATTGAACAGTCTTTTTGTTAAAGCAGAGAATATAGTTGGTATAGAAAGGTATATATACAGTTTTATGTGTTAGAAAGCAAAAATATAAACAACGAACAATAGGCAATTGGAGCCAGGCGCCGTACATAATGCGTAGAATATTAAAAAAAGTAGTCACGAACGTTTCGACCATTTTTTGGGGTCATCTTCAGCGTGAATATAAAATAATAAGTCAAGAATATCAAGAATACATAATAACGTAAAACGCAATGACTCAATGTCCCTAAAGTAGTCAACGATAAGCGTGATCAACAATAAAATCTTAGCTGAGTAAACGTCGTCTCTCTGACGCTGGAAGAGCGAGTGTATGCTCCGAAGAAAACCCAGGCATCTTCCGAATGGTCTTCTCCTCGGTTAGTAGGCCAAGAAGACAGGAAAAATCGCCATATCCTTTCGTGTATCCAAACGGAACGCACAAATTCGATACCTGAACAAGTATTCGGAGCAACACAAGATGCAATAAAACGATAACGCAGCATAACATCATAATTAATTAAATAGCTACTTACAAAAAAGGCGAATATAAATCGTACATTTCGTAGCGGTAAAATTGCGTGGTATCCCGAAAACGTTTTGAGAGCGAATGACAGTTAAGTTTTTAAACAATGTCGGGATGACAAAACAAAGTCATACAGAGATGGGTAGGGGAGACCGGGGTGAGACCGTCAGTTTTTTTTTGGTGCCGATTTTTTACAACAAAATAAATAATTTTAGTTAAATGTGGTATACCATTGTAAAGAATAAACCTTTAGCTACAAAATTTATATAGGAAATTTTTGTCTACGTCGCTTTGTTTAACCGGTATAGAGCAAAAACGACAATGGTGGAAAAATTGAAATCTCAAAAATGCCGGGGTGGAACCGTCACTTCCCGGGGCGGATCCGTCGCACTGCATTTTCAATACAAATACGTACATCTGATCCTGAAAAATGATAGGATACATTTTTAATAATTGTTTTTTAAGAGAAAAATATAAAAATTTATTTTTTTTAATTTTTATGAAAAACATATTATTAAAAAATAAATGTTAATAATTGTTAATAATAAATAATAATAATAACTGTTAATAATTGTTAATAAATAGTAATAATAATAATAATTGTTAATAATAAATAATAATAATAATTGTTAATAATTTAATAATTGTTAATAATTGTTAATCGTTGTTCTTCTTCAACCAGTTGTTCAACGTGTCAGAAACTGCCCCACTTACCTTAATTACATTATAAAAAATTGTGATTTTTACGTAATTTTCCCGTAAAAAATTGTAAAATTATTTCCACCAGGGTATTGAAAGGCAAAAACGACTAATATGTACGAGAAAATAGTACATATTAATAGTACATGTATAAACGAAAGAAAGTGGTTCTCCGGACATCGAATTGTTTTGCGGCTGCGTAAGCGCTCATTTTATCGTTTTTCACCGCAAGAACTGCCTTCTTGAGTTTCTCCTTGTCGACGGGAGTCGTTTTGCGACGATACGTGCGTACCATTTCCCTATGTATACAAACTAACGCACGTGCAAGGGAAGACAGAATCACGCTCGAGGAAAACCTAACCTGAAATCGCCGTGAGCTGAAGTCGTGCGCCCGGCGCGCCACAGTGACGAGACTGCCGGACCCGCCCCGGGTAATGAAAAACTACACTGGATTCGTGTTCAGCATGCATTACTCTTTATAATTACGTACCTGGAGATTTGGAGAGCAAATATTATTGCAGATATTACAAAATTTCCACGCGTAGAAAATTTCACTTTTACCTTCCGAAAACACGTTTGCCCTCGTAAAAATCATAACACGGCAGGTAACCTGCCGAAACTCCGTTGGTCACATGGGTACCATAGGCAGCATTTACAATGTTAATAGCGAGTTCGCACAATATACAGGTTCCGAGATATTTGATTTGACGGTTTCACCCCGTAGACGGTTTCGCCCCGGTCTCCCCTACTTAATTTTGAACATTTATAAAAATAATTATACGTATCTACGTAATTCTGTTCGAAACATATTTCTAAGCATTCATTAATCCATCACGTACATAGTCATCGCAATTGTAAACGTAACGCTGTCTCATAGATGACAAGGGCTTTTTAATTGTTTTTGTGCTTGTCGCAATAGACCTTAATATTTATAATATTAGTCAATAATATCTTCAGCAAGTATCTACATATACAGGGTATTAAAAAAACCATTTAATATTTAGATATATGGTGGATAGTACAGTAAGGTGCATTAAGTACATACATACATACACACATACACATATACACACATTTTTTATTACATATTTGTGTAGACCTTACTCGTCTTAGCTCGAGAGCTTTTCAAAACACTATAATAAAGTTACTTTTCGTTAAGAATTTCCTAAGTTATTTTAAATTTTGTCATATATGAACCACGCAAATTAAATGCACCTTACTATATACACCATATTGAGTAAAAAAACAGTAAACATGGGTCGAAAAAGACCTAGAATTTTTGAGAGAGTTTGCGACTCTGTAAGAAGAAGATACCAATAAGCGCGTATATATATATTGTATGTAAATGAAAGGAGGACATGTGGAACACTCTGTAAATATCGAGATAAAGATTTAGACAGATTAACTTCTTCTCACGTCGCATGCGACACGTAGAAGCCAATAAGTCAAATAATGCTAACATACAAAAATGTTTATATTTCAGAAACGGTTCAGCTTTCGACCTATGTTTATTAAGGTTATTTTACTCAGAGTATGGTGTGTTTTATCTACCACATAATTATTGAATGTTTCTTTTTAAACACCCTGTATATTTGATATCATATGACATATGTCACATATGTGTAAAAAGTTGTGTGTACCGATAATCATATTTATGTACCTGTGGCTTACTAGCCTAGCGCATATCTAGCCCAGTCGATAGAGCCCGAAAAAGCCGTTGAAATTGCATTAATTCCGGGAAGCGATTTTTATTTTTTGTCTGTTTCGGATGGTCATGGGTAGTCTAAAACCGGATTTTCGGGATTCTAACCCTGTAGCGTTAGCCGCCATTTTGATTAGAAGGGTGATTTTGTTTTTATTAAATATCTCGCTTATTTTAAACTTTAGAGTGAAAGTGGTAATAACCAAACTTGTAAAAAATTTAATTCTCTACAATTTTGGTCTTTATCATTTTTCACCTAGGATCGATATTTTGGGTCTTAGACTCGAAAGTGGGGAGTGAAATTTTTTTATTGCATTATCTCGTTTATTTTCAACTTTAGCGCATAAACTATAATAAACAAAGTTGTAGGGAATAAAATTCTGTACAAATTTGGTCCTTATCCTTTTTCCCCTAGAGTTGATATTTTCGAACTTAAACGCCAAATTGGGGGAAAATTTTCGTTTTTTTTTTGTTGCAATATCTAGATTATTTTAAACTTTAGCGTATAAATCGAACCTTACAAGTCGAGATTGTGAACTGAAAGCCTTGCCACTAGACTACACTTTCAACTTATAAATTTACATTCAACAGTCAACACCAACTCATCTGAACTTGGAGACGACAATCCCGATGTTAGCGAAGAACCAACAGGAGAAGACACCGACGATAATTTGGCTGGACCATCGTCAAAACGTATAAAAACTGCATAATTCCGATTTACAACTTTAAGCCAAGGATTTATGCGTGGATTAAGCCTACAGGAGATACCACGCTAAAAAAAAAACGCGCCATGAACTGTACCCCCGTGGTGGTGTGGAAAAGATGTATTTTATTATACCAAGTAAATTCAAAAAATCGTAAATCGGAGCGGGTGTAATTAGCATGATCGATTTGGAGTATAAAATTTGTAAGTTGAAAGTGTGGTCTAGTGGCAAGGCTTTCAAATCACAATCTCGACTTGTAAGGTTCGATTTATACGCTAAAGTTTAAAATAATCGAGGTATATTGCAAAAAAACTAAAATTTCCCTCCGCTTTTGCGTTTAAGTTCGAAAATATCAACCCTAGGGGAAAAAGGATAAGGACCAACTTTGTACAGAATTTTATTCCCTACAACTTTGTTTATTATAGTTTATGCGCTAAAGTTGAAAATAAGCGAGATATTTAATAAAAAAATTTCACCCCCCACTTTCGAGTCTAAGACCCAAAATATCGATCCTAGGTGAAAAATGATAAAGACCAAAATTGTAGAGAATTAAATTTTCTACAAGTTTGGTTATACCACTTTCACTCTAAAGTTGAAAATAAGCGAGATATATAATAAAAACAAAATCACTCTTTTAATCAAAATGGCGGCTAACGCTACAGGGTTAGAATCCCGAAAATCCGGTTTTAGACTACCCATGACCCTCCGAAACAGACAAAAAATAAAAATCGCTTCCCGGAATTAATGCAATTTAAATGTCTCTATCGACTGGGCTATATAAGCGCACATCTCTCTGCGCCACAATTGCCACTAGATCATATTTATGTACCTACCTACTTGTTAGTATAAGGAAAGAATTTAGTATTTAATTTGAGGATTCGTAGCATCTATCGAATATCACCGTCGAATGTTCGAAAATATCTACTTTCAGGAGTTCACAATTTTCATTCCCTATCCCTCGTCGAATTCTCATTGTTTGCATCACTAAAATGGTCTCGATAGTGACCCGCTGTTAATAGTGATAATGCAAATTATACGGTCATAGATTTTCCGCAAAAAGTGAAAACAATGGAAGCAAATGTTAAATTTTGCGTGTCAAATAATCGTGAATTACACTTTTGTGTATATTTTTTCTTACTGTAAGAAAAGAACGTTTTAAGCAAACAAAAATAATCCTTATAAGTAAACTAGTGGATATAATAATAATTTTATCTTTTTACAATCAACTGAAGTAGCTATTTACAAAATTAATCATACACTTATTGACAAAGGTTAAAAAACAAAGTATTTTTTTACGAATTGTTATATATTTTTTTATTTTCTATGATACACACATTAAAAATAAAACAAATATACATGAGCAATACCATTTTATGCGTTAAGTAATTATAAGCATTTTTAAAATATATTTTTACAAAGACTAGAATTAATATCAAACTAAAGTAAACAAAGAAAATGTATATAACAAAAGTTAAAAAATACATTTTGTTTGCCACTTTTAATAAATATAACAGTACGTAGGTCTTCCCAGATTTTTGTAATATATTCTAATAGGATGTTAAAAGAAAACCCTTGGATTCGATTACTGCATGATATTTGCAAGTCATCGATTCAATTAAATAGACAGCGGGAAAACAACGAGGAAATAAGAAACAACGATAGATAATTGAACACAGGAAGACGTACCATTCTTCGGAGCTGAATGATTTCCATGATGCTGAGAAAGCCTCAACAATTATTCCTAGGAAGTCATTCAGGGAGACAGGAGACGACCTAAATTATCTTGAGGACTTTTACATGTAGAAAAACGCGATAAAAAAAATGAAAAGGAAAGATGTTGCGTGAGAACGCGCCTCACTTATTCACCCGAGCACACTACATAGAATTTTACAAAAACATTGCTACTTTTTACAAGATTCCTATATACATATACTGGGTGATTCAGAAATACACCGAAAAACTTGGGGGATGAGTTCTTCACATAAAAACAAGAAAGAAATGTCATATGAACATGTCCGGAAACGCACCCCCTCTGAGCTACACCCTCCCAAAGTTTTCCAAAAAAACTCGAATTTTCTGTATATTGTTTAAACTTGGGCTTCGAATTATATGGATATGGACCAATTTTCGTAAAATTCGAAGCTCAAGTTTGCCCTAGTAAATCTGCTCACTTTTGTAATTTAGACTTTGCTTCAAGAACCGTATTCGACTCTCAGACGCGACGGTATATTGGCGCCAAATATCCAGCAGATCTTTTCGCAAAAGCGACGGCATAAGTCGCCAGGGGTCAGAGGTAGTAGAGGTACCCAAAAGAGATTCCTCTGGAGATTACTACACTTACTTCCGGGTCAACCCGGTGAGATTTGCCTTTCGGTTTGCAAACGTCCTCCTTATAAAGGAGTTTGGATGTTTTCTAAATGCGGGAAACTCATTTTTCCATGCGCTGCCTAGTGGCGTCGTTGCAAGTATTTTTAGCATGCTGCGTACTTTCTGTTGTAAATTAGGCGTTTCGACAGATCTGCTGCGTTTTTGGCGTCAATCTGTCGTCAACGTATTCAACACTATTACGTCAACATTTATGTCTGCATTAAAAATACTTTTGAGTACAAAGAAACAATGCTTAAAACCATTAAGATATCAGATTTCCACATTTCCTGCTTTACGTTACAGATCTCGATTTTTTTATGCTGCTAAAAATAATATATGTATTTAGAGTGCTAATACTCTAAATACATATATAATTTTTTGTACACACACAAATAATCACACCCACACTCACACACTCACATTTGCACACATTATACAAGGTGAGTTTTTTAATGTAAGACACCTAAATATCTAAGAAAATAACGCATTTTTGAAAAAGAAGTTTGTAACAAAAGTTGTTTGGTTTTTTTTTGGGGGGGGGGGCATAGATAATAGCAATAGATAATAGCATTATCTATTTTTTATTTGATGGACTCTTTCAGGGTTATTTCAAGGTCAACTTTATTTTCTTAAATAGGAACCTATATTTGTTTTAAGGGCATCTTGTGTAATAGACAAACAACTTTTATCTAAAACATTTTTTTATTTGCCTAATAGGTACTTTGTGAGATATTCAAAGAAAATTTGGTAACATTTTTAATATTTAACTTATGATATCTCGATAATTGTTTGTCGGAGGGAAAAGTGGTACAGGATTTTTTGATTTAATTTGATTTCAAGAATATGCTGTTGCAATAGTACCCCAGCTTTTTTAAATACTTGTATACAAGGTAAGTCATAAGTATGTTTTAAAACTTCGTGAGCGTGTTCCTGGATATAAAGTATAAACAAATGTTCTTATAAACATTATGCCGGAAAAGCTTTGTTATCGAAATAATGGAGATAAGTAGGTATCAATTAATGACTTTATTTAAAAGTTACATCACTCATTTCTTTAAATAAAAACATTCTCTACACTGTAACAGTAAATTAATGAATTAGTACTAATACTGCTCAGTTAAGCTACCTCAAACATTGACTTGATTGTAGGTACGTTGTCTCTTACTATACTCAAGTACAGAAGCCTACATTAAAACCCTTTTCCCTTTTCTTTAAGTGGAAGTAGCAGCGTGTGGTAAACAAATACTATCCCAGAATCCAAACACTAGAGAAACAATTAACATTGTGGAAAGAAAGATTCTGAAACTCACAATCAGTTATTATGAAATCTATTTGTGTCCATTATTTCGGTAACGAAGAATTTTCGGCCTAATGTTTATAGAAACATTTGTTCATACTTTTTATCCAGTTACACGCTCACGAAGTTTTGAAACATACTTATGACTTACCCTGTATACATGAAAACTCCAAGGAGATGTATATGTCGCAGCCTTATAGCAAAATCAGCTTTTTGCAATAAGGCTAGCCTTTTTGCAATAAGGCGCCCTTTTGCGATAGCACGATCGTTTCCCAATAAGACTGAACGCACTTTAGGCTTTTTGGCACACATGGGCTGGTGCTAGGCTAGGCACTTTGCAAAAAGTCTAAAATGCGTAAATTTTATTAGAGAAACGATCAATGCTTTCGCAAAAGGGCGCCGTTTTGCAAAAAGGCTAGCCTTATTGCAAAAAGGCTGCGACATATATACATGCAAGTAGATATTTAAAAAAGCTGGTGTACTATTGCAACAGCATATTCTTGAAATCAAATCAAGTTAAAAAGTAATAAATAATTAATTTCGCTCGATCTAAGCATACGCTAAAACAATAGAGGAACGACCAATATTACGAGCAATAATAGGTTTTTATTTAAAAATATATAAAAGTTTACAATAGCATCGCAATCGCAATATAATGTTTAAGTTTTAGCCTTACTTGGCCTTCTTTAGAACAACAATGTCTATTACAAGTTAAAAAGTTTTGTACCACTTTTTTCTCCGACAAGCAATTATCGAGATATTGTAAGCTAAATATTGAAAAAGTTACCAAGTTTTTCTTAAATGTCTTTAAAAATATTAGGGAAATTAAAGAAATATTTCCAACAAAAGTTATTTAAATTAATTAGTAGAAAACAATGATACAATAAAAAATAGTTTTTATTTAAAAAATTTGACCTGGGCCCTACTGAACCCAACACGGACCCCAAAAATAAGATCGTGTATTGGCCCACTTAGAACCCTACAACTTTCATCTGAAACATTATTTTATCAACCCTTTCCTTTATAAGTTATTCGACCGTACACACACTGTTTCAAATGGGATACCTTGTGTATATGTATTATTATTATTATATTGTAGCAATCTCATATTTAAGTAACTAGTTTTCAAGTTATTACGTTCTATAGCTGTTATAAAATATACATACAACAAATTTTATATTACACTGATTGCGAGGTAAAAATGTTATATTACAGTAATGTTTTATAATAATTGTTCTAATATCGCATAATAATACACTTGTTATATTATAACATTAGATAAAGGAGGAGAGAGAGGAGAGGCGGCGAGAGAGAAAGAGAAAGAGAGAGAGAGAGAGGGGGGGGGGGGAATATGTAATTTATTACTATAATATTACTGTAATAAACGGCATTCTGTTAAAAATCAATTAAGAAATTTTTCTTCTAAACGATAACATCATAGATATTTGATATCGTGCATAAACAGCAACTCTCGTTATTTATTGTGGTTACATTTCAAGGAATTATTCGAAAAAATGTCGAATATAACTATATACTCAAATTTTTTCTTTTACTTCCTCTCCAACTCTATACCTCTTTTTTATTGAAATTGTTTAATATCGTCGAATCGACTTATCCATTTTCGACATTCGGGTTGGCAACTAAGTAATTGCGGATTTTACTGATGGATGGCGTTAGTTGAATTTTTAGATATATTTACGTATTCGAAATGTGAAACCCATATTGTTGTTTGATAGTTGGTACTTCAATTGGCATTCAGTAAAAGAATTGTATCAATCGGTTGTGTAATTTTTGTTTGGCGTCGGTTGAAAAATGGAAAAGCAAAACGAGCATTTTCGTTATATTTTGCTTTTTTACTTCCGCAAAGGAAAAAACGCATCGCAAGCTCACAAAAAGTTATGTGCTGTGTATAATGACGAAGCCTTAAAAGAACGGCAGTGTCAAAATTGGTTTGCTAAATTTCATTTTGGTGATTTTCTCAAAGATGAACAACGCTCTGGTCGACCAGGTGGTTGATGACGACCAAATAAAAGCAATAATCGGTGCGGATCGTCATAGCACAACACATGAGATTGCAGAGAAGCTCAATGTATCACATACATGCATTGAAAAGCATATAAAACAACTTAGGTACGTATAAAAACTCGATTTATGTCATATGTGTTTCTCATGAACTTAAAGAGATTTACTTAACACAACGCATTTCCATCTGCAATTTGCTTATGAAACGTAACAAAAATGATCCATTTTTGAAACAATTGATAACTAGCGATGAAAAATGGGTTGTTTACAACAATGTCAATCGAAAAAGATCGCGGAGCAAGCAAGATGAACCAGCGCCAACAACATCTAAAGCTGATATTCATCAAAAGAAGGTTATGTTATGTTATCAGTTTGGTGGGATTACAAAGGAATTGTTTACTTTGAACTTTTACCACGCAACCAAACGATCAATTCAGATGTACAATATATTCAACAACTAACCAAACTGAACAATGCAATTCAAGAAAAGCGACCAGAATTGGCAAATCGTAAAGGTATTGTGTTCCACCATGACAATGCAAGGCCACACACATCTTTAATCACTCGGCAAAAATTATTGGAGCTTGGTTGGGATGTGTTGCCACATCCACCATATAGTCCTGACCTTGCACCATCAGATTATATTTATTTCGTTTTTTGCAAAACTTCTTGAATGGTAAGAATTTCAATAATGATGATGATGTCAAATCGCACTTGGTTCAATTTTTTGCCGATAAAAACCAGAAGTTTTATGAACGTGGAATTATGATGCTGCCTGAAAGATAGCAAAAGGTCATTGATAAAAATGGACAATACATTACTGAATAAAGTTATTTTGTCCCATGAAAAACTTGTCTTTTGTTTTCTTAAAAAAATCCACAATTACTTAGTTGCCAACCCTGTACTTAGAGCACTTAGAATATCTCTTTTCTTTGATGATACGAAAAAAGTCAACGGCGAAAATTTTTTGATTTAAATAGTCTAATATTCTGATAAGTATAATACATAACGGAAATTTGTTTTAATGTTACATTTCACGAAATTTCAAGGTCATCAACATTTTTTAAAACAGAATTGGGTAAATATGCATATTAGGTCAAACCTCACCGATGACCTTGACATTGACATATGTTGTCAAGGTCACCCTCCTGAGTGACATTCAGAATGTTTTAGCCGGCGGTCATTGTTCGTTAAAAAGTTATTAACAAAAAGAAAATTGAAAATATAGCAGTTATTTTGAGTATTGAAAGGCATAAACGACCTTGACCTTGACATATGTTGTCAAGGTCACCCTCCTGAGTGACTTTCAGAAGGTTTTAGCTGGCGGTCATTGTTTATTAAAAAGTTATAAACAAAAAAAATTTGGTGAAGAAAATTATTTAAAGCAGTGAATTGTTGGTATATTGAAAGGAAAGTTATTTAAAGCAGAGAATAGTTGGTATATTGAAAAGTATATACACAATTTTATGTATTAGAAAGTGTGAATACAAGTATTCTCTGCTTTAATCATGGCAAAAGCATGTTAAAGCTTTGTTAAAGCAGATAATAGTTGGTTATTGACAAAACCTATAGGTTAGTGGCGCGCTTTACAAGTATGTGCTTTGTAAGTTGAAGCACATACAAAGCACACACTTGTAAAGCGCGCCACTAACCTATAGGTTAGTGACGCGCTTTACAAGTATGTGCTTTGTAAGTTGAAGCACATACTCTCTATTCTCTGTTTTAAATAACTTTATTTTTAATGTACCAACAATTTACTGCTTTAAATAATTTTCCCCACCAAATTTTTTTTGTTTATAACTTTTTAATGAACAATGACCGCCAGCTAAAACTTTCTGAAGGTCACTCAGAAAGGTGACCTTAACAACATATGTCAAGGTCAAGGTCGTTTATGCCTTTCAATACTCAAAATAACTGCTATATTTTCAAACTTTTTTTGTTTATAACTTTTTAATAAACAATGACCGCCAGTTAAAACCTTCTGAAGGTCACTCAGGAGGGTGACCTTGACAACATATGTCAAGGTCAAGGCCATTGGTGAGGTTTGACCTAATATGCATATTTACCCAGAATTGATTTTTTTAACATACGTGTAATATGATTCTTCTAGTTATTCTGCATATAAAAGTATTAAGGTAAAGTTATCAAAAAATTAATAGGTCACGAGATATTTTATACTTTATTCTGGAACATTTTGATATGAAATATAAAATATCTCGTAAACTATTCATTTTTTGGTAACTGTACCTTAACACTTTTATGTACAGAATAATACATTGTTGCTTTGCAAAAAAGACATGTAGTTGCATATTGCAAATTGCATAATTTTTTTGCAAGACAACAATGTGTTTTCTTTACACTAATTGATTCATCTTATTATTTTGTACATAAAAATGTTAAGGTACAGTTACCAAAAAATGAATAGTTTACGAGATATTTTATATTTTATGTCAAAATGTGCCAGAATAAAGTATAAAATAGCTCGCAAACTATTAATTTTTTGATAACTCTACCTCAGTATTTTGATATACAGAATAACTAGAAGATTTATATTATGTAAATAAAATCATACAATTCTATTTTTAAAAAATTGATGACCTTGAAATCTCTTAAAAGGTGACATCGATGTTACAGTGAGAGACTGCAAAATTGATTAATGGAAAGTCCAGTTTCCTGAGTTGCACCGAGTGAATAAGTTGACGTCTCTCAATGGGATAAGAAGCAGGTAAAAGTTTACATTTTTTCTTTTAAAATGCGATTTTGCGGAACTCGATACGATAACTTTTCGCTGAGTTATACAAGGTGAGAAAAATGTATTGGACCAGTACAGTAACTATCTCGAAAACAAGGGATTTGGGAAAAAAATGTTACATACAAAAGTTGTAGAGTTCTAACAAATGCATCGAACGACGATATCCATTTGCCATTTGACCTTGAACGCAGTCATGAAGGAGATCTCAAGGTCAACATTAAAATCTTAAACAGAAACCCAGAAACCCCCATTTTTTATTCGATATTCTTGTAGCTGACATCGAGATATTTTCAAAATACTATAATGCAATAAAACTTTTTTTGGTTAAGTATTGTACTTTTCGAGATATGGGTTGATAAAGTTCAATATCGCCGGAATAGTCCAGTCACTTTAGACTTTTTAGGCGAAATAATTTATATAGTTTTGATTTTTGGAGAATGAACTATCGAAAGGGTTAGAAATAAGGAACAAAAGAGTTCCCACCCTAATCGTGGATGGAACATTCTCTTTTGGATGAAAAACTACCTCTGGAGCGGACTCGTTCGGAGTTTTCCTCATTTATTTTCTAAACCGTTTCTCTGACGAAAAAATATCATAGGACTAAAAATATTTGCCATGAAATTCTGCATAAAAAAGGTCTGATACACCATACAACTAATTCCCATAGAATTCTCACAATTATAGTCCAAGCAAATTAGACTTTTTAGGAGAAAAAATTTATATAGTTTTGATTTTTACACAATAAACTCTCAAAAAAGTTAGAAATAAGGGTAGAAATAAGGGACAAAAAGTTTCCACCCTATAATCGTGGATAGAACATCCTTTTTTGGACGAAAAATTACCCCTGGAGCGGACTTGTTCGGAGTTTTCCTCATTTATCTTCTAAACCGTTACTCTAACAAATAAATATAATAGGACTAAAAATATTTGCCATGAAATTCTGCATCAAAAAGGTCTTATACACCATAAAGCTAATTCCCATAGAATTTTTGCAATTAGGGTTCAAAGTTTAGGAAAATGGAGCGCGTAAAGGAAAAAATCGTTCTAGCACACTTTTTTGTCACAGATATCTCGGAAATCGCTGTTTTTACGCAAAAAATGATATAAAGACAAAAATTATAGAGCAAAATAAAAAGGCGTGCTAGAATGATTTTTCTTCTTAACTTTGAATGCTAATTGCGAGAATTCTATGGGAATTAGCTTTATAGTGTAAAGACCTTTTTTACTCAGAATTTCATAGCAAATATTTTTAATCCTATAATATTTTTTTGCCCAAGTAACGGTTTAGAAGATAAATGACGAAAACTCCGAACGAGTCTGATTCAGGGGTAATTTTTCGTCCAAAAGAAGATGTTCTATCCACGATTAGGGTGGAAACTCTTGTTCCTTATTTTTAACTTTATCGAGTTTATTTTTCAAAAATCAAAACTATATAAATTATTTCGCCTAGTTGGCCATTTTTGATCTAAAGTGACTGGACTAGAATTAGCATTACCTAAGGTGTACCACATGGAGGTAGCCCGGTTGTGCATGAAGACTGCAAGCATGCTCAACAGCAGGGAAAAAATGTGAACTTTCATCCGCTTTTTATCCCATTGAGCGACGTCAACTGATTCACTCGGTGCAACTCAGGAAACTGGACTTTCCATTAATTAATTTTGCAGGCTCTCACTGTAACATCCGCCATTGGAAAACTATTCATCCCACGCAATCGACATTAAGGATGTTCTCCGAAAGATCGATTTTCTCTAAATTTTCTTTAAACTTTACATATACGTTAATATAGATGTGCTTTATGCGATGGTATAAATTTCAGTACCCCTTGCGGTATTAAAAATCGAGATACTGAGCTTCAAAGTTTACACTTTTAACATGGGATTCCTATATTCCGAGCTATTGTGAAAGAGACATTATAATAAATTGTGAAAAAATTTTTCTCTAAATGTTTTTGTAAAATTAGTATATGATGCTCCATAAAAATAAAAATAATATATATGTAATAAATGTCAATACCACTTGCGGTACTCGTTTTCGAAAAATACTTGTGTAACGTACGCGATTTGATTAATTTTTCGCTCGGTTTAGAATGACAAGCATGAATACAAACTTTAAAATGTTATAAATATATATAAAATATATATAAAATAGAAAGAGGCTCTCTTGATTGAATCAAAGAATAAAAAAGGTAGTTAGAGCCGGGCGCTGTAAATAGTGCGCAATATATTACTTAAAATTACATATTAAAGAAACGAACGTTTCAGCCCTTTCTTTGGGCCATCCTCAACGTAGTCATATTCACATCACCGCGAAATACATAAAATCGAAAACAAACGCAAATTACATTAATTCATATCGTCAATATTCAAATTCGCAGTCCTTATATAATAGTCACGAAAGATACGGTCCTTAACTGTTGTTCATGGTCTCACAAAGAGATAAGAAGTCAAGAGAACGCTCCGAGACAAACCAGGCATCTTCAAATGTCTCGACTCCCAGGTTAGAAAGCCAGGAAGGGCGAAGAGAGACCTATGTCCTTTGAGTATCCATAAGGAGCGTATAAAATTGAAGACACCTGTGCAAGCATTCGGAGTATACTGGATATAAAATATATTACACAAATAAAGTAATGAGAACTTATAGTTAATTACGAAACTTACAGGAAAGAATATAATTCGCCTCGCACAGAATAAAGTACATGGTGATAACGATCGAAAAATAAAAATGTGACTTGTCACGGAGACGTTAAGAGAAACAATAATACATTTAACGGCAAGTCAACAAAATAAATATCGAGTTCGCAAAACATTATAAACATAAAAGAAAACCATATATAGACAGGCAAAACTCAAAGTTTAGGGAGCTTCTCGCAATAATATGTAAATATGAATCTGGTATATTTTTCGTGTCAGTCCGTAAATTCAATCCGTTCTTTTGCCTTTTAATGTAAAGCATTTCCGAGATCAAGCGTTTGCTTAAATAAGGCTCGTTATCCAAAATTTCTACCTCATTCCATTTTATGTATTTCGCGGTGATTTGAATATAACTACGCTGAGGATGGCCCAAAGAAAGGGCTGAAACGTTCGTTTCTTTAATATGTAATTTTAAGTAATATATTGCGCACTAGTTACAGCGCCCGGCTCTAACTGCCTTTTTTATTCTTTGTTATAAATATTTTTTAAAATTGCAAATAATTATAAATTATCATTTTATTTTATTTATTTTATTTAAATTTTTAATTAATTAATTTATTTTAACGAAACAATATATATTAATTCCGACAACGATTGGCTAGCTAAAGGATGTTAATTAGAATTTAGAATTTATTGCGAAAAATATTGCCCCAGCCAGGGTTTGAATCTGGAACCTCCCGCTCTCCGTGCAGGCATTGTCCCAATTCGGCCACTGAGGCATGTGGCAATATTTATCGCAATAACAAATATACACATATTATTTTGCTCCAACATTAGAAAACTGCGTGCCGACTTGGATTGTCAGACTTTTAACACAGCTTCTATTGGAATATATCCCCTCCCTTACCCTTAGCTAAATCGATTTGATTAACTAATGTTAACATCATTTTTTAGGTCAATGATTCTAAATTCTAATTAACACCAATCGTTGTCGGAATTAATATATATTTTCTCGTTAATCAATTATTGGCGAAATGTACCATTACTTTCTGTTTATTTATTTTAATTTTAATTTTTTTTGCGCTTCTGCGCATGGGAAGCGGAGGAAAACAGCTAAATGATTCTCATCTTATTTCTCTAAACAAGAGGGACAAATATACGTAGGAATAATGATTTGTTCAAGTTGAGCACCACTGGGAGCCAGAGGACGTCCTTAAACGTTTCTCAAAATACAGACTTTAAGCTTTATTTTCTTTTTTTAAACACCTCGGTACTATATAATTATTAACTGCGTTACAAGCATTTAAAGTTTCATAAATTTTTTCTATTTTTCTATTGTACCGCTCTTTTTTTGACTGACGCTGCATTCTAATATTCACTGTCAGTACTGAAAATCTATATTTTTCTATATTTTACGTCACGTATACTATAGATTTTCAGTACTGACAGTTGCTGATAGTGAATATCGGAATGCAGCCCGAGTGTACTTATCAGAATATAAGTCTGTTTGAATTGAAAAATTTTTGCTGTTAACTTTTTCGTATCATCAAAGGAAACAGAGATATTCTAATTGTAAGTGCTTTAATTAGAGAAAATACCCTGTATGTACGTACATACACATACATTTAACAGTTTTTGGAAATAGATTTATTTACATTTACATAGTAATATTTCTGCATGCGTTTTTACACACACACACGCAACCGAACACACGCACACATAAGAGAAAATAATTGCCGGATAGATCAAGCGCTACACCTTTTTGTCCGTTGCAGCCACCCTGTAGATACGCCTAAGGTATAACGTTACGTCTCAAGCGGAATCGTGAAATCACAACGTCGTAATTCTAAGAAGACGATATGAATAGGTTGTGGATTGCAACGACGCCGTCGAAACTTCATTCTCGCATCAGTGCTTGATCGAACGGATGTAATTTTTCTTCGGATGTAATAACTATTCGATCTTTATATTTTAAATAATAAAGTTATTTTAGCGAGTGTTCAACGTATTTACATTTCTGCCGATTTGTTCGTGCATTTTTTTTTATTTTGTTGTGGGATTGGAATTAAAAGTGCTTTTAACATTAGCAACTATATTGTAAGTATTAATCAATTTATTTTGTACATTATATGTTTGTATACATTTTATTTTGCGCAATTTTTGTTAATGATTGTATGATTTAAAAATAATTTATTAATCATAAAATTTCTATTTTTTATTAACATAATAGGAATTTTGGTTTCTCTTTTATTTGCATGTATAGATCACGTCGTAAATATTATATTTAATTGACACTTTATGTACTACTGTAATTACTTCGTAAATTTATCTCTATTTATCTATAAAATAAATGTTAGTAAATTAGTAAATCGGTTATGCATTATTTTATCGATATTGCATTATTTTATAATTGTTATTTTCATGAATTTTATTTATTTTATTTTGTTATTTAATATAAGTATATAAAGATTGTGTATTTTTACAGAATTCATGAAATTTACTTTTTGAAGTGAAACTTCTTAGGGCACGGGAGGTGATTCAAACCGGAAGCGTTACGGAAGTCCGTCACGGAAGTCCGTCACGGAAGTCCGTCACGGAAGTCCGTCACGGAAGTCGCGTTACGGAAGTCGCGTTATGGAAGTCCGTCACGAAAAGTCGAATCTTCTACGGGAGTGATTCGGAGCGTCGCGTTACGCGTTCGCGTTATGGAAGTCCGTCACGAAAAGTCGAACCTTATACGGGAGTGATTCGGAGCGTCGCGTTACGCGTTTGCGTTATGGAAGTCCGTCACGAAAAGTCGAACCTTCTACGGGAGTGATTCGGAGCGTCGCGTTACGCGTTCGCGTTATGGAAGTCCGTCACGAAAAGTCGAACCTTCTACGGGAGTGATTCGGAGCGTCGCGTTACGCGTTCGCGTTATGGAAGTCCGTCACGAAAAGTCGAACCTTATACGGGAGTGATTCGGAGCGTCGCGTTACGCGTTCGCGTTATGGAAGTCCGTCACGAAAAGTCGAACCTTCTACGGGAGTGATTCGGAGCGTCGCGTTACGCGTTCGCGTTATGGAAGTCCGTCACGAAAAGTCGAACCTTCTACGGGAGTGATTCGGAGCGTCGCGTTACGCGTTTGCGTTATGGAAATCCGTCACGAAAAGTCGAACCTTCTACGGGAGTGATTCGGAGCGTCGCGTTACGCGTTCGCGTAATAGAAGTCCGTCACGAAAAGTTGAAACTTATACGGGAGTGATCCGGAGCGTCGCGTTACGCGTTCGCGTTATGAAAGTCCGTCGCAAAAAGTCAAAAAAAAAAAAAAAAAATATACGTGTGGCCTCCACGCGCGGCAGAAGTGAAACTTCTTAGCTGTGAGGAATAGGATAGTATCTCGTTTATAGTATCTGAATTAATGCCTATGTATAATTCAGAAATTAAATTTTAATTATAAATTAAAGCCAATGCAATTCACAAATAAAAATTGATTTCTGTATTGAAACCTGTATAACTCACAAATCAAATTTTAATTATAAAAGTGAAGTTTCAGGGTATAAAAAAAATTTGCCCATATATAATTAAATATGGGCCAACTGTTGCCAACTGTTACATTTATATACATATAATTTTATATAGACAAATTTTTCTCATAACCTGAAACTTTACTTTTATAATTAAAATTTGATTTGTGAGTTATACAGGTTTCAATACAGAAATCAATTTTTATTTGTGAATTGCATTGGCTTTAATTTATAATTAAAATTTAATTTCTGAATTATACATAGGCATTAATTCAGATACTATAAACGAGATACTATCCTATTCCTCACAGCTAAGAAGTTTCACTTCTGCCGCGCGTGGAGGCCACACGTATATTTTTTTGTCAGGTAACTCATAAATATTGTGTACTCTTATAAAATAGATTTTAATTTGGTTTAAACATTTAACGAATATTTATACTTTTACTGTTATCTATAGTTTTTGCAAATATTGAGAAAACATATATATTGCATTACTGGATAATTTATTTTGTCTTATATTTTTAGAAATGTCATAAAGTCAATTTTGCGATTTAAATAATACAATTTGTACTACTAGATTACGAATTTAATTATTTATTGTTATTTAATTTTTAGTACTTTTTTAATTAATAAATTTTTTAAATCGCATATAAATATTATTTATTATCTATAGAAAATTTTAATAGAAATTATTGAGAAATTAACGATACGTTTATTTTTCATGTATTTATAAGCTACTCTAGTAAACATAATCTTGAAAAGAAATTATTTTCTTAAAAGCCATGGTAAGAAATTGATTATAAAAGAAACGTAAAGAGCAAAAGAATATTTGTTTAATTACAAGTAGTCTTATATTGTGATTTTTTTGTAATAGGTACTAATTATGTAAATAACAAAATTGTGTTAATTGAAAAGTAAAAAATTATCTACTATGTATAATTTAAATCTTTTACATTATTACATTTTAATATATATTTAATAAAATATAATAAAATTGATATATTTGAGGCGTGCGAAGTTCTGCCTAAAAAATGGAATTATATCATAAATACGATGGAATATCTTCTAAATACCAAACTGTTATTTTTTTTGTTTTATATAAGTTACATTTTTTAATAATTAAAGACTAGAGGAAAGTCCCCTATATTATGAGATAGGATTCCTAATATAAGATAACGGGGTTTCTTTTAAACTATTAGGCCCTATCTGGGCCTATTAGTTTAAAAGAAACCCCGTTATCTCATATTAGGAACCTATCTCATAATAGGGGACTATCTTCTACTATATTAATTATGTATATCTTTTATAATAATTTGTAGGATATTTTTTATTTAAAGCTTTTGGTTTACCAATTACAATTATATTGAATTTTGACGCTAACGCTTTGCAGTTCGCGATCGCCGCATAGACATAGTATATATCTAGACCATAGACTTATATAGATAGACCGGCCCCTGCCGTAAGAGCACGCGTCGGAAGATAGACGGTGCAGACATAGCCTCACTGGGAAACCTCTGTCTTTCTACTGATCGCTTGGTTGATCATCTCTATATATATGTCCGCACTAAAGTTGCTTAATATTTGACGCGCAAACTTGTAAGAATCTTATTTTATTTTTAATTTTATTTTTATTGCATGTTTTTTTATTGTATACTTTGTAATCAGAGCGGTTAATTTCAGACACATTACCAATATAATGGTTTGTTAGACTTAAAACTGTCACTTGAGAAGGGCCAAAACCCATGGCCGAAACGTTGTGCATTTAAAAATAAATATGGCCAGTTGGGTCGATTTTTAAATGCTTTATTTTTTTAATTATTGGCTGGCGACGTAAAGTTCCAATTTATATAATAAAATATCGTTTTAGATTTTCAATTTTGACACACGTTCGATCTCCATTTATGAATAAGCACAGTTGATAAAATCAAATATAGCAGTTATTTTGAGTATTTCCACATACATAAACGATTAATGTATGTGGAAATAGTACATGTATGAACGAAGGACTCATTGAAGCAGTGAATTGTTAATATATTGTACAGTTTTTTTGTTAAAGCAGAGAATAGTTTGTAAAGAATAATTTTATGTGTTAGAAACTATAAAACAAAAAATAGTTGGTATAGAAAGGTATATACAATTTTATATGTTAGAAAGCATGAATACAATAAAAGTATTCTCTGCTTTAACCATAATTGTATGATTATAATTGTAAACTACCTTTAATTGTACAATTATAATCATACAATTATGGTTAAAGCAGAGAATACTTTTATTGTATTCATGCTTTCTAACATATAAAATTGTATATATACTTTTCTATACCAACTATTTTTTGTTTTAACAAAAAGACTGTTCAATATACTAATGATTCGCTGCTTTAAATGACATTCCTTCGTTCCTACATATACTATTTTCACATACATATTAATTGTTTATGCCTTTCAATATAAGTAGGTACTCAAAATAACTGATATACTTTTCAAACATTTTTTGTTAATAACTTTTTAATAAAAAACGAGCGCCGGCTAAAACTTTCTGAAGGTCACTCAGGTGGGTGACCTTGACAACATATCTCAAGGTCATCGGAGGTGGATCCCCTAAAATGCATAATTACCAAAAATTTATTCCACTCCGTAGAGTGCGTCAAAATATGCATTTCTTTGGAGAAAAAACACGTGTACGTCCTTACTTTTGAAGAGATAGCGGAAGGAGGAGAGGATTAAATAAAAAACGAAAGTTTTTTAAAGTAGACTAAAATAAAAAAAAATTAAATACAATTTTTCGCGGAGATACGCTTTTTTAAAATTACGCGAAATTTTGATATAAATTGAGTGTTGCGATAATTTTTTTGACCAGAATTTTTTTAGTTTATTATAAAGATTATAGTTTTGCGAACCTCAGATACCTACGTTTCTATTGGGAAACAATTCTGGAAATGGCTTGAGATAAGCTTTTATGTCATGTAGTGATTCTCGTAATCGATCTTCACTATGTATCCAAAACTCATCAGAATGAGCTGCAAATAAATTTTTTTTAAAATTTGCTTACTTACGTAAAAAAATATCTCAACAAATCCTAATGTCTTTTATAAAAATAACTTTAATAGTTTATAAATTACAAGTGTACGTACTTTCATAAAATTTGCAGAAGGCACGTATTCCATGCTTGATCATAAGTTCATAAGTGTGATACATAGTTAACAATATATTCAACGTTTTCATAATTTGTGCATAATTTCCAGATTTGTTTGTTTTTGTTTTAAATTCCCTCAACAAATGGAATATCTATCTGACGCAAATGGAGTAAACATTTAAAATTATGTAGATATCAGAGGATCATAAAACATTTATGGGAAGGTTGCCGATATTGTACCGGCTCCTAAATTGTACCATCTCTATATTTCATATATCCGAAGGCGCTAAGCCGGTACAATATAGGCAACCTTACCCTATAGGTAGAATTTAATTACCTTTCCTTTAGATATGTTTGCAGTATAACACCGTAATACGTTACACTGTATAGTAACGTATAGCACTGTATAGCACTGTATAGTAACGTATAGCACTGTATAGCAATAAGAATCCTAACGTGGTGACCTATGACAGTAATACATCTTTATTTCTTTGTATGCAGCTAAATCGTCGCTAAGAGGTATCAAAGAATATCTACTTTCCTTTTATTAACATATGGCATTATATCAATTGAGTTCTTATCTTTCAATTCCAAATGGGAGATGTGCGTAAATTCTGTATTATTTACACGCAACAAAACATCTATTAGAATATTAAAATATCTACTCTTTATAAATCAATTTCCAATGCATTGAATATCTACAATATCTACATATAGCATTGAGTTTACTTACTTCATGAACATTGTCTAGTTTATTTCCAGGCGTAGCAGAAAGCGCTATTATCCTAAAGAATTGATTCTGAGTGGATAATATTCTAATACACTAAAAGTTATAGACCTTATTGTTTGTTGTATTAACGATGCATAATTATATATATTTTTTACGTCTCTTTACCTCACAATACGAATACTTGAGTTTCGCCCAAGACAACACACTCGACCAAGTGACTCGTTACGGTCGATCTTTCAAGATCATTATGAAACACTTGAGGGGAGTGGCAAATATTATTCTTTTTTTTTATCCAGGCTTTTTCACGAATTTTCTAATTTACCGCACCTACAAGTTAAGTAATACATTTTTATTACATTTAACAACACATGTACTCCAAAGTATAGATTAAATAATTTTTTATAGTGTTTTGAAAAGCTCTCGAAGTAGGCTATAAGAATGTGAAAAATGGGAGTTTTAATTGAAGGAATTGTCATCCTTAAACAAAAATTAAAACAAAAAAATTTATAAGAAATAAATTCTTTTACCAATCATCACCAAATACAATACCAACCATTCTTTAATAATATTCTATTTTTTTTTAAATTAGCCCGATATCTCATAATTTGTGGAAGTTATAGTTACCACAGACATTTTTCGCAAATTTGTGTAAGGGACTTCATCAGGAATAAAATAATATCTCACGATTTAAGAGAGAATATTATAGATCTTTACTGTGCTGTGCGTTATAAGTTGTCGGATAGCTGGACAAACGCCCTCTCGCCACGTTTCGCCGTGCCGCTAGATTCGTCTTACACGCTCTTATCGCGGCGCTCACGAACTTGATATGGCTGCATGTCACCTTGCCGTGCTGTCGATCATGCGACGCGCGATTTAATTTTATTATTTATGGTCTTACATTTGGAAATGCCTTAAAATAAAAAAATCTCAATTTATTAAATTAACAATAAATCCTTAAAAATTAAAACTCCAATAAATCCTTATTAAATTTAAACTCCAATTTTTCATTGCATATTCTTATAGCTTACTTCGAGAGATTTTTAAAACAGTATAAACAATTATTTTTTTATCAAGTACTTTTTAAGTTATGAGTGTGTACATACCTACATACACACACACACACACAAACATGTACAGACATATTGCTATAATATGTTTTTTTAGACGTTTTAGAACATTCTGAACACTTTGCCCGTGAAAACTCGATACCAAATTTTTGACCCCAAAACAAAGCTTTCTTTATGAGGAAGCAATAAAATAAAGCGACTTATATTTACAATAATAATCTTGTCTTTTACATATTGAATCCAGAACATTGCAAATGCAACATTTTTTTGAAGCAATTATTACAAAAAATATTTTTTTGCATTAATTTATTTTGTTATACATATTTGTTCATGTAAGTATGTGTATAAATATGTGTATAATATGATAATATCTTGTCATATTGTACATATAAAAAAATTTTATTTAAACTAAATTTACCTATCAATTAAATATATAGATAAACTATTTATATATTAACATTTATTTTTATATTGTATTTATCTGTATGTATACCTCTGCGAATAAAGTCATATTGCCACTTCAAGTCTCCAGCTAAAGGAACAAAATATTCGCACAATGTATTTCTTTGAGCTTGAGTATCCCTGATGTCATCACTATATTCTTAAATATTTGGTAATGAAAACCAAGTTGCATCCTACAATGTTTATCAATAAATGTTATTTGAATAGTAAAATATCAACTTATGTTTTTGCACGCGGGCGTGAGTGGGTCTGGAGGGGATGTACCTATGCACCAGTTACACACTAGTGCACTTGATGCAACAACACTTTATTCAAATGATCAAAATATAAAAACGGATACAAACATAATTTAGAAATAAAACTAAAATACAGAAGTCGTTGATTATATATGTACTTTCGATAAAGTTTTGTTTTGAACTGACCGACTGACTGACCATTGCTTCGTCTAACAACCGACGGTGATTGACAGATTCTTGATAACGCAAATGGCACCAGGACCAGGCCGTAAATTCAGGGGGTTTTTATACGTACACGGGACAAAGAATATGCCTGGAATGACGAGTCCTTGGCAACGCAGTTAGAAGAAATGATAGTCTAATCTATTTCGCAGAATAAAATGACAAAGCTGCAGGATCGTTAGAGATCATCTTTATATTTAGATATCGATAGCCAAAAAGATTGCAGACGAAAAGCTACCGAATGACTCGAGACGGTAATAATACGTAAGCCTAAACAAGAGAATCGATAAGCTGTCGCAATCCTCCTGAAGCATCTCGTGTTACGTTTCACGCTACGACTAATAACGCTTTCGCTAAGTTAAGAATGAAACGTTCGTTTCTATTGTATTGTGATTTTATTAATATATTGCGCACTATTTACAGCGCCCGGCTCTAACTGCCTGTTTTATTTATTGATAAACTGAAAAAGATATTCAAATCTAGCGAGATAAATCATTATCGTCATAAATAAAAGCTGTTCTCTCATTTCATGAATTTGATAAATAATCTTGCGTGTTTTTCTTAATTGCTTTTACTGTTCTCTCTGATAAAATATTTATTAATAAACAATGACTGAGACATTTCTTCGCCAGTATAAAAAAATAATAAAATATATTTGAGCGACCTAACTGGCCAAAATTTCTCCTTTATTATAGCTCACAACGTTTCGGCCAACATCTGGCCCTTTTCAAGTGAGGGAATATAACAATAATTATTGCCAGCACTCAATGCATATACATCCTATGTCGCTTAATATAGTTCCCAAAATACATCATGCTTCATAAAGCTAAAAAGGTGATTATAGAGATGTATCACGCTTAAAAGAACATCAAAGTAATATTAGGAAACATGTTAGCAAGCACTCTGTGGTTTCCAAACATCGTCTCACATATAAACATGATTTCACGTGGCATAATCCGAGGATTTTATATAAAGAAAGCCATTATAAAAAAAGAGAGATCTCGGAGATGTTTTTCATTAAGAAGTGCAGGCGCACAGTCAATCTTCAAAAAGACACCGAAAATTTACCGGCTGTTTACGATCGTGTTATTAATGCTGCCTAATATATGCTTTTTGACCGCTGTCTTGTTATTTTAAGAACCCGTTATATTGTTTTATCGACTGTGTTTTCTAAGTTTTATTATTGTGACTTTGACTGTTGTAACGTTCGGACGCATTTGACAAGATGTTCGGTTTCATCTATCTCTTGACTAATTGTATCTTTTACTTCCGCTTTTGTCGACGCATAAAACATGTAAGTCATTTTTGGCATCCTTTTCGCTATAGTTTCATGTCTTTATGATACATCTCTGTAATCACCTTTTTAGCTTTATGAAGCATGATGTATTTTGGGAGCTATATTAGGCGACATGGGATGTATATGCGTTGAGTGCTGGCAATAATTATTGTTATATTCCCTCACTTGAAAAGGGCTAGATGTTGGCCGAAACGTTGTGAGATTTAATAAAAGAGAAATTTTGGCCAGTTAGGTCGCTCAAATATATTTTATTTATTAATAAAATAAAACAAATAGGTAAAAATAAAAATAAAATAAAAAAAAGAAAATGAAATAATATCACGCTTAATTTTAATAAATTATTTAAGCATTTGGGTGGAGTTCCGAAAACGGGTCCCCTCCGATTTCGATGAAACTTTGTGAAAAGCTTCGTCTTGGGTTACAATGAAAGCCCTTAAAAGGAATTTTGGCGACTCCAATTAGAAAGCCATTTTTTTAAGTAAAAAGTTTTTTAAATTAAAGTTTTAAATAAAATAGTGAAAAGAACGGTAAGCGTTATATTAATGATGGTTTCTGGTAGTATTTTTTACGCTGAACAAAAAATTATATAGGTCTTATAGAGCTAACTGCTCTAGTTTTCGAGATACACAGTGTTAAAGTTAAAAAGGTATTTATGCATAAAAGCGACTCCCTCTCCGATTTGGTTTATTTTTTAATATGTTGTTGGGGATGTCTTTCCGAGTCATTTCATATATATATATAAGGGTCGGACTCAAATAGTTTCGGAGATACAGGCTGAGAAAGGATAAAAATAATAAATACGAAAATAAACGTTTAATGATGATTTATTCAACACTATCATTAGGAATCTGAAAGATTTCAGCCATTGCATCAAAGAATGCGGTAATCCGAGCGTAAACAGACCAATAGAGTCACTTTGAAAACATAAACAAACAGGCTATACTACACAGGGACTTCCACGCAAAACAAGATCCACTACTATTCACCGTACATATAAATATGTACTTTTTATATACCAACTGTTCTCTGCTTTAACAAATATGTGCTTTCTAAGTTGAAGCACATACAAAGCACATACTTATAAAGCGCGCCACTAACCTATAGGTTAGTGACGCGCTTTACAAGTATGTGCTTTGTAAGTTGAAGCACATACAAAGCACACTTGGTTGAAATCTTTCAGATTCCTAATGATAGTGTTGAATAAATCATCATTAAACGTTTATTTTTGTATTTATTATTTTTATCCTTTCTCAGCCTGTATCTTCGAAACTATTTGAGTCCGACCCTTATATATATATATATGAAATGACTCGGGAAGACATCCCCAACAACATACTAAAATATCAAGCAAATCGGAGAGGGAGTCGCTTTTATGCATAAATACCTTTTTAACTTTAACACTGTATATCTCGAAAACTAGAGCAGTTAGCTCTATAAGACCTATATAATTTTTTGTTCAGCGTAAAAAATACTACCAGAAACCATCATTAATATAACGCTTGCCGTTCTTTTCACTATTTTATTTAAAATTTTAATTTAAAAAACTTTTTACTTAAAAAAATGGCTTTCTAATTGGAGTCGCCAAAATTCCTTTTAAGGGCTTTCATTGTAACCCAAGACGAAGCTTTTCACAAAGTTTCATCGAAATCGGAGGGGACCCGTTTTCGGAACTTTTAGCATCTTTTAACGGACAATAAAATCAGGGTCGTCTAAGGGTCGTCAGGGTCGTCTCAGGTAACTCATTGTCAGTGAGATACCCTTCGTCGTTTCAGTTCCTAAAACTGCATTTACAGCAGATATCAGAGCCTTAGCATCCGGCCTTAGTCTTTTTATTCCACGTTTACTACGTGGCATGGTAGCTATAATACAAACAAATAGCTTCCAATTATTCTAGCTGTCAGTCAAATAAAAAAATTGTAGGTAAACAAATAACTAAAAGTTATATAAAGATAACAATTAGCTAATATACTTTTGAAATGGCGTTCCAAAAGGTATATCAACCTTCATGTTCCAAGGTACATACGAACCAATTTCTAATAAAAAATTAGTTGATACCTTATAGGTCAGAAATGAGGTTATAAATAATTTACTACATTATTCTACATATTTGACACATTCTTACTATCATTGGCTTATAACAATATCTTTATTATAAAAATTTCAAAAATTACAGTACAAATTTGAATAAATTAGCGTGGTATTGTTTAATCGACCCAACTGGCCAAGTTTATTTAAAAGACGCTACGTTTTGACCGTAGATTTCGGTCCTTTTCAAGCGTATATACACAAATTATTGATTAGTTAAGCATAATGCCCAAACTACGCCACATCTAAAAACTAAACATCGAAAGTTTTTGTACAAAATGCAACACGAGCATAAGTCCATAAATGAATGTATAAAATTAAAACGCTTACATAATTTGTGCGTCGAGATCCAAAGAATTAAAATATAAGATAAGTTCGAACGACATATTCGTTAGCCATTCAATTGTCGAAGGACGTGTCAGAGCCGTGGCAACTAATCGACTGATAATGAGCGAACAAAACAGGAAAACAAAACATGATCGCCTAATAATAATTTAGGCAGTAGAGGGGAGAACAGAGAAGAAAGAAAGGAATTATGTCTCTTTTATAATACGTTCGTAAAGAGCATTGAGATTCTCTGTGTCTCTTTGTAAATTTATGGTGTTGTCAAGTTTCTTAATAAAGAACATTTCCGCTAATTTCCTCTTTCTAGTCTGTTTCTCCTTGTGTATTATTTGTGGCTTTTGCCAACCAAAATCATGCCCATGTGATGTTCGATGATTGCTAACTACAGAATGCTTACTAACATCTTTTTTAATATCGTTCTGGTGTTCATTGAGACGTGTGTACAAATGCCTTTTTGTTTGCCCGATGTATGCAGCATTGCAATCATTACAATTGATTTTATATACTAGCTCAGTTTGTTTGAGATCATCAGTTCTATATTTCCCCCTTCTAATTATGCAATCTAGTTTTTTTGGGACTGTAAATAGCGTATTAATGTTGACCTTCCTCAGATCACAACATATGACATCACTCAGACCTTGCCACGGCTCTGACACGTCTTTCGACAATTGAATGACTAACGAATATGTCGTTCGAACTTATCTTATATTTTTATTCTTTGGATCTCAACGCACAAATTATGTAAGCGCTTTAATTTTATATATTCATTTATGGACTTATACTCGTGTTGCATTTTGTAACTTTTGATGTTTAGTTTTTAGATGTGGCGTAGTTTGGGCATTATGCTTAACTAATCAATAATTTGTGTATATACGCTTGAAAAGGACCAAAATCTACGGTCAAAACGTAGCGTTTCTTAAATAAACGGCCAGTTGGGTCAATTAAACGATACCACGCTAATTTTTTCAATTATTCACTGGCGATTTAAATTCTTATTTGGCAAATTTGAATAAATTTACTTTAAACCTCATAAAATACAAAAGTCGACATAACACGTGTAAATAATCGTAACAACACAAAACTACAGATTTAAAGAGATTACCAAATAACTCAACAATTGGCACTATAAGCTGTCACCAGATGCGATTACCATTTGATTATGACGGAGTGTTCCAACGTGCAGCTGTACCCAAGGTACAGCATCTTCCCCTACCATATTACTCTTAATTTATTTTATTAGAAATTATCAAGATATATGTAGGGGAAATGTGTCCAAAATAATCCCTCGAGGTAAAATGATCCCCACTGATTTTAACGAAAATAATAATGCCATCGCGCGGACATATTAAGAGACTTCTTCGGAGGAATCAGTATGTCAATCGAGTGTAATGGCGGATCGCGTTGACGCGCCGTCAAGTTTTAAAAAAAATATATATAAAATTTGCCAATGTGATGTAAGGTAAGAGTGATTTTGATTACCAGGCAAAGTACATTTATGCATGATTATCATATTATATTATTACTACTGTACTTCAGCACTATCTAAGTTTATGTTTTCATAGTGATTTAAATGCCGCGCTTAATTTTAAGTTAGTTTTAACCCTTAACTAGCACACGTCCGCGATCGAACGTTATCTGCACACGGGGTGTTGTATACCCCACACACTTTGAACGTTGGTTACGGCGAAATGGAGGCTCCAATAGGCTTGAAAAAAATCGAGTACATACATTAAACACTAGAAAATGATACCCATTAGTCTAAACTATGAAATTTTTAGTTTTGAGGCTTCAAAAAAATTCTTGAAATAAATTTGTTATGAAAAATGGCTTGTTTTGCTAAGAAAATCATATCTCAGTGAAAAATAAATATTTTTTGATAAAAATTTAACACGATGTTCTTGAGATAGAGTACTTTACGAAAAAAATTATGATTGTAGTGGGTATTTAAAAAAAGGTATTTATTTTTATGATCGCCTGTGCCTTTTTTTTCTGAATCGAAATCTTGATTTTTATAAGAAAACTCATTTTTTTTATTTTATGTTTAAGTCAGGGATAATCAATTTTACTGTAAGAGATTTTCATAGAAAGTCTATATTTTTTAAAACTATAATTTATTGTTATTTATTGTTATAATAATTATTGTTATTATAATAATTATAATAATTATTGTTATAATAATTATTGTTATAATAATTATTGTTATTATTTTTATTATAATTTATTGTTATTTATTGTTATTTATTGTTCGACTGCGTAAAACGCACTCCATCTAAGCATGAAATTAGGTTAGGTTATTGTACGAAAAAAATTATTTCAACTTTTTATGGGATACTTACGTTCATACAACAGCGTCGAGTCACTACAAATGTAAAATGAAAAAAACTTTTGTCAATACAAAATCACGTAACCTGCACTTGGGGTGTTTAGCACCCCAGCAATTCTATACGTCTGATTCGAATTGTGTTTGGAAGGGCACTGACAATTTCTGCCTGGTGGAACGTATTGGAATGTGTCATTGGTGACTCGAACTAACGACAAATGGCACTGCGATGCGAAATTCATAGATTAACCGACCGAGAAAGATGCCTAAAGTTGACGAAATTCGTTTTGGGGTTTTTGACACCCCATAGTGCTAGTTAAGTTTTAATATCAAAATGAAAAAATGTTATTTGGGGCAAAATAATCCCTCCCATCATGTACAAAATGACCCCAGGATCATTTTACCCTAGCCTTTTTGTTATTTGTGCTAGATGATTATTCTTGTGACTTTTGTATTTCCAATCCCTTTGGTAAATATTTTTATCATTTTATTATTTTATAATTCTATTGTATATATTTTAATTTTATTTTATTTATTCCATTTTTAAATAATTTTATAATTTTTATTTACTCGACATTCATAGTTTTATCTAATGTTAAACATTTTTAATTTAATTTTGTGTTTAAATTTTAATTACGTTAATTATAATATGTTTTTTTAATGTACTGACCTATTTTTGTGTAATGATCCCCAGGGATCACTTTGTCCATACCCCAGGGATCGTTTTGGACACCCCTGGTACCAAATAATCCCTTTGCAAAATTTTAGTAAAATTACAAGTAACTATGTATCTAGCAGCATTAATTAAAAACTCTGTTTAATTAATTGTAGTTAAACAACCACTAAACCAAGAACCATTAATGATTTAAACAGAGACACATTATTTCATACCATTTATTGATTTCTCCCTTAAGGGAGATCATTCTGGACACATTTCCCCTACTCACTTTTGGTTACGTAGTACTTTTATACGATACGGAGACTCTACTAAAATTTACCTCTGTACGAAAGCCCCTTTTTCACCCTCTCTTCTATCAAATTTGTCTGCTGGTGCGCAATTTATACGTGATACCCGTGCGCGCACTCCACCGACGATCCCACGGGACGACCGTGCATCCGCAGTGTGTACGTACTATCGCGCGTCGTGTACTTATACAGTTTTCGATTTGTTGACCGACCCGACTCGGGTCAGCTTATGGACATATAGGAATACATACATATGTATATGTCCATGAGCTGACCCGAGTCGGATCGAGTCACAAATCGAAAACGCTATTACTATCGTTCTTCACATCTCGAGGAACCAAATTCTCCCGACTTCCTGACCGCTTTTTATCTCCCACCAACCCGGACGTAGCATATAACTAATTGTAAGCCTTTTGTATAACAAGATGAAATTATATATAGTATATTTTTACCTAAATTATAAAAAATTATACGAGACAATTTCCACTAATTGTAAGTATATTCGTTTTTTTATTGCGTGTTTTAGGTGGTTCTGCCACTTTGATTATGATAGACAATTACATGAACGTGCCTAGTGAAGCTCCTGGACAATTATTATATTCTATGCGAGGATTGGTATCTCGGCAAACCCTCGAGATACTTGCACCCTTGGATCATCAGGCAAGGCCCGGAACCACAGAAACGACCGGTGAATATAGATTATAATAATTATGCTTTTATTTTTAATTTTCTTGACATTATTTAGATCTTTTATCTTAATTAATCTATGTATATATGTAGACGTATCATATACATATATTTATATAGATTAATCAAGATAAAAAATTCGTTATTCGTAAATTATCTTCTTTGTTAGGTTTATTTTAACACAAATGGAATTTACCATCTTATTGTTAATAGCTTACCCCGTATGTGTCTTTGTGTGTAGACATAGTTTTTTTTATCACTTAAAATTTGTAATTGAGGCACATAAAAAGGTGCGTATCTACCAGAAAGCACTTTTGACAAACGTTTGCGAATGGTTGTAAACATTCAGTTGAAATGTGCCTCCTCTAAACAAACGTTTCTACGTCTCCACCAACCGCGCGAAACTGTGCAAAACGTTAGAGAACGTTTGCCAGTGATCCGACCGATGTCGGTACATCAAAAGAAAATTTGTTTGTCACTAAGTTCGCAAACGAGGTGCCGGTGAATACGTTAAGCGCGCACAATAAAAACATGTTTGCAAACATTTGCGAAGAACGTTTACCAATAATCCGACAGATGTTGGTTAACAAAAGATGTGTATCAACCATAAAAGCATTTTTGACAAACGTTTGCAAACGTTTGCGAATGCTTGTAAACATTTAGTTTGAATGCGCCTTTTCTAAACAAGTGTTTTTATGTCTCCATCAACTGCGCAAAACGTTAGCGAACTTATACAAACATTCGCAAACAGTTTATAAATGCTCGTGAACAAGTTCCCATGAAATTAGCAAACATTTGCAAACGTTTGCAAACATGTTTGGATCGTGCGCGATTGGCGTCTTCATAAAAAATTTATCGTTTACAAACGTTTGCTAACGTTCACTATAACGTTTTGCGCAGTTTTGCGCGGTTGGTATAGTAGGATACGCACCTGAAGCGTATCCACCAACAGCGCAAAACGTTTACGAACGTTAGCAAACGTTAGCAAACGTTTGTAACCAATAAATTTTTTATGACGTCAAGTACGCACGATTATTAAACCTTTGCAAACGTTTGCTAATTTTATGAGAACTTGTTTACGAGCATTTACAAACTGTTTGCGAACGTTTGCTAATAATTTGATAAAATGCTCACGAGCATTTGCAAACATTTGTTAAGAATGCTTGTAGGTTTGCAAGCATTTGTCATTAAAGGTGCGTATCCACCAACTGCGCAAAACGTTTGCGAACGTTAGCAAACGTTAAAAAACGTTTGTAAACGATAAATTTTTTATGAAGACGTCAAACGCGCACGATTCAAACATTTTTGCAAACGTTTGCAAATGTTTGCTAATTTTATGGCAACTTGTTCACGAGCATTTACAAACTGTTTGCGAATGTTTGCGAACGTTCGCTAACGTTTTGCGCAGTTGGTGGAGACATAAAAACGCTTGTTTAGAAAAGGCGCATTTTAACTAAATGTTTACAAGCATTCGCAAACGTTTGCAAACGTTTGTCAAAAATGCTTTTCTGGTGGATATGCACCTTTTGATAACCGACATCTGTCGGATTATTGGTAAACGTGCTTCGCAAATGTTTAAACATGTTTTTATTGTGCGCGCTTGAAGTCTTCACCGGCACCTCGTTCGCGAACGTAGTGACTAAACAGATCCAAACAAATTTTCTTTTAATGTACCGCGCGACATCGGTCGGGCACTAACCAACGTTCGCAAACGTTTGCAAAAATGTTTAGGTACGTATCCACCAGAAAAGCATTTTTGACAAACGTTTGCAAACGTTTGTCAAAGTAGTCTTTCATTTTGAATTATGGCATAGACGAGTTTAACTTGATATGTCACAACTAACCCCGAATATTTGTAACTTTTAGCCCCGTCACCAAAATCGAACATTCAAGACGTGATAAAAAAATCGTTGGCGCGATTGGCTGTGAAGCGTGATAGTTGACGTTGCCACAAGCGTTTATCGTCACCTAGCGTTTCTTTAGACGGTTTAATGAACTACTTTTTATAGCTGTAACATTTTACTCCTGAAACATCCAGTCCCGGTCTCCCCTACATGTATGTGTCTTATTATATAAAACGTACCTATGTAAATTACATGAAATATTTCTTATAATATAGAAAAATCTAATAATTTTTGTATAGACAAAACAAAATACAAAGTTGCTTTTACAAAAATGTTTTAAAAAGAAGAATATGTTTTGTGATCCAAAAATAAAAAAGAAGTTATTATGGGCTGAAATAGTGACCGAATTTAAATTAAAAAACTATAATGTTACCGAAGACATATTGGATCGCAAAATGCGAAATTTAAAACAATCTTACAGAAGCATAAAAGATAATAACAAAAAAACAGGACGTGGAATAATTAGTTGGGAGTGGCACGAGATTATGGAAGATATAATTAAAGAGGATATAGAACAATAAATATAAGTGCAACGGTTTCTTCTGTGGAATATTCTGGAAAAAAATAGATACTACACGCACCAATTCTCCCATTTCGTCGACTTCAACATGTGAAGTGGCACAAATTTCAAATTTAGATATAGAAATAACGGAAGATTAAAAAAAAAATAAACTTGCACTTAGGTACATAAAAATTCTTTGATATTCTTTTTCTTGCCGTAAAAAGATTTATTTAATTTAATTACTTTATAAAAAATTATTTATACTTTTTAGAAGTTTAAAAATGAAAAATTGTTTAAGCAGTTTGAACTCTCTCTCTCTCTCCCCCTCTTTCTCTCTCTCTCTTTCTCTCTCTCTCCCCCTTTTTTTCTCTCTTTCTCCCCCTCTTTTTCTCTCTCTCTCTCCTCTCTCTCTTTCTCCTCTCTTTTCTTTTTCCCCTCCCTCTCCCTCCAATTCTTGTACTATGACATTCGCAATTATAGTTATTACATCTAGATTATCACCCATTATGAACATCATTATTGCTTTTTCCAAGACCGTGGAATTTTCCATTATTAATTAATATAGGCAAATTAGACCAAAAAAGTGCGTTATCTCGGAACCGGTTAAAACTACTCGGATTTGAACGTTTTTTTAAAAAAATGTAGGTAATTAAAAACACTACAATGTTTATGGATTAAAAATTGACGCTTTAAATAGTAAATTCAAGAAAATTCAGAAAAACTGAAATTCTAAGACAAAAAATTTTTCAAACGTACTAGCTTTCATTTTTTGCTTATAAACTTAAAATAATTACTTCCAAGAGGTTTGTCAGATAGTCAATTATGACTTTATTGATTACAATTTTAGGCCAGTCAATGGTGACAAAAAAAGGCTTCAGCTTGCAAAAGGTCTCATGAGAAGTTTATACTTGGCAATTTTGTTTATTTTATGATTATAATGAAAACCCTAAGTTTGCGACATCGGCAAGCTGTTGCTCGCGCCGCCATCTTGAAAAAATGGTGCCGAAAACCGTTTTTTTTCGAATATCTTGTTTCCACTGCAATTTAGAGCAAAAGTATCCACTACAAAGTTATAGAGCACAAAATTTCCTACAACTTTTGTATTCAACACTTTTTTCTCAGATAAATAATTTACGAGTTATAGTAGAGAGCTTTTTTGCAATTTGTAAAAGATGCTGGATTTTTCCTGGAAATTAAAAGATTATTGATTATATACGTATATAATGATATAATAGTAATATAATAACGATAATAATCAATAATCTTTTAAATTTCCAGGAAAATCCAGCATCTTTTACAAATTTCAAAAAAACTCTCTGCTATAACTCGTAAACTATTTATCTGAGAAAAAAGTGTTGAATACAAAAGTTGTAGGAAATTTTGTGCTCTACAACTTCATAATGGGTACTATTGCTCTAAATTGCAGTGGAAACGAGATATTCGCAAAAAACCGGTTCTCGGCACCATTTCTTCAAGATGGCGGCGCGAGCGGCAGCTTGCCGAGGTCGTAAACTTAGGGTTTTCATTAGAATCACAAAATAAACAAAATTGCCAAGTATAAACTTCTCATGAGACCTTTTGCAAGCTGAAACCTTTTTTTGTCTCCATTGGCTGACCTAAAATTGTAATTAATAAAATCATAATTAACTATATTAAAAATCTCTTGAAAGTAATTATTTTAAGTTTATAAGCAAAAAATGCAAGCTAGTACGTTTGAAAAATTTTTTATCTTAGAATTTCAGTTTTTCTAAATTTTCTTGAATTTCTTATTTATAGCGTCAATTTTTAACCAATAAACATTGTAGTGTTTTTAACTACCTACATTTAAAAAAAAATTTGTTCAAATCCGAGTAGTTTTAACCGGTTCCGAGATAAAAATCTAATTTGCCTATACTAAATGTAAATGTGATGACTCGATAATAATTTTATAACTTCTCCTTAATACATGTATTTAGCGCTGATTTCTGTTAAACAACAATTTTTAATATGTTATTATAGAAAAAATGACGATTGCTTAGCAACATGTGGGAAAATCATAAACCGCTGGCAAGCGTTCAACAGAAAATCTTACAACAGTTGCAAAGCTGCTTGTTCTGCTGAACGCACCCAAAACAATAACGTACGAGTGCTACTCGCTACACAGTGCACAGACACGGCTCTACCGTCCAATACGCGGAGATGTCGCAAACGCGAAATTTGTCTGACCGTCTGTTTTAAGCTAATTCCGGTGGATTTTTCGATGAAATTAAACCCATGGTGGAAAGAAAGTAAGGTCATGTGCTCATACGCACATTTCTGAACAGTCAATAAACTTTAATAAGTTGGAAATTTGTGTACATGGAAATACACGAAAAGAATTTGAAAAATTTAATAATGTATAATAAATTTCAAATTTTAAACGCGTATACCTTGGTTGCCAGTTACGTCGATTAAAATTCTCAATTTGGTCAATAAATTTTGTTCCAGCGACTGTCATTTTGTAGTAGTCCAGGCAACGGGGATAAAAAAAGGTTTACTTTGAATTAAGTCGGGAAGTTTTGAAAGGTGTAGATTTTTGTCACCCTAAAAACATACTAAATTTGCAACCTCGACATTTTTCCGCCGGCGCCGCTATATCTTGGTAAAAAGGCCGCAAAAACCAGTTTCTTTAAAGTATCTTGGCTCTCATGCATTCTAGTACAAAAATAGTTTTTATAAAAAAAAGAGAATAAAAGCTACAATTAAGGTCCTATACATTTTTTTTGTACAATCAATAGTTTCAGTGAAACAGCCCTAGGAAAAAGGTATTTTCTTTCGTACCTAATAGAAAAAATGCATTTTTTCATATCTTATTCCATTTATTTATTATTTATTTATTGTTTTATTTATTATTTATTCTTTTCCGCTTGATCTCAGTAAAGGTGACGAAACACTATTGGTGTCAGCTTTACGCTTGTATAATAAAGCGACATAATTTTCGTTTGTATATCGTTTACGACACGCATCATAAACGACTACGGACGTCAGTCCTTTTAATAAGTTTATTTTATTATCATTTCTCTTAACACTAAAAACTTTCGAAAAGTATTCAATCCTCTCTTTTTTACAACACTATAGCACCTTCCGATAAATTCGTTTTGCAAATAAAATATTTTTAACACCACAACGACACAGAGGTCTCCCTTTATGTCTGTTCTTGGCATTCTCCCCACTTCTCTCACCCTTGAAAGGACATCATAGACCCTCACGACATGAGCATAATGCAGGATTGCCTAGCGATGGCTTTGGAGCAAAAATATCTCATTTGCGAAACGAATTTATCGGGAGGTGCTTCTGGTGTTGTAAAAGAGAGAGGATTGAATACTTTTCGAAAATTTAGTGTTAAGAGAAATAATAATAAAATGAACTTATTAAAAAGACTGACGTCCGTAGTCGTTCATGATGCGTGCCGTAAACGATATACAAACTTAATAGTACAGGAAAAAGTGAACATTTTTGACACTTATTTTCACAGTCAGTGAGTATCGATAGGATTGTTATATTAGTGATGCTAATTAACAAATCGCCAGTCTGGCTAAGATTTTCCGCTGGGTTCGATGGGTGGAAAATACAAATAAGTTACACTTATTTTCGCAGTCATGAAACTTCTTGTACTACTTAACATTATCATAAAACTTACTAAAAAAGCAGTCTGGCTGATCTCGAGGTATGGAAAGTGAGTCTGGCTATGATTTTTCGATAAATCCGTCGATCGGAAAATCAGGTCGATTTCCGGAATACGTTGCACTTATTTTCGCATTAACAAAACTTATTATACTAATTAATATTATCATAAAATATAGTTAAAAATCAGTCTGGCTGATCTTCGGGGTAGGCAAGTAAATCTGGCGGTACCTCAAAATTTGGAAAAATAGAAAACTATTGCACTTACACTTTCGCAGTGCTAAAATTAATATATAAATAGTCAAAATGTTGTCACGGGCCGGATAAAACCGCTCCGCGGGCCGGACGCGGCCCGCGGGCCGTAGGTTGGCCATGCCTGGTCTACAGTGTAATCAAGAATGGGGAGGATGAAGTGGGGATGAGGTACAGGCCAATCAAGAATACCAGACAAGGACAAACTGCTCCGAGACACCTAGGCATGCTCTCTTTCCCTCTATCTCTTTCTCTCTCTCTCTCTCTCTCTCACACACATTCTCACTCTCACACTCTCTCTCATATCGCGCAGGCAGGCCTAGCGCGCCTGTTACAGTTAGTATAATATATATCTCAGTATAGCGGCTAATCATTAATCAGCGTCGCCCGGCGGAATAATGAGCGCGTATCTGCTGCGCGAACCGGCGGATGGATTCCATCATGAGTTTTCGTCTGAACTGGACGTCGTTGTTACGAGCTCGCCGCGCCGTGGTGAGTCCTGGGCGAGCTGAATAACTTTCTTTTCTTTTATTATTAATTGTAGAATTTGCTCTTTTTTTCAATAATTAATTGCCTCACCTATCTTTTATTATATTAAAATAAATAGCATTTAAAAATAAATATGGCCAGTTGGGTCGATTTTTAAAAGTTTTATTTTTTTAATTATTGACTGGCGATGTAAAGTTTCAATTTGTTTTATTATATTCTTTCTTTCTAAATAAATGTTTTTTATGGTGTATTAATTCTTTTCTGTTTGTCTGTATTCTGTAACTCTAACGACAGTATATCGTTATTGTTGCGTAGCTTTTTTCTACTTCTATACCTGCGCAAATCCCGATTTTCTTTTTATATAAAATATATACATATATTTGAACTATATAAATAATTTATACGACATGTTCTACTTTTCTTTTTGCATTTTGTAAATGATATCTACCAGTTTTCTTTTATGATTATTTGTTTTTATCTTTAGATCGTACATAATGCTTATTCTAATCATATAATTTACATATCCTCATTGACATTAATTTGTCTCATATGATTTTTTATTCAACATTTTTCTATTTCAATTTTTAAAATCTTAAATTTTTTGGTCAATTATACAGGATGTCCGGTAAATTTTGACAATATGCCAAATTATAAAGGTAGAGTGGCTCAAGCTGAAAAGAAAAGTACCATTTTGCAAAATTTTTAATAGTTATAATCAGAAACGTTTGAGAAAATGTGCACATGAGAAGCGGTAAGCCGGACTCGGCAGGCACGTAAAATGGCTTACTTGTTAGATATTTTAGCAACGGTGAGCATCATTTGATATCGAGATAGTGATAGTAGAAATAAGATCCTGCGTCCGCATGTATGACGAAAATTACGTCCTCGCAGTATAGTGCTATAACGAAAAGTAAGGTACCTACGTTAATTATGGACCCTTAATTATTGTTTATGTATAAAAATGCATAATATTTAAAATGTAAGACTTAAAAAGAAAATAATCATAATAATCATACAAAATATAAAATTAAAAATTATTTAGCATAAAATAAAAAAACATAAATAATTAATATAGGATATTAAAGTCTAAAGTTATTCGACCGTATATATCAAACCAAATTAAATTAGAATAATCGCCATAACGGTCCAAGCTTGGATCTTAATAGCTTAATATTATTTTATTGTGTGATACACATATTATCCCCTCCTTCCCTTTAGTCAAATCAATTTTTATCTCCAACTCTTGAAAACTGTGCGCCGACTAGATTTGTCAGACTTAAAAACACAGCCCCTGTTGGAATAGCGAAACGATTCAACTTATGATGTTAAAGAAATTATTGCGAAAAATATTACCCCAGCCAGAGTTTGAACCTGGAACCTCCCGCTTTATAATTAATATAGGAGTAACATATTAATTAAATTTGATGTATAAAGTATAGAAACAAAAAGAAAATATTTATTAAAAGAGAAAATATTTATTAATTTCGACAACAATTGGCTAAAGGATGTTATCTAGAATTTAGAATTTATTGCGAAAAAAATTACCTCAGCCAGGGTTTGAACCTGGAGCCTCAACAAAAATATTTATTTATTTTTATAAATAATATTCTTTATTTCTTAGAAAATTATTTTCTACAATAAAAGCTCTGAAAAGGGAAGGTAAGAAAAAACACACAAGTTTTGAATAATTTAAAACAAAAAATTTATGTGGCAGAAATTATTAAAAGAATACAAACATTTGTTGTAAGGGTAACGAAAACTGCTAAAAATTTTAACAGTATTTATACATAACGGAACTACAAAATAAAAAGTTTATCACAAATCAAATTAAAGTATAAAATTAATATATAAAATAATCATTGGTTTAGAATCAAATACATGTAATTTTTAAGAAATAAAAAGAAATTATATCTTATATTAATTACATATTATGTGTGCATAAGTATAAGAGAAAAAAAATACATATAACACAAATAACATTATTAAAATTGCATCTGTAACGGAAAAACACCAGATATAATAACATTATTATGTATACAGGGTGTTACTGAAATATAATTTTTAAAACAAAACAATTATTAACACAATATAATACGATAATAGGATTATTATGTCTAGCATGCAAGTAGGAAAATCTCGGCTAGACATAACTGATTTGATGTTATTGTCAAAGAACACTCGTAAAAATAAAAATTTAAGTAATATTACGTGTTTTCTTTTCATAAAAATATTATAAATTTTTACTATTGTGTAATATATATATTCTAAATGTGTAGTATTGACTTGGAAAGTTACACACAATTAATATTTTTGGCTTGAAAATTTGATCGAATTGTATGTACACATAGCGGAAACAGTATCATTTGATAATCGATTTCACTTTTTAGTTTTTATATCTGTAACCATTGAAAATATGCGATCAGCTTCGGCATTATAATGAGGTAAAGAAAATATCATTTCAATTAATAATTATAAAACTGAAAATAATTTTTGTTTATTAAAATCTTTACGGTCTAATATTTGTTTTGTGTTTCCACTTTCCACATTTGGTCTATTTCCAAAGAAGCTAATGTAGGATGTTACGGGAACGGGGACAGAAAATTGGTCAGATGTGTAATATAAATGTATTTTTCAAAACACAGTACGTGTGCACGAGATGTGCTAGTCACAGTAACGCTTTAACGCTTTAACGCTTTCTCAATTAAACGCTTGCACGATGTGCCGCTGACGCTTTTCTCGAATGTCGAGACGCACGCATTCACGAGACGCACTCTATCACGCCGTGATCGACTCTGCCCGCTTCCGAGATCCTTCCTCGAGGCGTCGTCTTCCGCGTAGTCCTTTGTTTTTTCGCTCGGCAACGACAACGTTGCCTCGCGCTCGCTTTTCTTTTCAAATATACACACGCGCTCGCAGAACACACTCATCTCTCTTACACGCACACACACACACACACACACACACTCTCTCTCTCTCTCTCTCTCTCTCAAACATATCTCTAACCACCCGCCACTACACTCGGCCGTCCTGCTTGAACACCTGGCCTCAGGTGTTACTGGCTTCATCACTGCTATCGTCACTTTGATTTTCAATCCACCACTTCATATGATCTGCCGCAGTTGAAGTCTCATGTGGACTCTCATGCTCGCCGACCTTCTGGACTATATAGCGGTCATTCCGCAAAACTTTGTTGACAATGTAAGGTCCTAGATACTTCGGAGCGAATTTCAATCCGGGCCGCATTTGAGTCCTTAGAATTGCAACTAAGTCGCCTTTACTATAGCGACTTGCTTCTTTCCTCTTCTTATTGAAACTTCCGCGGTTCTCGGCTTGAACCTTGGATATTTGGTTCTTCGCACGTCGCCTGATTTCGTCACGGTTTTCTTGAAACAATGTAATCCATTCGTCTTCAATCATCAACTTCGGCACTATCAAACGAACATCATCGTTGACCATGCGGCCGCCGCGGCCGTCCCGTTGCTGCGCTACCAAACTAAAAATCTTAATGTTGTTGTCCTCGTATTTCATCCTTTTAAGTCTCATCATTAAACTTTCGTTAACCGCGTCAATTGCGAAGCAGGTTGGAAGCAGGTTAAAAACACCAACACAGGCCATGCTCCTTTTAGATCGATGTTCAATAGTAAAGTCAAATTCTTCCAGTGGAAGGACCCAGCAAACCACTCTCACGCAAGAATCCTTTTTGTTCATGGCCAGAACGAAAGCACGGACGTCCATCACAATTTTAAATGACACTTCTAACAAATAAACACGGAATTCTTTAATACCTCTAACGATTGTTAACATCTCTAGTTTGTAGCTAGTATATCCTTCCTTAGCCTCAGCTGTTTTACCACCTGCGCAGTACACAGGGTGCACAGCACCGTCATCACCAACTCGCTGCAGGAGCATTGCTCCAAACCCATACTCACACGCATCCGCACGCAACCCAATCTCTGCTCGAATATTGTACAATTCTAACACGGACTCATCGCTCATCGCTACTTTTAATCGGTTGAATGCACTATGTTCATCCTCGCCAAATCTAAATTCAGCGCCCGCTCGTAATACATTTGTCAAAGGTCGCGCAATCATTAAATAGCACGGAATAAATTTTCGAATCTGTTTAACTGTCTTTAACACGGGGAATCGCGTTACCGCATCGGGTTTTTGCTCTACCTTGCCATTCTCAACAATGCGTCTCAAAAATTATACACGAGTCTGGAGGAAACAACACTTTTCGCAATCCTTCTTTAAACCAAACTGGGCCGCTGTATTTGACACCATCTGTAATTTTTTTAATTCGACCTCGGAAGCCGGAAAGGACACGATCAAGTTATCCAATATTTTTGTTTCGAGTAATTCTTTGAAAACGGCTTTTATAATTCTGTCCTGTAATCATTCGCGCATTTGCTCATTTACATTTTCCTTTTCCGACGGAGATACTTTCCTTGCTCTTTGGTACACCAATTCTTTGTTTTTCAAAATTATTATTTTAATCCCCACATCGCGTATCTTAACCGAATTGTACGACTCGATCATGTCCTCTACCTTTCTGCGCTTTGCAATATTTAGCTCAACTGCATTGGATTCACAATCAATCTGAAAAATCTCGGATACTTTGTTAAAATCCCGCGACTTCTCAATCCCTTTACGGTAATATCATTTCCCTTAATTCGCACTTCGACCGTTCGCAAAAAGTCAGCGCCTATAAGTAATTCGAATGGCATGGTATTATCCGGAATCACATGAATTACGATAGGATACACATTTCCGTCTATTTTAATATTTGCGCTAAACTCGCCCAACGTTCGGTTATTATTTCTCGCGCCTACGCCACGAAATTGAATCCCGTTTTGCTGTAAACGCGGTGCACCTATTTCAACGTATTTACTAGCACGCATTAAACATAGATCGCTACCCGTATCGACTACAGCTAACAAATTTGTTCCGCTTATCGTCACTTCTTTACAATACTTGCTGCTGAGGGACCCGGAGATTGCGCAGGTGTCTTGTGTGGGCGTCTGCTTCTTTGGGCACGCTGATGATACGTGGCCAAAATCTTGACATTCGTAGCATTTTGGACCCTTGTGTTTTGTCGGACAATCCGGCAATGCATGATTTCTCGAGCCACAGCTTCCACACCGCTCTATCACCGAGTCACTTTTCGATACGTTTTTGTCTTTGCTTATGTCTTTACGCGGTTTTTCACCGGCACGTTTTACATCCGCGACACTGCTCATACTTGATCGCCACGGCACTGCCTCGAATGCTTTTAAAAGCAATGCTTTCGACGCGAAACGATGCATACGCGCCTGATCTCGCAAGCCAGAATCGGGGATACCGCGAATCAAATTCGTCACTATCTCTTCCTCGTCGATAGGCACTCGATTCGCTAGAAGTACTTTCTCGTGAAAGTATTCCTTGAATGTTTCACCTTTCTTCCACACGCGTTCTTCGAACTTCAACCTTCTATCCGCTTTTCCTTCTTCATCGTGGAACATCGCTTTTATTTGAATGAGTAATTCTTCACATGGTAACGAAATGTATTCCGATCTGGAATGGAACCAGTCTAACGCGCTCTGACAGACCGTACGCGCACTTTAGCCAACGCACTTGATTCTCCCAACTTTTGTACGTGCCACTGCTACCATCGAAATGGCTCAACATTTCAATAATCGATGATATCTTCACGGAAGAATACTCGGCCACTTGGGTCACTGCCGCTGACTGCGAAGATTGTTCAATATTTAATTGCTGCATCTGCCGCATTACTTCCATTTCACGACGCATCACTTGCAATTCACGTTCCGCTATCTCTTTTTCTCGACGCAGTATTTCCATTTCTTGGTCTCTCCTCACCGGAATCTCCTCGTCGGTGCTCGATCGCCTCGCCATTCCGGAATCTTCGTCGACTCCTTCTGGATCACACTCTGAATCGCGCTGATTGGTCTCTGCACGGTCTTCCATCCAGCCACCCGATGGATCCGCTGACTTTAATCTCGAGATGAGTTCGTGTTTAAGCCCGGTCGTAACTAGGCCTAACGCCTTGAGTTTGCACTTGAGTTCTACTACCGTGAAATCCTGAGGATCCTTCGGTTCCATAATTCACTTCGCACACATCTCGAAGCTCTCCGTTCACTGTTGCGAATGTCTTTACTTCGATAGTCTGTCTTTCCGTCACCGCCGGCTCGCGTAACAATTCCGGACGAGCCCCCAATTTATAGGATGTTACGGGAACGGGGACAGAAAATTAGTTAGATGTGTAATATAAATTTATTTCTCAAAACACAGTACGCGTGCACGAGATGTGCTAGTCACAGTAACGCTTTAACGCTTTCTCAATTAAACGCTTGCACGATGTGCCGCTGACGCTTTTCTCAAATGTCGAGACGCACGCATTCACGAGACGCACTCTATCACGCCGTGATCGACTCTGCCCGCTTCCGAGATCCTTCCTCGAGGCGTCGTCTTCCGCGCAGTCCTTTGATTTTTCGCTCGGCAACGACAACGTCGCCTCGCGCTCGCTTTTCTTTTCAAATATACACACACACACACACACACACACACACACACACACACACACACACACACACACACACTCTTTCTCTCTCTCTCTCTCTCTCTCTCAAACTTATATCTCTAACCACCCGCCACTACACTAATTGAATTTTTTTGGTTATTATTTATTGTTACGCTTATCCGCGCGTCCGCTGCACTCTCTCGCACTCACACACGCAAACGCGGCGCGCAATCCCGTTTCCGGGAATAAAGGCTCATAGATAGTTGGAAACTGAGGTTTAATGAGAATATCTCTGAATACAAGAAGCTCGTTAACACGTCTGATCGGCTCCAAAGCCCGGCACAGAATCTGAAGAGCGACTGTTGGTAAACAACGTCGTCAGGGCTCGTCGTCAGGCACGTTGTCAGGCAGCGCTTCGCGACTGCCTTCCGGGCTTCTACCGGGCGACTCAGCACGGGCGCAACAATATGTATATATAAATCTAGATAGTAAGATTATCCACTCAAACTCTAAATTTAAAAAATTGATATTTTCAAATTGTGCTGCAATATGTGTGAGAGATCATTAACTTTATCTCTACTTTCGTTATAAAGTGCAATATTTGATTCTAAAAAAGATAAATATTACAAAAAAGTATCTTTATACGATAAGCGTTTAAGCATTTCTTTAAGTACCGTTTTGTAAAATTGCAAACATCTAATATGAAATTCTTGCGCGACGTCTACACATTTTGTTTTTAAAAACTTTTCACAGTCGGATCCTAGATATACATTTTGGATGTTTGTATCATCGTCTAAATTTAGCGAAGAGATGAAGAGATAAATATATTATCCAAAGCCTCATCAGGTGTAATAATATTGACAGCTAAGTGTCTGAGAAATTAATGTCTGGCAATTAACAAATAATTTATGAATTAAAAGTTTACGTGATTGAAAAAGAGCATTAAAGAAATTAGAGGAATATTTCAATAATAATAAATAAGCTTTGACTACGTTATCATTCAAATATGTTAAAATAGTTTCTTCATTGGTTATTGTAGCTATAAACATTAATATTTTTTAACGATAATTTCACAAAAAGATACTTCAAATTATGTATTTTGTGATGTTAATAAAGTGATTTGAAAAACAAACAATTATTTGCCAATAAAAAAATCTTTAAAAATAGCATTTTTTTCTAGCTGTTACACTGGCTTCCCCCCTTAAGCTATCCTAAGCTACTCACAGTGAACGATCGTTATTTGTATGAGCGTAATATTATGTCGCTCAGCTTACGCTCACGCGGTTCACGGCATATCTCTAGAAAGTGATAAGTGAAAAATATAATATTAATGCAATTTAAGAACTTTTCGTCGCCAGCCAGTAATTAAAAACGTATAATTTTTAAAATCGACCCAACTGGCCATGTTAATTAATAAGATGTTATCTAGAATATAGAATTTATTGCGAAAAATTCTTAATATTCCAGTAGGAGCTGCGTTGAAAGTCTGACAAACCAAGTCGGCGCGCAGATAATGTGTACATTAGTTTGTTATTGCAATAAATATTACCACATGCCTCAGTGGTCGAATTGGGACGACGCCTGCACGGAAAGCGGGAGGTTCCAGGTTCAAACCCTGGCTGAGGTAATATTTTTTGCAATAAATTCTATATTCTAGATAACATCTTATTAATTAACATGGCCAGTTGGGTCGATTTTAAAAATTATACGTTTTTAATTATTGGCTGGCGACGAGAAGTTCTTAAATTGTTTTATTTCACACCTGACCTGAATAATGGTGTTAATATAGGGAGGGAGGGTATCCAACAGAAGCTGTGTTGAAAGTCTGACAAACCAAGTCGGCGCGCAGTTAATGTTGGATCGACAGGGGAGGGAGGGGATTCTTAATATTCCAGTAGGAGCTGCGTTGAAAGTCTGACAAACCAAGTCGGCGCGCAGATAATGTGTACATTAGTTTGTTATTGCGATAAATATTACCACATGCCTCAGTGGTCGAATTGGGACGACGCCTGCACGGAAAGCGGGAGGTTCCAGGTTTAAACCCTGGCTGAGGTAATATTTCTCGCAATAAATTCTATATTCTAGATAACATCTTATTAATTAACATGGTCAGTTGGGTCGATTAAAAAAATTATACGTTTATAATATTAATGACCATCTATATAGATAAGTTATTTTACACACACATCACAAATATTATAATAAATAAACATATTAATTTCTTCTTAATGCGCGCTTTTCAATCTAATATTTTAGGATTAGGAGTTACTTATAAAAAAGTAAGGTTTAGGTTTGGGTTAACTTCCATAATCCTAAAACATTTTAAAGTATCAGTGTATTATTATATATATGTATACAAATTACATTACAAATTTATATTATTGTTAACAGAGAGCAACATATAGACAAGATGACTTTTATAGAAGAGCAGTATATAATCGAGGGAATAATATACATAATATCATGGAAACATCCGAGGTTCATAAAAGATTACGAAATGGTAAGTTAATTAAGTAGTGTAGTATTTTAATAAACTAATTTTATTAAATTTATATGCAAAAATTGATTGTAAAATTTTGTTTTTGTCTAAAAATGTACATAAAATATTTCTTATTATAGATAATGTGTGTGTAATTTTGCATCGCAATATGTCTGTACTAATACCTCCCAATTGGAGTTTCAGCCTCAATCTGCCATGGAGAATAATAATAGTAAGTAAAACAAAAGTATGTATGTATATTTGTATATTAATTATGTAGAGAAGACCGGGGCGAGGTCAACAGTTTCTTTTCGGTGCCGATTTTTAACAACAAAATAAATAATTTTAGTTAAATGTGGTATACCGTTGTAAAGAGTGAATCCTTAGCTACAAAATTTATATAGGAAATTTTGGTCTACGTTTGTTTAACCAGTATAGAGCAGAAACGACAAAGGTGGAAAAATTGAAATGTCAAAAATGCCGGGGCAGAGTCGTCACTCCATAAATATACATAATTCCGATTATGAAAACTAATAGGATACATTTTATTAATTATTTGTTAATAGAAAAATGTAAACATTTATTAATTAAAGTGTTAAAATGTTTCATTATTTTGTGTTTTTGTGTGTGTGTGTAAGGATTCTATAACTCAAGAACTAATCAACCAAATATTAAAGAATTATATATAAAATAGGGGTAGAAAAGACTGAAAAATATAATAAAATTAGCCAATATTATAAAAGTCCACCCCTGTGGCTTGGTGACCACTTCGCCCCGAACACAAGTTTCAAGTTTGGTCGCTCACGAAATATTAGACATGAACGATAATGAAAAAACTTCACTGGATTTGTGTTCAGCATGCATTGCTTTTTAGAATCACGTACCTCGAGATTTGGAGAGAAAATATTATTGTAGATATTACAAATTTTCCACGCGCAGAAAATTTTACTTTTACTTTCCGAGAAAACACGTTTGCCCTCGTAAAAATCATAACACGGCAGGTAATTTCCCGAAACTCCGGCGGTCACATGGGTAGGTACCATAAGCAGCGTTTACAATGTTAATGGCAAGTTCGTAAAATATACAGGTTTCGAGATATTTGATTTGACGATTCCACCCCGACGACGTCATCGCCCCGGTCTCCCCTATGTTTATTCTACTGTAACATTTGTATAATGGCATTTCTCTTTTCCTGACTGCTCTCATTAAGGAGGCTTTAAGGCTGAGGTGGGCAGTGAGGGGGTAGCGCTGTCACACAATGGAAATATGGAGTGCTACCAATCTAAAATAATTATATTTAAACAAACAAGTAAAGGGCACTGGGAGTCGACGCGGTTCTTGATGCGTTGAAATATCAGATTACTGATTTATTAATTCATTGTACATTCAATCCGTACGTTTCGGCTCAGGATTGAGCCATCTTCAGCGATATAAATTATTTGATCACGTTCTCCATTATACTCTAGTGAGTTTCATGATTGGAAGATTCAGAAACGATGTTAGTTTGTAAATGACTACGAGATCAAAATCAGATAGTTTAATTATATTTAAAACAATATTATTCTAAAATTTTGAAAAAATATGGAATAAAATGCATTTAAAATTCAAAGAATATTAATGTTTATTTATGTAAAAGTCTCACATATAAATTTATATTTTTTAAAACAAATTTTATTATTACTATAAATAATAAATTGGCAACGGTGTAGAAATGAAAAACCGAAGTTGGTAGAACTACAATTGATTGACAGAAAAGACTCTCGATTACATTTTGGGTTACATGTTAGGTTACATGTTATGTTAGAATCTTCCCGTGTTTTAATTGTCAAGTCACATAGCTCTGATGACAAAAATATTATATCTTGACTTATATTTTTTAGTATTAAAAATAAACTATGTGGTGAAATGGCTCGAACTTTAGTACGTACTTTCAATATAGTATACTTTACATATTACACATAAATTCATTTGCTTCTTAATATTTTAAATATATGTTTTTATTGAAAATAGATATGATCGGATTTCTCATAAGGGTCCCTTATAAAATGTGGAATTTTGATATCAATTTACGCAAAAAGGAGCTGGTGAAAAAATCTGAAAAAATTCACATGCAACCGTTATTTGTAAAGAAACTTCTTTTATAAATTTCATGCCATTCCTATCATTTTTCATTATCCTTACAGCCTTCTTAAGATGCCCTTATCTCATCTAAATTTTTTTTTATATTTTTAATGTTATCTTTTTTATTCTTTATTTCTTCATCATCAATGTAATTGTTACAATTACCCTCTTTTATTATAATAAAATTATGTAATATATTAAAAAAAGGGGGCAACAGAACCGTAACTAGATGTTAGCGTTACAAAAAGGTACTTTAATTAGTCAAATTACAGACGTTTCGGCCTAAATCAGACCATCTTTAGCAAAAATCAATTACAAATCAATTATTACAAATATAAGATTGCTACCGCACGCACTATTTTCTACAAAAACGCAATATAAAGTCAAAAACGCATGTCATGGACCATGGTCGTGAAATGTCGATGAAATTGTCAAAAAGTAAGAGCTGCAATAAATCAACGATAATAGTATACAGAACGGAGATACAATGGTTATTAATTTGTCTATTAATATACATACGTATTTAAAAAGAAGACCCGTGGTGGACCATAGCGAGAACATGTTAACTGTCAAAAGCGATGTTGTTCGTTCGTGATGTGGGGAACAAGTGACGAGAAAAGTATCTGTTTATACACAAAGTAAGAGGGGATGAACGGAAAAGGGTAGGGGTATAGGATACTAATTGGTGGGAAGTAAATTTAAAATCGGGAGATATTGGTCCGATAAGAGAGCGGTATTGTTTTTCTTATTAAGAGTTTGTTAACCGATTGATGTTTGATATGTACCATTTCCGACACCAATCTCTTGGCATATGACGATTCATGATCCAGAATTTGCACATTATTCCAATAAAAATTGTGGCCTTTTTCCAATCTGTGACAGGAAATGATTGATGGTGATGCGGACTTCTTGTTGATGTCAGTGAGATGTTCTTTGACTCTGGTCTTGAGTTGTCTTTTCGTTTGTCCAACATATGTGGCATCACAATCCACACAAGAGATTTTATAAACAACATCGCACTGAGAAATCATATCGAGCTTGTCCTTCCCCGTTTTTATGAATTTTTTGAGAGAATGCGAAACCGAAAAAGCTATGTTAAAATCGTATTTTTTGACTATCTTGGTGAATTTTTCCGAGATGGATTTTACGTAGAAAACAGTGAAGTATTTTTTTGCTGTTACTGATTTATCGGGATTTTGCTTATTGGTATTAAAAATTTTCCCCTCTATTCTACTCTTAATTGTGGAGAAAATCAGAGGTAGAGGATATCTGTTGTCCAAAAGTATCCTGATAATGAATTCAAGATTCTTCTGTTGGAATTGGGGATGCGAAATTGATAGTGCTCTATTGACCAATCCAAAAATGACACCTCTTTTTCGTGACAGGGGATGATGGGAATGGAAATTGAGATATCTGCCAAAGAACGTAGGTTTATGGTACCAATCAAAAGTGAATCTGCCACTGTCCACAACTGCAGTCACATCAAGGAAGTTAAGTCGGTTATTTTCACTCATCTCGAGAGTGAATTGAAGTCTGTTATGAAACGAGTTGAAAACATTGAGAATGTGGTCAAATTCTTCCGGGGGCGCAGCAAAGAAAACATCGTCCACATATCTACAATAGAAGGGCAACAAGATTATTAATATTTTTATCGCCTTTTCTTCGATGTCCTGCATCACTATGTCGGCAGCAGTAGGAGACAGTTGGGAACCCATGGGAGCACCAAAAATTTGTTTGTATATTTGGTTGTTAAAAAGGAAGTATGTGGAATTGAAAACCAAACGGATCGCCAATAAGAATTCCTCCTTAGATATGGATGTTTTGCAAGCTATGGAGTTCCATCTTTTTAGCACATTTTCTTACTATATTTATCGGGATGTTTGTAAAGAGCGAGACAACATTCAAAGAAGCCAGTTAAAAATTTGGTTCTAAATGGATGTCACTCAACTACTTTGACAAGATGGAAGCTATCTTTGACATAGCTATCAGGAGGATGGATGCTATTGTGAATTACTTTGTGTAGATAGAAACCCAATTTGTATAGTGGGCTATTGATAGAGGAAACAATGATTCTAAAAGGATGTTCAGGTTTATCGAATTTATGGCGTGTTCGATTGGTGACGAACCTGGCTCGGGTTAACTCATGGACATAGAATACATATACATATTAGGTATGTATTCTATGTCCATGAGCTAACCCGAGCCAGGTTCGTCACGAATCGAACACGCCATTAGGTAACCCGTATGCTCTCGGAAGAACACCATCAGTCGTAAGTAAAGACCAGTATTCTTGTTCGCTAATATATTGACAATTTCATCGACATTTCACGACCATGACATGCGGTTTCGATTTTATATTGCGTTTTTGTAGAAAATAGTGCGTGCGGTAACAATCATATATTTGTAATAATTGGTTTGTAATTGATTTTCGCTGAAGATGGCTTGATTCAGGCCGAAACGTCTGTAATTCGACTAATTAAAATACTTTTTTGTAACGCTAAAGTTACAGCTCTGTTGCCCCCTTTTTTTAATAAATTGATTTTCAATCATTCGAGCCTTCCTAGAAAGTTATGTAAAATGTCGATCGAATAGAACTTAATCTTCGATTATATCGTATTTGTTTAGATGTTAAGTGACCATTATCTTTGTATGGTACCATTAAAAATTTATATAACGGATAAGCACGCTATTTTCTATTAAATAACTTCTTGTTGGAATTAAATTGTGATACATAATATTTTGAAAGAAAAGGCTATTTATAAATACGCGTGCATTATGAACGCTTTCCGGCACACCTATGTGCACATCTATAAATAGTCTTTTATTATCACATACGCCTTGTAGAATAACACTATGAAAATCTTTTCAATTATAATAATATACTAGGTTGTTATGTGGCTGCATTATTTGGATATGGCAGCCATCAATGGCCCCAATTACCCCCGGTATTTTATGAGAACAATTTTGAAAAACTTGCAAAAGTAAAATACAAAGTTATAAGTTGGCCTAGGTAATATTTTATATCTTTTTTTCAGATGACACGTTTATATGGACGCAGAATACAATACAATTACTTTTGGCTGAATATGAGAAAAGAAAAATTAAATTTTGGAATCCGAACATTAAGAAAAAAACATTATGGACTGAAATAAGGGATGAATTTGCCAAATATGGTCATACAATAAATAATAGAGCTTTGGATAAAAAGTTCAAAAATATGAAAAAAAACTATATGAAGATACATGACAATAATAAAAAAATATGACCGTCGTGACAGAAAACAGCAGAACTGTAAATCCAGATATATTGGATTTACTACCTCTTGATTTAACAAGTTCTCAATCTTTGTATTTATTAATGGATAAAGAAAATACAGTAGATATCACATCATGTAGTTATATTGGGGAAGAGACTACTGTCCATGGTACGGGTAATAAAATAAAGAGAAAGGTTAACATAAAGAGACTATGATGCATTTAGATAAGCGGCTTTAGAAATTAAATTAAGAAGCCAAAAAAACTCTATAAATTGATACAGGAATAAGTGGTTACACACAGAACGTATAACAATATATTAACAGATCTATCAAAAACTTCAAGAAATAAATCACAATAAAACGTGAAAATTCCAGTGCTACAAATTTTAATTTGTTTTAACAGCTTGAATGGTATACATATGTATATATGTTATGGTCAAAGCCCGAAACGCGGGCATTCCTAGGATTGACTGGTCAATTCTGGGGAACGACCAAGCGTCTTGGTCAAAGCCCGAAATAAGTTTTGCGTTTCGGCTTTTGACTAGTCAATCCAGGAATATCTAATACGGCTGGTCAAAGTTAGAAACTAAGAAAAATTACTTCGGACTTTGACTAGTCAATCCTAGGTGTGGCTTAATTCGGACTGTGTGACTGTTAAGAAATAAAATCAAGATTTTTTTACTAAATTAAGTTCTTATTGTTAACATAATGTAGCTTTTTATTTACTTTACTCTTGTACATAGCTCTTTTCTCCTTAAGTTTAAAAATGTAGCTTTGGTAAAATATTATATAAACATAACATCTTAGAAAGTAATTGTATTAAGTGTTAGTTAGGTATGTACGTCGCGGTCATTAATGCCTTCCCATCTGAAGATATGCCAGTACTGAAAATCTATAGTTTACGTTACGTATACGCGTTCTGGATAACTTGATATGCTCACAAAGCGAGTTTACTTGAGAATTTATAGGAATAATTTAAAATTAGAAATTATTTAATGCATATTACTTGATTTTTGATGATGAATATGTCGCAGCCACATGGTGCACACACACACACACACAAACGCGGGGAGGGGGTGCAAGGGGGGCCTTTGGCTCCCCCTCCCGCACCCCCTCCGCCGGTAGGCAGGGTGGACCTCGCTTTACAACTTAATTAGCATAGGTTAGTGACGCGCTTTACAAGTATGTGCTTTGTATGTGCTTTAACTTACAAAGCGCATACTTGTAAAGCGCGTCACTAACCTATGCGAAGTTGTAAAGCGAGGTCCACCCTGCCTACCGGCGGAGGGGGTGCGGGAGGGGGGGCCGAAGGCCCCCCTTGAACCTCCCCCGTGTGTGTGTGTGTGTACACCATGTGGCTGCGACATATTCATCATCGAAAATCAAGCGATATGCATTAAATAATTTCTAATTTTAAATTATTCCTATAAATTCTCAAGTAAATTCGCTTTGTGAGCATATCAAGTTATGCAGAACGCGTTGTGGACGTTTCTCAAATGCACATATCGCGTTGTGGATAATAAAAATGTCCACACACCGGGAAAATATCTAGCTCATTTCGGTATTTGGATGATCAGCACCGGGCCGTCCACAATGCGTTATGGATAATTTTTTCGCTCACTGAGCGATTTCGGTGTTTGGGCGTAACATTTATATAATATTTTACCAAAGCTACATTTTTAAACTTAAGGAGATAAAAACTATGTACAAAAGTAAAGTAAATAAAAAGCTACAATATGTTGACAATAAGAACTTAATTTAGTAAAAGACATCTTGATTTTATTTCTTAACAGTCACACAGTCCAAATTAAGCCACACCTAGGATTGACTAGTCAAAGTCCGAAGTGATTTTTCTTAGTTTCTAACTTCGACCAGCCGTATTGGTTATTCCTAGGATTGACTAGTCAAAGTCCGAAGTGATTTTTCTTAGTTTCTAACTTTGACCAGCTGTATTAGTTATTCCTAGGATTGACTAGTCAAAAGCCGAAACGCAAAACTTATTTCGGGCTTTGACAAAGACGCTTGGTCGTTCCCCAGAATTGACCAGTCAATCCTAGGAATGCCCGCGTTTCGGGCTTTGACCATAACATATATACATGACTTCAAGACTGAAGAGAGAGAGAGAGAGAGGCTTTATAAACACACACACACACACACACACACACACACACACACACACACACACACACACACACACTGCTGTAATAGCAATGCGTACTAATGTATTGCGAAAAACTGTTTATTTTTTACTTTTGTACTTATGTCACAATATTTTATGTCAGTGTAATGTTCAATATTTTTACTTTAGTTGGTATCTTCTTGAATATATATTGATACAATTTATATTTTCTTGATATCTTAATTGTTTTAAATACCAAATATATTCATTATTATAGATGTGTGTGTGTATTTAAAGCCTCTATCTCTCCAAGCTTAGTCATATATATATAACATTTAAGGTAGTCCTTTCGCAGCACCTAGTCAAGTAACAGTCCGTCATGAGGTAATTGAAAACAAACATATTGCAACATCTCAATAATTATAATAATATAAAATATGATTTTACACGTATGATTTAATCGTATTTAATTATTTACTAATTAAAAAAATATCACAATAGTAGTGCGGTTGGACTCGATTTGGACTCGAGTAACCTACAAATTTGTTATCACGTCTCCGTCTCCGTGTCCCCGTCTCCGTTTAACCTCATATATCACAGCAAAACATTCGCTAAGCCCTTATTTTCAAGGTACGTACGAAATCCGGAAACTTCAAGGAATATTTTATGACATTAATAATGTATTCATCTAATCGGTAAGTACATGTATTATTCGTTGAAAGCCGATTTGCATCATTCTATCTTTCTCGTTCATTAGATGTAAACAAGGATAGCACGCTTCGCAAACGCACATTTAGAATGATTTATTTCTTGTAAAGTGTCGTCAACCTCACCTGATTTTTCGTACACATGTCCCTTATTACTGTATATTTAACATATATCAAATTTAAGTACCTATCTAATACTTATTCTCATGAAAGGACTACCTTAAGCTGTTAAAAAAAATTAAAATTTGTAGCACTGGAATTTTTACATTTTATTGTGATTAATTTCTTAAAGTTTTTGATAGATCTGTTAATATCTTGTTACGTTCTGTGTGTAACTTCACTATTTCCTCTATCGCTTTATAGTTTTTTGGCTTCTTGTAACTTCTCTTTTTAAATTTCTAAAGCCGCTTATCTAAATGCATCATAGTTTCTTTTAAGGGTGTTAATCTTTCTCTTTGTTTTATTACCCGTACCATGGACAGTGGTCTTTTCCCCAATATAACTACATATATGATGTAATATCTACTGTGTTTTCTTTATCCATTAATAAATCCGAAGATTGAGAACTTGTTAAATCAATTAAGAGGTGGTAAATCCAATTAGAGTCTTATATAAAGAGAGAAGTGCCACCGGCGTAACAGTTTGCCCACGCCATTTTTAATACCCACTTGGAGCGAAAGAGAAGGATATTTAGATAGAAAGAGAAGGAGAGTATCCAGGCAGCCATTTTTAATACACGGTCGCCCTTCTCTATACATATAGGACTCTAAATCCAATATATCTTGATTTACAGTTCTGCTGTTTTCTGTCACGACGGTCATGTTGCTCGGTACATACCCAGCAAACATTTTGGTTGTGGGATGTTGCCAAAAGGGAAACAAATGCCAGCAAAACGATAATGGCAAAGCCAGGACCTACAGTGTCCGCAATTGCTCTCCATATGAACGAAACCTTAAGAACATATTCCGCAGTCAAATTGACGACAACACCAGAGCAAATCTGACAACAACATTACGACGTCAGATTGACACAACAAATTGAGGACAGATCTGTTTACTGCAAAGCGGTAGCCAATTGGCACCAAACGTAGACCAAATCTGCCCCAATAAATGTCGCGAATTTGTTGTTTAGAAAAAGTAATTTGCTGGCACAGGATATTTTATGCTGTCCTATTGTTAGCAAATTTTATTAGTTATTATATGGCTAGCAATGCGATTTGTTAAAGATACTAAAGTATCCTTAACGAATTGCAAAATTATATTTTAACTAATAAAATTATAATTTTATTACTTGAGAAATAATTTTGCTTCTTGGTTCTCTTCTTGCACGAAGAGAACCTTTAGTTACGAACTGAATCTGCCTTTTGGATCGTCAGGATCGTCCTTATATTTGCGGCAGGATGTCTTTTAAATACGAGAAAATTATCTCTCCATGCGCCGCTTAGTGGTGTCGATATAGTGTATTTTGAAATTTTTGACTAACAGATGCTGTTGCATTTTTGCGTGACGAATGCTGACACTTTCGTAATAGCAAAGTTGCTTGATATTTGTCGTGAATCTGTTGTCAATGCGTTCAACGGACCTGCTCGCTTATCCGAGCCATCTGTCGTCAACATACGTTGTTGTATTTTTGCAAGATGTTTGCTGACACTGTTTGCAATAGCAAAACTGTTTAGCATTTGCCATCAATCTGCTGTCAATATGTTCGCTATCTGCTTGCTGTTAACTGCTATTTTGTCATATATTTTGCCGACAAAGGTTGTTGCATATTGACAGAAGTGTGCTAACAGAATTGACAATAACAAATTATGTTTCCCATTTGCGGCCTTTCGGCAAACATAATTTGTTGCCAACGTTTGCGATTACAGAAAATGTTAACTGGGTACATGATCTATGGCAACAGATCTGTCATTATCAAATATGTCACAAAAAGTATTATAATATTCCCATGAAACTGAACCTCCTCCAGTACTTACTATATTTTTTTTATTATTGTCATGTATTTTTATATAGTTTTTCTTCATATTTCCGAACTTTTTATCCAAAGCGTTATTATTTATTGTATGACTATATTTGGCAAATTCATCCCTTATTTCAGTCCATAATGTTTTTTTCTTAATGTTTGAATTCCGAAATTTAATTTTTCTTTTCTCATATTTAGCCAAAAGTAATTGTATTGTATTCTGCGTCCATATAAACGTGTCATCTGAAAAAAAGATAAAATATTAGGCCAACTTGTAACTTTGTATTTTACTTTTGTAAGATTTTCAAAATCGTTCTCATAAAATACCGGGGGTAATTGGGGCCATTGATGGCTGCCATATCCAAATAATGCAGCCACATAACAACCTAGTATATTATTATAATCGAAAAGATTTTCATAGCGTTATTCTACAAGGCGTATGTGATAATATAAAACTATTTATAGATGTGTGTGATCAAAGGTTACTTTATGTATGGCTATCAGAATCGAATGATACTTATTGGTAATAATAAAAAAATTATTAACGCTATATCATATTGCGTTAAAAGAATCACATACAATTACCAAGAAACGCTACAATAACTTTACGTGCTATTTTAGCATTTTCTAAAGTTTATTCTTTTAATTATAATCGAAGATAAGGTTTAAATAGCATGTTGTCTTCTAGCAGCAGTTATTTGGAATTTTTGAGATTTATTTGATTATTGTGTATTTCTGCATGGACTGTGTTCAATAAATGGCGGTTTTTCTAATTTTTTGGAAACCCACGGAGGTGTCCCCCTCCGATTTTGATGAGCTTTTAATATGTTGTTGTCTAGACAAAAATAAGAGACACGTACTGTTTTATACGTGCCAATACGCATGTTTAGGGGGTGAAACACCCCTTCAAAAAAAGTCGATTTTTTTTTTTTGGGCCGAATATTTCCGAAACTATAAGAGATAAAAAAGTTTTCAAAGATGGAAATTAAATGGCTTTAAAAGTACATTGAAATAATAACAAAATAATTTTTTTATTTCTTTTATTTTTAAACATATTCTTGCCACCAATACATTTTTTTCAAAATTAAAAAATTTTTTTATTACCAAATAAAAGGTTATTTTTTTACGAATTTAATTATATATGATAAAATTATGTTACAATAAACCATTTTTGAGAAATAATTACAAACGCCTCTGTACACACTCTATCCGTATCCGCCCATGCGCTCGATTCTTCATGCATTAATATACAAATATACATACTGTCACGGCTTTTTCGGCCGGATCAAAGGGACGATAAGAGAGTCGGGTGATAGGCCTCTCCGGATAATCCCTCGCGCGAGTCAGGCGGTTTTCAAATAAAGTTGGGCGCCAGACGCGATGTCCTCGCGTCCACTAATTATTCGATAATCTCTAACGCGAACTCGAGAAAACCATAGCCTGTCGCACGAGGGGCCAGCCGGCTCGACCTAACGGCAGAGGGGCAGGGTAGAGGCAGGGTAGCGCAGTGTCGTTACACAAACACAAAAGAATTCCACGTAAATCGCCAACGTTTCATGAACAATAAGTCTCGTTTAGTTAAAGAAAGGTAAATAATCAGAATATTAAATTTTGAACAGTGCGTAATTAACAATTTTGATTAATTCGGTTGAACAATAATTTCGCGGGAGAGAATATTACAAACGGTTAGAAATGATTATTGTGAACGGTCGTCCCGGTACACAAATATCAGCCAGGCAATGACAAAAAATTTAGTGAACGTTGGTTGTTATCGTTCGAGAGCGAGGGCTGACCGGGGAAAATACCGTAAATGAAAGATTAAACAGAGCAACAGATGATTCGAACAGAATCAGAAAAGATCGCTAGTAAATAATACGCGGTACAGGAAACGTGAGACCGAGCGTTGTCCAGAACGGAGAAATCGACGTAATATAATATTAAGACGTATTATCCGATAAACAGGTTTGTCGCGAGAACAAAACTTAAATCTAATCAATTCGAGAAACAGACTTATCACGAAGACAAAACGTGAATCTAAATAGTCGATACACAGGCTTATCGCGGAAACAAAACGCAGATCTAATTGAATCGACAAGCAGACTTATCGCGGAAGCAAAACTTAAATCTAACTTATTACTAACAGCTAAATCGTTAAATATTATCGCGAGAAGGGAATTGACGAGTTCTGCGCGATACAATCTACGGGCGGCACCCCGCTGGGCGCGCCGGAATTCGCTCGCAAAAACCACAAAGAAAATATAATGCGACGCACGAAGTTCGTCGGTCGGTCGCTCGTACGAACGCAGGTACGCCAACGCGATTTTGCAATTACTCGCGACACCCCTATCACAATCAACGCAATGATAAATGACTGAACGATCGTCTCGCACAAATCGCAAACAAGGGCGTCGCGATGGTCTCTACGCGGTACGCGGGCAAATACCCCGCAGGGCCACTCTCTGGCGGTACGATATAAGGGAGCGCCGATGCGACTCCCCGAGAACAGGTTGACGACACTCGTTAATGCGCGAAATTCTTCTTCAACGGCACGAAACGCGAGACTCTAATTATTACAGGGTATCGCGATATCCGCAGCCTCGGTAGCCGCCGCACGATCTCGCGACCCCGCGGTCGCGATCCCCAGGAGGCCGAAGGTCCTACCAGCGCACGGTCCGAGAACCGACGTGAGACCCCTCGCGCCCGCCACCGACCGCCAACACGCGATAGGTTATCCGCCGCGTGCGCGCAATACACCGCAGTGCCACTCTCACGCTACACGCGGGCCTCCACTTCTCGAGATAGACCAAGAGCTGGCTACATAAAATGCAACATGCCTCGGTCCACGAAATATCTTACCTGGAAAAGGTTCGATTGCTACCGGCAAAGCGAAAGCCCGACCGTCAGAAGGCGCGCTGGAAGCTAACGTGCGTGGGCGGGCGATTAAACGTGTAAATTTTCCGACAAAAAAAACTGTCGATCGGCACGGCTGAAAATTTGCATACGTATCGAGGAGTATGAGAAAAAGCAGGGAAAAAATTGTCAGAAAAGTAAGTAGAAGCTAAAGGGTTGTCAGAAGCTGCCAAAGTTGCGAAAAATCTCGGAAAATTTACATATTAAGAAGAACTTCTGACAATTTGCATTTGTATTGTTTACGTATAGAATAAACTAAGTGCAAAGTGTCAGAAGGCAAAGTGGAAGCGATCGGGAGAAAATCGGGTGCAAAGTGCGAGAGCGTCTTTCGGCGCGCGGCGCAGTGCCCAGTGGACCGATCGCTTTTCTCTTGATTTTCACACCGTACATATTTCATAGCACTTCTGACAATTTATTTGAATATTCATAAAGGACTAAAGGAACTATTATTAAAATGTCAGAAGTCAATTGAGAAGATATACATTTTTATAAGAAATTTAAAAAAATAAATTTTATTTGTAAGAAAGTACATTTTGAAAAAATCAATCGGTTTCATATTCCGTATCTTGCACACTCTCTTCAAATTCAGGGTCTTCATCGCTATCATATTCGGACTCCTCGTCATCAACTGAAAATAATAAATTGTTAAATAAATTAAATAAATCATGTATACAATCAAGAGTCGCGAATTGAAAATTACCTTCCGAATCCTCATTATCCAAAATAATATCTTTTACTGATGGTGGCAACTGTAGGCCTTCAAACCATAGAAAGTCATATTTATTTTCAGTGTATGTCCATCCTGAAGTATCGGGCTCGAATTCGATTGGATCCAATAATGTTGCATTATTCCACAAGTGTGCAATATAGTGTGCTCTTCTCATTTGCTGTAGAAGCTCGGTGTAGCAAGGTGGCAAGCAGGAAGCGTCGAAGTTTTTTAAATTTCTTTTTAAAAAGCTTCGTCAGTATTTTTAATTTTTAGTCCAGTCGAGATAGACAGAGAAAGTCGCTGAAATGGAAAAAAGTCTTGGACGCGATTTTCTTTTTTGTATGTTTCGGAGGGTCATGGGTAGTCTAAATTCGGATTTTCGGGATTCTAACCCTGTAGCGTTAGCCGCCATTTTGATTAGAAGGGTGATTTTGTTTTTATTAAATATTTCGTTTATTTTCAACTTTACAGTAAAAGTGCTAATAACCAAACTTGTAGAAAATTAAATTCTCTACAATTTTGGTCCTTATCTTTTTTCACCTAGGGTCGATATTTTCGAACTTAAACGCAAAAGTGGGGGGTGAAATTTTTTTTTGCATTATTTCGTTTATTTTTAACTTTAGCGCATAAACTATAATAAACAAAGTTGTAGGGAATGAAATTCTGTACAAAGTTGGTCCTTATCCTTTTCTCCCTAGGGTTGATATTTTCGAACTTAATCGCAAAAGCGGGGGGAAATTTTAGTTTTTTTTACAATATATCTCGATTATTTTAAACTATAGCGTATAAATCGAACCTTACAAGTCGAGATTGTGAGTTGAAAGCCTTGCCACTAGATCACACTTTCAACTTACAAATTTCATACTCCAAATCGATCATGCTAATTACACCCGCTCCGATTTACGATTTTTTGAATTTACTTGGTATAATGAAAAACACCTTTTCTACACCACCACGGGGGTAGAGTTTATGGCGCGTTTTTTTTTTAGCGTGGTATCCCCTGTAGGCCTAATCCACGCATGAATCTTTGGCTTAAAGTTGTAAATCGGAATTATGCAGTTTTTAAAAGATGTTTTTCATTATACCAAGTAAATTTAAGTTTAAAATAATCGAGATATATTGTAAAAAAACTAAAATTTTCCCCCGCTTTTGCGATTAAGTTCGAAAATATCAACCCTAGGAAAAAAAAGATAAGGACCAACTTTGTACAGAATTTCATTCCCTACAACTTTGTTTATTATAGTTTATGCGCTAAAGTTGAAAATAAACGAAATAATGCAATAAAAAAATTTCACCCCCCACTTTTGCGTTTAAGTTCAAAAATATCGACCCTAGGTGAAAAAAGATAAGGACCAAAATTGTAGAGAATTGAATTTTCTACAAGTTTGGTTATTACCACTTTCACTGTAAAGTTGAAAATAAACGAGATATTTAATAAAAACAAAATCACCCTTCTAATCAAAATGGCGGCTAACGCTACAGGGTTAGAATCCCGAAAATCCGACTCTATCGCGAAACCCGAAACGAAACTCTAACACCAATCACGCCGCGTCCGGCGATTTCACCGCGTCCGGCGTACGTCGCGTCCGACGATTTTCGCGAAACGGCGAGTCGGGGCTGGGCGGAAAGTCACTCTCGCGGCTCGATCGCGGCTATATCACACTTTAATTATTGGGCAACCTCACCGATCCGCTGATTCCTCGGGACTTCCTCCTCGTCACAGGCGCCGGGGAAGATGGTCCGGGTACTCGAAATTTTCGCGAAACTCTAAGTCCTCGACACTCGCGAGACGTGTTAATACGACGGCGGACGAACCAGAAGAGAGCGATCGAGGCGGCGAGCTCGATGAGCAATCGAATGCTCGCCCTTCTCAGGGGGTGGCGCGATATCCTCGCGCAACACCGCGACCAATGAGGGCCGAGCGCGTTGCGGATCACGCGGGCACCGGCGTCGATATTTCGATACTGCGGGTATCCTTGGCACCCTCCCGATTCTCCTCGACTTTCCGACCTCCTTTTGCTCGGTGCACCGGGCGCTCGGGTGGCTTCTACTTGAGGGAGGGCCTCCTCCGAGGACCTCGGGAGCGCTGGCCAGGCGTCCCGGGCTCGCTTAGGTGTTCCGGAGGCGGATCCAGGGGTCCAAGTTTTTCCTTCGGAGACCCAGGGCCTGTCTTGGCCTTGTCGACCCTGCGTGCCACGCATGTCCGTCGCGTGCCCCCACAATACGGCTGTCGTCCTGTTCAGTTATTCCCGCGTCGCTCCGTCCCTTCTCCCGGCTGCCGAATTCCGCGCTCTTCGCTGTGGTCCTTCCCGTGGTGTTTCGGCGAGGTGCCAAATTACATACAAAATAAAATAAAAAAGTGTGCAAGTAGAAACTTGCACATTGCTTCCTCATAGCTTTAAAGTGAGCAAGTAGAAACTTGCACATTGTTTTCTCATAGTTTTAAGTGAGTCAGTAGAAACTTGCACATTGCTTTCTCATAGTTTTTAAGTAAGCCAGTAGAAACTTGCACATTGCTTTTTCATAGTTTTTAAGTGAGCCAGTAGAAACTTGCACATTGCTTTCTCATAATTTTTAAGTGAGCAAGTAGAAACTTGCACATTACTTAATCAACATTTTATTTCGCTTATAAAGTTTCCTCTATGAGGAAGCTTGTTTTTTATTTGATGTACAATTATTAGTATATATTCTTTAATTTGGCTTCCTCATAGAGGAAGCTTTATAAGCGAAATAAAATGTTGATTAAGTAATGTGCAAGTTTCTACTTGCTCACTTAAAAATTATGAGAAAGCAATGTGCAAGTTTCTACTGGCTCACTTAAAAAATATGAAAAAGCAATGTGCAAGTTTCTACTGGCTTACTTAAAAACTATGAGAAAGCAATGTGCAAGTTTCTACTGACTCACTTAAAAACTATGAGAAAACAATGTGCAAGTTTCTACTTGCTCACTTAAAAACTATGAGGAAGCAATGTGCAAGTTTCTACTTGCACACTTAAAAACTATGAGGAAGCAATGTGCAAGTTTCTACTTGCACACTTTAAAGCTATGAAGAAGCAATGTGCAAGTTTCTACTTGCACACTTTAAAGCTATGAGGAAGCAATGTGCAAGTTTCTACTTGCACACTTAAAAGCTATGAGGAAGCAATGTGCAAGTTTCTACTGGCTCACTTAAAAACTATGAGAAAACAATGTGCAAGTTTCTACTTGCTCACTTATAAACTATGAGGAAGCAATGTGCAAGTTTCTACTTGCACACTTAAAAACTATGAGGAAGCAATGTGCAAGTTTCTACTTGCACACTTTAAAGCTATGAAGAAGCAATGTGCAAGTTTCTACTTGCACACTTTAAAGCTATGAGGAAGCAATGTGCAAGTTTCTACTTGCACACTTAAAAGCTATGAGGAAGCAATGTGCAAGTTTTTACTTGCACACTTAAAAGCTGTATGGAAGCAATGTGCAAGTTTCTACTTGCTCACTTTTTTTATTATCCTAAAACATCATTTTTTGAAGTCTTAATTATTAAGACTTGAGATGTTCTAACTGAAATTAAAAAATTAGCCCTTTTGCAAAAAGACTAGCCCTTTTGCAAAAGGCCGCCCTTTTGCGAAACACTGATTGTTTCCCAATAAAACTGAACGCACATTAGGCTTTTTGGCACACATTGGCTGATGCTAGGCTAGACACTTACGTCAGTTTTATTTAATAAACGATCAATACTTTTGCAATAGAGCGCCCTTTCGCCCTCTCTCTCTTTCTCTCTCTATCTCTTTCTTTTTCTCATTTGAAATTTTTGAGAATTCGTACATATATCGAAGCTTTATAAAGCTGGGTCTAATCAACCAAACCATAATGAATTATATATGAAATAGGGGTAGAAAAAACTGAAAAATATAATAGAATCAAAAAAATTGCTAATAATTAATACTAAATTGTCAAAAAATATCAATTTATGAAAAGTCTCAATTGTTGAGACTTGGGAGATGTAGCCCTTAAAGGTTAAAATTTTAAGATTTTAGCAATTTTTTTAATTCTATTATATTTTTCAGTCTTTTTTACCCTTATTTCATATATAATTCTTTAAGATTTGGTTGATTAGTTTTTGAGTTAAAGACATTTAAAATTTCGGGGAATCCGTCCATACATAAACATGAGTCTAATCAACCAAATTTTAAAGAATTTTATATGAAATAGGGGTAAAAAAGACAGAAGAATATAATAAAATTAGAAATAGCCCAATATTTCAAAACTTACAAAAGTTAGAGCAATCAAAGGCATTTCTTAAAAAATTCAAAATTTTATAAAGAAAGAAGCCCTTTACCAATTATCGCTAAATTCAATTCCATCCTTCCTTAAATAATACTTTATCGATTAAAAAAAAATTTAGCCCTATATCTCAATATTTGCATAAGTTAGAGCAACCAGGGACATTTCTAAAACATGCAGGGGAGTGCAGTTTTAAATATAAAATTTGCACACTTTTTAATTATATTTGGTTGATCAGTTTTTGAGTTAAAGGCATTTAAAATTTCTGGGAATCCGTACATACATAAAAGCCTTATAAAGCGGAGTCTAATCAATCAAATTTTAAAGAATTATATATGAAATAAGAGTAAAACAATTTGAGATTGAAATTAAATTTAAATAAGAAATAGTATTCAAATACTGTAACAAATACTGTAATCATCCCTTGGTTTTCCCGGACGTTTTTTCAGGAATTTTGAGATTGCTCGCTTGCGATGCACAGAACTTCGATATTTCTCTGCAAAAAATATTCGGGAAAACCAAGGGATAAAATCGGTAATCGATAAGTAAAATATCGAGGTTCTGTGTATATCGCGAGCGAGCAATCTCGAAATGTCCGAAAAAACGCCCTGGAAAACCAAAGGATGAAGACGCTGATCGGTAAGTGAAATATCGAGGTTCCGTAATAACCTATGTTTTGCGCAAGGATGTAAAGAGTAACTGTGCAAGAGTTTGTTCAGATCGGTCGAATAGTTTAGGAGTGTATAAAGAACAAACAGACTTAAAAAACGCCCGGGAAAACAAAGGGATAAAATCGGTAATCGGTAAGTGAAATATCGAAGTTTTGTGCATACATCGCGAGCGAGCAATCTCGAAATTCCAGAAAAAAAGCCCGGGAAAACCAAGGAATAAAGTAGCTAATCGGTAAGTGAATAATCGAGGTTCCGTAGTCTATCTATATAAAATAGAATGTCTGTATGTCTGTATGTGTGTCTGTTCTTTATACAACTATTCGACCGATCTGGACGAACTTTTGCACAGTTACTCTTTACATCCTTGCGCAAAACATAGGCTACTACGGAACCTCGATTATTCACTTACCGATTAGCTACTTTATTCCTTGGTTTTCCCGGGCGTTTTTTCGGGAATTTCGAGATTGCTCGCTCGCTCGCTAGCCTATGTTTTGCGCAAGGATGTAAAGAGTAACTGTGCAAAAGTTCGTCCAGATCGGTCGAATAGTTGTATAAAGAACAGACACACATACAGACATACAGACATTCTATTTTATATAGATAGATAGAAAATTCGTTAAGATTTAAATGTTGCTCTAATTTCCATTAATTTTGAGATATCGGTCAATTTATAATTTTATTAGATTTTTTTATAAAAAAATACTTTCTAAAAGAAATTAAATTCATCGTCACAATCCCCGAAAAATTAGAAAAATTTTGGCACCGGTTTCGAGAAAATCGGTATTAGGTAATTATATAGATAAAGAAAGCTTTCTTTTAAAAGAAATTAAACCCATAATCGCAATCCCCGTAAAATTAGCAAAATTTTGGCACCGCTTTCAAGAAAATCTGTAAAACAAAAAATTGAACCCCATGGTAATCATCTCCAAGAAATTAGAAAAAAATTTTGACACCTGGTTCAAGAAAATCGGTCCATTAATGAATGAGTAGTTTGCGGACAGACAGACAGACAGAGATTAAAGGATTAATAAATTCCTTGAAAAATTAGAAAAATATCGTAACCGCCTTCCAAAAAAATCGGTAACGAAAAACTATATACTTTATGGCACTCCCCGGAAAATTCTACCCCCGTTTCATATACAATTTTTTGAGATTCGGTCAATTATTTCCGGAATAATTGGAAAAATATCGTAACCCGCTTCCAAGAAGATCGGTAACGAAAAACTATATACTCTATGGCACTCCCCGGAAAATTCTACCCCCGTTTCATATACAATTCTCTGAGATTCGGTCAATTAATTCCTGAAAAATTGGAAGAATATCGTAATCGCCTTCCAAAAAGATCGGTAACGAAAAACTATATAATTTATGGCACTCCCCAGGAAATTCTACCCCTATTTCATGTACACTTCTTTAAAATTTGGTCCATTAATGAATGAGTAGTTCGCGGTCAGACAGACATACAGACATACAGACAGACGTCAGGTACTTATTTGTATAAGAGAAAATTCGTTAAGATTTAAATGTTGCTCTAATTTCCATTAATTTTGAGATATTGGGCTATTTCTAATTTTATTAGATTTTTTCAGTCTTTTCTACCCCTATTTCATATATAATTCTTTAAAATTTGATTGACATTTCAAATTTCGGAGAATTCGTACATACATAGAAGCTTTATGAAGCTGAGTCTAATCAACCAAATCTTAAAGAATTATATATGAAATAGGGGTAGAAAAGACTGAAGAATATAATATAATTAGAAAAAATTGCCAATAATTAATACTAAATTGTCAAAAAACATCAATTTGTAAAAAATCTCAATTATTGAGACTTGAGATGTAGCCCTTAAAGGTTAAAATTTTAAAATATTCGCAATTTTTCTAATTCTATTATATTCTTCAGTCTTTTCTACCCCTATTTCATATATAATTGGTTAAGATTTTGTTGATCAGTTCTGCAGTTATAGAAATTTCTGTAAATTTGGCACATACAGACATACATACACACATACCGACATTTTTTAAAATGGCGATTTTTCGACGTTTTAAAACATTCTGAACACATTGGCGTCAAAAACTATAAAACAATTTTTTCTTTGGTCTTTTCTACCCCTATTTCATATATTTTTCATTAATATTTGGTTGATTAGACCTAGCTTTATATGCGATCAAAGGTCCATATACGAAGTTTATGAAAACAAAGCTTCCTCTATGAGGAAGCAATATTTAAGGAAGTTGCAGCAATACGCCATTTGTGATTTCGAGAGGCCCCCTGGAGATTTCGCGGTTGATCTCCTGGCTCGTCCGCGGGCGCAAACCCGCGCCTTGTGACGGCGGCGGGGCGCTGCCACGTGCGGCGAGCCGTCACGTCACAATACATAGGTACTTTTGTTCTACTTACTATTATTATTCTCCATGGCAGATTGAGGCTGAAACTCCAATTGGGAGGTATTAGTACAGACATATTGCGATGCAAAATTACACACACATTATCTATAATAAGAAATACTTTATGTACATTTTTAGACAAAAACAAAATTATACAATCAATTTTTGCATATAAATTTAATAAAATTAGTTTATTAAAATACTACACTACTTAATTAACTTACCATTTCGTAATCTTTTATGAACCTCGGATGTTTCCATCATATTATATATCACACCCTCGATTATATGTACACACTCTTCTCTAAAATGTAAGTAAATATTTTGCAAAATATTTCTTGCAATATAAAATTTTTTTTACCTTTTTGTTTATATCACTGCCTTAACTTGTCATTGAAATTTTATTTTAAACATTTTTCTTTATTTCTTGTATTTTGAGTTACATGCTAAAAAGTGAAAGCGCCTTTTTGACTGTTAGGTTGGAAATCTTCACCTTAAGTACCTTTAAAGGGCGATAGGACACAAATGAAGTATACCGTTATTCATGTATTCAGTCACTCTACATACCCACAAAAGTTTATCCAAATCTAATTGTCAGAAACGGTTGAGCTTTCGATCTATGTTTACCAAGATTTTTTTTACTCACAATCAGTATGGTGTGTACTATTTATCTACTGTATATAAATATTGAATGTTTTTTTAAACACCCTGTGTATCTTTGACAATATGTTGATATTTCTTACGGCCTAGAAAAAGAGATTGCATAAGTTCAAGTTCTAAATTAATATCTATCTTTTAATAAAAGAAGCTCCGGATACTCGTCGCTTCTATCCTTGTTTGATGACGTCAGAAGCGAGAAATGAGTGGAAATGCCACGCTGAGCATTCTTGCACTTTATTTCCAAATAAAAAGATATTTGCACAAAATAACACTACAGATCACTTCAGCACACTTCAAAAATACGCTGGCTGCATCCCTTTCCCTCGACAGTTATTAAACAGCCGTAAAATGAATATGTAATACAAAGATTAACAATAAAGCGGTCCATACACGTATACGAGCCCGGCTCGGCTCGGTTTCTACTCGTTCGTGGGTGGGATGTCACGAGCCGGGCTCGGCGTCTGACGAGCCAAATTTCGGGACTATTCGGGAGTGTGTGTGATGAAAAACGTTCGACCCAGACTCGCGAGCCAAACTCGTACGTGTATGGGCCGCTTAAGCCGTCCGGCTTATGCGCCTGCGCATAAACCGACATGGTTATGCTTTGTATTACATTCATTTTACGGCTGTTTAATAACTGTCGAAGAAAAGGGATGCAGCCGGCGTATTTTTGAAGTGTGCTGAAGTGATCTGTAGTGTTATTTTGTGCAAATATCATTTATTTGGAAATAAAGTGCAAGAACGCTCAGCGTGGCATTTCCACTCATTTCTCGCAATTCTGACGTGATCAAACAAGGATAGAAGCGATGAGTATCCAGGAGACTTAAATGGAATAAAAGTTAAAAACTGATATTATGTTTCACAAAAAAGGCCGATAATTTTATTTTTGCGCGTTTTATTTTATCCTTAGGTGAAATTGACGAATTATAGGTATTGCTATTACTGAGGCTTTGAGTTATCTTTTCCATGTGTTTTTCTAATTTTGATTGTTTAATTATAATAAACATGTCTTGTGACACGTGATAATAATTTGGCATGCAGTACAAAAGGCTTTATTATTTACGGAATGAGGAGCCAACCATCCCTTAAATGTCTTTATCTAGCCATAAATCTGCTACTCTGTTTCTTCGGCTCCTTTGGAAGTATTTATCGACAAAAGTTTCGCAACGGCCAAATATCTCGAAAAATATGGAAGATACGGAAAAATGTTTCAGACAAAAGTTGTACGGTTTCAGGGGGGGGGGGGGGGGGGCATAAGATGGTGGCAATAATTTTACCTTGGATGGTCGTTTGAAGCTCACGTGAACGTCACCTTTAATTTCTTACATAGAACCCCCTATATTGTAGTATATCGTTTGAAAGGGCATAAAATAAGAAAAATTTTGGCGTAAACCAGAGGTCGATACGTTGACCCGTTTAGAAGTTATTCAGGGTCAAAAATTGGCTTTTTCCAATTTTGACCTTAAATAACTCCCGAACGGATCAACGTATCGACCTCTGGTTTGCGCCAAAATTTTTATTATTTTATGCCCTTTCAAACGGTATACTACAATATGGAAGTTTTACTTGAAAGGACAATGTTAAAAAAATCCGACTTTTCGCCCCTCGGGGAAATGGATGAAATCTATTCCATACGTTTTCCACACATAAATACAAACCAAAAATGCACCTAAGACCGCCGGGAACCATGAGAAAAACTTTTGGTAAGCTGTTTGACTTGCTAAATAAGGTGTTGAAACGGGACCACTTTTTAGCTTTTAACGTTGATCGGAACGCACTGAATTAAGATTCTTCCCGAGTTCTCACGGTATTCTCACTTTGAATAATCTGTGATGATGAATGGAAGGTGTTTATGGTCAGTTCTGAGCTTTACAGCTTATCATGTTCCCCGTATAGGTCGAAATCTCGGAGGATGATCATCTTTTTGCGGAAAAAGCAGTCAAATTGCGTTTGGAGGAACAGTGCTGACCTCAGAATTTAGAAGCTGAGAGCTAGTAGCCTCAAGCTAGGACTTAATGAGCTATGCTTATGAGCTATGCTTAATCCCCGGCGGGGATTGAATATTTAAGCATAGCTTAAGCATATGCTTAATCCCCGTCGGGGATTGAATATTTAAGCATAGCTCATAAGCATAGCTCATTAAGTCCTAGCTTGAGGCTACTAGCTCTCAGCTTCTGAATTCTGAGGTCAGCACTGTTCCTCCAGACGCCATTTGACTGCTTTTTCCGCAAGAAGATGATCATGCTCTGAGATTTCGACCTATACGGGGGACTCGATAAGCTCTAAAGCTCAGAACTGACTATAAACACCTTCCATTCATCATCACAGATTATTCAAAGCCGTGAGAACTCGGGAAAAATCTTAATTCAGTGCGTTTCGTTTAATGTTAAAAACTAAAAAGTGGTCCCGTTTCAACACCTTATTTAGCAAGTCAAACAGCTTACCAAAAGTTTTCCCCAGGGTTCCGGGCGGTCTTAGGTGCATTTTTGGTTTGTATTTATGTGTGGAAAACGTATGGAATAAATTTCATCCATTTCCCAGAGGGTCAAAAAATCGGCTTTTTTAAACATTGTCCTTTTTTAGTGTCCCAAGGGGACTCCAACTCAAAAATTTGAGATGGAATCCCCCATATTGTAGTGTATCGTTTGAAAGGGCACAAAATAAGAAAAATTTTGGTGTAAACCAGAGGTCGATACATTGATCCGTTTGAGAGTTATTTAAGGTCAAAGTTGGAAAAAGTCAATTTTTAACCCTAAATAACTTCCAAACAAGTCAACATATCGACCTCTGGTTTGCGCCAAAATTTTTCTTATTTTATGCATTTTTAAATTATATACTACAGTATAGGGAGTTTTATTTAAGAAATTGAAGGTGATGTTCACGTGAGCTTGCGACCCGATTTCCTGCAAACTCGCCACTCGCGGGGGCGTTGCCGCAAATTAATATCTTACTAACATAATGTTCAGACCGCGAAGAACAATACGCGAAAACTGGGCGCCAGGTGCGATTACGCGCACCACGTCTCAATACTCATATCGCTAATTCTATGTCTCGGGGCGAGATTCGTTAAGCGGTGGGGTAAGGAGGGGGAGCGCAGCGTAATAAACCATATAGCATAATTAAAAAAAATAATAGAAGTCGTATATTGTAGAAAACAACGATTTACCCGATACAGTCATTAATCTATTACGCATGGAACAGAAGAAGTTCCTCTCAAAACGGTACTATAGGTCGATTCAGATTCGCGACAGATCTCTCCGGCAGAAGACATTTCGGGCGGTTATGTCCGCAACACGCGATACACGCTAAACTATCGTCACACAGAGCGCGAAATTCCACGACAATCGCCATACGCAATACTATACGAAACGATCGCGACACGGACCAAAGCACAAGATGGTAGCACGAGATCGTATATACGCGAATCGAACACGACAATCGCCACATCGCACGCCACACGAACGCAATACGCAAATATTTCGCACGACCGCTACGCGAAACGGTACTCGAGGTCCGCGAGTGTCGTCGAAGCCGAATCGTTACCGTCTTTATCTCGATTTAACTGAAACTACGGAAAGTTACCCGGCACAATACCACGCGAAGAATCTATACACAATAATACGCTATTTACAAAGGTGACTGTCGGCGGCGACGGAGTTCCCCCGAAGGAGCTGTTTGGATCCTCTCTCGGCCGGCTCTCCTCGTAATACTCTTAAGACGGGAAACGGTACATTACTCTACAGCAAATCTCTCTGCCTCTCGGAGATACTGTTTACTGCGATAAAGGAGAGTCTCGGCCTCGATCGGATCCCGCGATAAAGGCGCGACGACTAGCTGAGTGGTGGCCTTACACACTTGATCGCTGCCGACATCCGGTCGTCCTGGATGACACCTTGCTCCCTTAATAGTCCTCACGACAGTGACGATCGATCCTCGATGGCCCGGCGGGATCACGCCCCCGCACCTGCGCACCAAGCCCGCGACAGTCCCCACGTCGATCCGCCCTGCGCGATCCATCCATCCGATTCGAGCGCCGCCCTTGACGCTCGGAATTCGGTCTGCCAAACCGCGGTAGATTTAAGATGGTTTTCGGTAGTTCGGCTGTGCCGCGACTAGAATGACCGGTGTCCCGTCCGCCAGGCTGGCCAGGCCATGGCCACGTTGACCGGTATGCGGTATGCTTCCTACCCGGCAGGCATCCTTCAAACTCTTCGTAGGGTCGTCCGCTCGCTCCGCGAGCCCGAGAGCTCCTCAGCGGCGACGACACCCCCGGCTGGAGGCCCTCATCTCGGTATCCTTGACTCGGGTCCTCCGCGTCCTTTCATCAGAATGGCGTCGATCGTAGGAGTTTAGCGCTCGCCCCGCGACCCGCGAGACGCTCTGCCGCAATTACTCGGCGAGAGGCCCGAACGTGACCCGCCCGTCGGCACATCCTTGCTGCAGTCGTTTCCTCGTTCCCTCATCCGAATGTCCTCATACATCGCGAGAAGCTGGCCACACACTCGGCATCGTCTGCCCGCCTTTCCTAAGTCGCAACAATCACACACGAATACACGCAATCATACCCAAAGTCACACACGAAATCATACACAAAGTCATACACGAAATCGCTCGAAAGCGCCGAAAGCCCGCCGTAACAGAGAGACAGCCTCCCCGGGAGAGGCGCCATCCCCGAACTTTCCTCTCGGCCGCCCCGTTGGTCAGGGTGTCGGACGTGACTATGTCACGTCACAAGCTTCAAACGACCATCCAAGGTCAAATCATTGCCACCATCTTATGCCTCCCTTGAAACCGTACGACTTTTGTCTGAAACATTTTTCCATATCTTCCATATTTTTCGAGATATTTGGCCGTTGCGGAACTTTTGTCGCACCCTGTATATATAGTTCTATATTGTAATAATAATGATACTATTGGCACTATTGCATTACTACCACTACTACCACTACTACCACTACCACTACCACTGGACCACTGGACCACTGGACCACTACCACTACCACTAACCACTACCACTACCACTATCACTACCACTACCACTACCACTACCACTACCACTACCACTACCACTACCACTGGACCACTGGACCACTGGACCACTGGACCACTGGACCACTACCACTATTACTAAATATTACACTATTTACTTACCTGCTTTTCGCGTCTTACCATGGCTCCCATCTGCCCGTCAAAACTAACAGGGCTCTGCGCCTGTCCACGTCCGTAACGTATGTACGTACGTGGTTGAAAGTTATCAAGTAGTATGAGTATACGCGCACAGGTTCCCATTTCTAGTGTTTCTGATTGAGAGGTGGAGTCAAGCAGCGAGCGGCGCGTGGCGAGCGGCGATTGACGCGTGACATTTTACGTGCCTGGCGAGTCCGTCCTACCGCTTTTCACGCGCACATTGGCTCAAACAGTTTAATTAACCCAATAACTATTGCGAATTTCGCAAAATGGTATATAACATCTTTTTTCAGTTTGAGCTGAAAAGTAATTCTAATATCTTCATACTTGAAGAGGCGTATCTATAAAAATTAACTCCTATGGCAAGTACCGAAATTGCGACCCTGTCGAAACATCTGAGACACCCATCTTTTAATATAACTTTACCGTAATATTAGCTTAGAAATACGTCAAGTTTGTTAGTCTTTTATTTAACTGATTTAACACATTATGGTACTACATGAAAATTATAACTGCACCTTCTTTGCTGTCACTGATGAAAATTGGTCTATGATGTGCTCAAAATCAGTTTTCTCAGTTTCTTTTCTCTCTACACTCAGCAGAGCAAGATCACACAGTCTGTTTTGGCTCTCAAATATGAAAATATTAGTTTTAACTTGCTGAATATTATAAGTAACGCATGTTAAGTATAGAGAGTAGAAGCACGCTGAATTCAATATACTCAACAATATCATCTTTAATCCAGTGGTAAATTTCCTTATTTTTTCATTTAAAATGAAGCGTTTCTTTACAAAAAAAATGAAAAGTAGAGCTGAAGGACGGAAGAGTGCCTAGCAGCACAAAATGATAATTGTTCTTAGTTAATTAACGTTTACTTCTTAGTTCTTTGGTCATTCGCATCCTTTTAACACACCTTTTAACGATACAACTATCTGTGTTAATGTATGTCTTAAATACAGGGTGAAGAGAAACTATAGGTACAAGCTAGCTCCTAGGGATGGTAGAGGGGATTGAAATAATAATTTTTTGCTTATAAAGTAGTAGTCGGAAATGCTTCCTTTTTGCTTAGACACTGGATAAAGGGTAACGATTGGAACACAAAACGGCTATATCATTTATATCAAACGTTTTATTTGACTCAAACGCAGTTATTTTCTGGTCGGTAATTTCGGTAAAGGAAATTTTGGCTCACCTTTTTGGAATTGCTGTACGTAATAGTACACACGGCGTCATAAAATGCCTTAACTATCAGAAAATAACTGCGTTCGAGTCAAATAAAACGTTTTGGTATAGCTGTTTTGTGTTCCAATCGTCACCCTTTACCTAGTGTCTAAGCGAAAAGGAAGCATTTCCGACTACTACTTTATAAGCAAAAAATTTTTACTTCAATCCCATCTACCATCCCTAGAAGTTTGTACCTATAGTTTCTCTTCATCCTGTATATTGTCATTCACAATCTCCATCTGCATCCTCATAGTTAAATACTGTTTAATAATTTAATTTCAACAGATATCTTACATCTTTTCTGAAGAATTCTGCATAAAACTTGTCGTATTATTTGGTAATTTATTGTTTTAACGAAGGAAATGGAACCTCTCACAAAAATTTAAGTATCAAATTCGGTCAGACTGTTTTGGCTTTTATATGCATTGATTTCTACCGCGCTTGAAGATGTTGGGTCGTACTGAGTTAATAGGAACTGCGCCTCGCTTCAAGTGGCGCCAAGGGCACATGCCATATCTGCCATACCCTAGATACGCCATTGCATACTTCGACATTGTCAAAAATTACCGGACACCCTGTATTTCTGCGTACTCAGATTTTGAAAATCTTATCATGCGTTTTAAATATATCCCTTGGTCAGTAAGTTTAATGATACTTTATCAACGTTTCTAAATTTATTTTAAACTTGACAATTTAAATTTTTTAGTCATTTACATATCCATTTACTTAGATCTCGAAAATTTTTTATGCGTTTTAATTAAACATTGGTTAGTTATTTTAATAATACTTTATTAATATGTTTCTTAACGTGTTAATTTCTTTTATTTTTTTATGTATTACAGTATATTTTCGACCCAGTCGTAATATTTTTCATATTCAATTGGTTCGTTTACATCACGGACCTGAAGGACGGAGCATTAGACGAGAAGAGTGAAGTCCCTGCGGGGAAGGATGATCGCCATCTTGATAAGCAACATTAGTGCATATTTAATTATATTATTTGGCTCTTTTGAGGTAAGAGATATAGTAGTAGATAAAATATATGTATAATCAATGTAAATTATAATTACAAATTAACTGATTGATTAATTTATTTCTTTTTTAAACTGTATTTTTATATAAACAGTATTTTACATTCTAAATAATAAAAAGTAGCTTTCGACTATATTAAATTAGATGCATTTTAGTTATAATTAATTAATTAATTAATTGTACAGTGATATAAATGATACATGATACTAAAAAGTATAGAAATATTATTATTTACGCTGATATAGATATAATCTATTGAAAAGGGTAAAAAGGGCACTAATTAGATGTACACATTGACTAGTAAATGTATACACGGAGAAAATTTTATATTAAGTTTTACTATGGTGCCGCACCAACTGCGGACCATCAAGGAGCACAAGTTTAAATGCTATAGTCTTATAGTAAAATTATTATGGCCATAGCATTTAATGCTATAACCATAGCATTTAATACTATAATTATAGAATTAAATGCTATAGTCTTATAGTAAAATTGCTATGGCCATTGAATTTAATGCTATGACTATACTATGACTATAGCATTTAATGCTATAATTGTAGTATTAAATGCTATGGTTATAGCATTAAATGCTATGGCCATAGAAATTTTACTATAAGACTATAGCATTTAAACTTGTGCTCCTTGATGATCCGCAATTGGTGCGGCACCATAGTAAAACTTAATATAAAATTTTCTCCGTGTACATTTACTGATTTCACGCTTTTACTGTGACACGTATATATTGCCTTAAAAAATAATTATTGTACAACTTCTTTTAAAAAATAAAACCCAAGTAGAATGCATCTTTGTATTCCCATTCAACGGTCTTCCTATTCCAAGTGGTAATGGTTTCAAAACTCCTTGAACAAAATTATAATATGAAAAGAATTAAAGAAGTAACAGTACGAAATGACAATTTTTAAATAAAATAAAAAAAATTTTTTTGTAAAAAAAACGGCGCTGCTAAACCTTGAAATTACTAAAATTTTGATTTAAAAAAAAACCAATAAAAATAATTTAGGGAAAAGTGCGGCGGGAGTAAAAGAGCAGCGCCAAGTTTTTTTTTACAAGAAAAATTTATTTATTTCAATTAAATATTGTTATTTTGTACTGTTACCTTTTTAATTTTTTTGGTATTATAATTTTGTTAAGGAGAATTAAAGCTATTACCACTTGGGTTGGAAGAAAAAGACCGTTGAATGGAAATACAAAGATATGAATTCCACTTGGGTCTTATTTTTTAAAAGTATAAGTTGTACAATAATTATTTTTCAAGGCAATATACATATACATATTCTCTTTGTAATTGGCGCAATTTAAAGATTTCACAAATTTTTTTGAAAAATACATATTACTTGCGAGTTGTTTAATTTAAGTAACGGGACGCCGTGATACATTGCCCGTTTGTGAATGCTTTGTAACATCGTGTATTTTGCGTCGCCTAGGTAAGTTAACGGTCGGTAGTCACGATTCGTTATCGTGCAAAATATTAAGAGAATACGAGCGATATGCTGAATACTATATTTTGATTCCAAAATTTTTTATATTACAAAACAAAGTGCAAAGAATTTTTTAAAATTAAAAAGAAAATTTTACCCACACGGTTGCTGAGACATAAATTAATATAATGTAGATAATCTATACTATTATATAAAGAGAGAAAGTTTGTTTGATTGTCCGTTTGTTCGAGATGATCTCAGAAACAATTGGCCCGATTAAAATCAACTTTTAACTGATGATTCTGTAGCACCTCCAGAGTGTTATAGGGTAGGTTTTATTGTCCTAGCGCATTATGGAAGTGCGCTGCGAACGATGAACTATATATACATAAAGAAAGTGAGTTTTACGCTTGGTTGGTTTGTTCGGGATGTTCTCCGAAACGACTAGGCCGATTATAATAAACATTTAACATGTGATTCTGTAGTATCTCGGGAATGTTATAGACCTCAATGAAGTTGGCCGGACAACTTCAACGTATCAAACTTTCATTAATTGGTATCGATTGGTGGTCGTTTGGTGGTCTTTGGTAGTCTAGTCCGATCGTTTGGTGGTTAGTCGTTTTCATGTAAAATAAAAATAAAATTTTGGGTGTGAATTCACCCCAAACTAGACTACCAAAGACTAGACTACCAAAAACTAGACTACCAAAGACTAGACTACCAAAGACCACCAATCGATACCAATTAATGAAAGTTCGATACGTTGAAGTTGTCCGGCCAACTTCACTGAGGTGTGTTATAGGTTTTATTGTCCTAGCGCATTATTATTATTATTATTTTCTATACTCTATATCCTTACTATTATATAAAGAGGAAAAGTTTGTTTGTTCCATTGTTCGGGGTAATCTTAGAAACTATTGAACCAATTTTAAAATTTTTACACCGGTAAATAGCTTATATTTTCATGAATAACATAGGCTATGTGCCAAACTATCAAACCGATTTTAAAAATTTTTACACTGGTGAATAGCTTACATTTTCCTGAGTAACATGGGCTATGTGCCAAACTATTGAATCGATTTTAAAATTTTTACACTGGTGAATAGCTTACATTTTCCTGAGTAACATGGATTATGTGCCAAACTATTGAACTGATTTTAAAAATTTTTACACTGGTGAATAGCTTACATTTTCCAGAGTAGCATAGGCTCATTTATTAATGGACCTATTTTCTTGCAAAAAATGCCAAAATTTTTTTAATTTTTCGGGAATGGCCACCATGGGGTTCGATTTTTTTGTTTTACCGATTTTCTTAAAACCGGTGCCAAAATTTTTCTAATTTCTTGGAGATTGCGACGATGGGTTTAATTTTTTTTAAGAGGAAGCTCTTTTTGTGAAAAAATTTTTTAAACGGATTTTCTTGAAACCGGTGCCAAAATTAATAGCTTAAATTTTTTAAAAATTTGTACACTGTTGAATAGCTTACATTTTCCAGAGTAACATAGGCTAATTTATTAATGGACCGACTTTCTTGCAAAAGGTGCCAAAATTTTTAAAATTTTTCGGGGATGGCTATCATGGGGTTCGATTTTTTGTTTTACCGATTTTTTGAAATTGGTGCCAAAATTTTTATAATTTTTCGGGGATTGCAACGATGGGTTTAGTTTGTTTTAAGAAAGCTTTCTTTTCGTAAAAAAAATTTTTAAACGGATTTTTTTGAAACCGGTGCCAAAATTTTTTAGTGGGGGGACAGTAGGCGTCGCCTCAGAAATCGACCCGAAATGTGCATCTCTTTGCGAGCACTGCATTATTAAAAAATTAACAATATGGATATTGAAACACAAATAAAGTCGCTTTAGAAAAAGGACGCTCGGGCGGAGCCCGGGTAACGAGCTAGTTATTATTATACATATAATCTATAAATTACTTTAATGTAATATTTATTGCATACCTACTCGTTTTCTACTCTTAGCTAATGAGAACTTACATTTTATCAGTGCATTTTTTATATGAATATTATAATAATATAATATTAATAGAATAAACACACACACACGTACACGAATGTTTGTATACTTGTACATTCCGTTCATTAACTGGCACATCTTGCAGAAAATATATAAGATATTAACCAAAGTTAAAGCATTATTGCAACAATTCCTGAAACCAAACCGAGACAAAAAGTCCTTACCATTTTTCCCTCCGACAAATATAAATATTGAAAAGTTATCAAGTTTCTTTTAAATATCTCAAAAAATATTAGCAAATAAAGAAATGTTTTAAATAAAAGTTGTTGAAAATAATAAACACAAAGAGATAATATAGGTTTCCTTGACATCTAGATTGGAAAAGATAATAAGAAATTCTTAATATTTTACAATAGTAATGGAGCATATTAGAGATTATTAGAAATCAAACTTTTATTGTTAGTCACGGACTTGATCCAGTGCGGTGCCGCTATGCTAATCAACAGTAAAAAAATTTTCTTTCAAGATTATTTTGTCGCACAATACACAATTGTTACAATTTCAGAAATTTATGTTATTTTTAATGAAGAATATAACAATAAATAATAAAGCAATAAACAATAAAACCAAAATTAATATTGTCTTACTTTCGTTCTTTATTATTTTTAACAACTCTTTAATTTTGCTGACACGTCCTTTATATCTGCATAATAATCTCAAATAATCCGCAGAAAGCAGCTACTGATGCCGGGTCTAGACTGGAGGATGATCCTACTTGTGGCTCATTGATCCTAGTGAGTAGGGTAGACGGATGAAAATCATACTGAAGTTAGTTTTTAATCTTACCAACTCAAAACAATTTCAGATTAGGTTAGGTTATGCCCTGTCTAGACCGGAGGATAATCCTACTTGTGGCTCTTCTCGTGAGTAGTGTAGACGGGTAAAAATCATACTGAAGTTAGCTTTCAATCTTACCAACACAAAATAATTAAAGTTTTGCAGTATAGACGGACAAAAGTAGTCGGATGAGCCACAAGTAGGATCATCCTCCAGTCTAGACCCGGCATAACCTAATCAGAAATTGTTTTGAGTTGGTAAGATTGAAAGCTAACTTCAGTATGATTTTCATCCGTCTACACTACTCACTAATTAAGGTGAGCCACAAGTAGGATCATCCTCCAGTCTAGACCCGGCATGAACAGTTATAGCGCGCTGAGTATGTACCCACACAGAACATAATATCTAATAGATATCTAATCGATATCTTCAATGAATATCCATGATATCTACGAGATATCCATTAGATATCCATTAGATATCCAAATGTCCGCAATTCGAGATATAATAGATAGCCACTAGATATCCATAAAAATATCCATTGGACATCCATACCATATCCAATGGATATTTGTGCAGATAACTATATAAATATCTACTGGATATGGTATGGATATCCAGTAGATATTTTTATGGATATCCAATGGATATCTATTAGACCTCAAATTGCGGACATTTGAATATCTAATGGATATCTGATGGATATCTCGTAGATTTCATGGATATCCAGTGAAGATATCCATTAGATATTTATTAGATATTATGTTCTGTGTGAATATTGATTAGATATCTGCGTGGATATCCACTGACTGTCTTATATATGTCTATTATCCTATATAAATAGGATAAGTTGGTTATAAATTTATAAAAACAAAATATAGTCTTATATGTTTATATTATCGCAGCAATGTTGCTGGCAAAGATATGTCTTGCGGATGTCATGATTTTGCTTCGTCTGGACCTGCTTATGTTCACTCTCAACTGAAATTTACTTACGAGTTAATCACACCATTATGCGCCACCTATCGGTGTTATTGCAAGCTACCATGGAAAGATGCGCCACCGTGCATCTTTCTGAAAATATCTCAGGAAATTCTTAACAAAAGAGAGTTGCATTATAGTGTTTTGAAAACGTCTCGACAAAGGCTACAAGAATATGCAATAAAATTATTTTTTATTACCTCCTATAGGGTTTTATTTAAAAAGTTTAAGATGCTCTTGATCAAGAGCACCTTAAATTTTTTATATAAAAACCCTCATTTTTTATTGCATATTCTTGTAGCCCTTGTCAAAACGTTTTTAAAAAACTATAATAAAGTTCTCTTTTGTTAAGAATTTCCTGAGATATTTAAAATTTTGTCATGATATTTTTAATATACAATATATGTATAATATCTCGTAAAGTATTTACTTTTTGATAATTTTACCTTAATTCTTTTATACATAGAATAATCAAAGAAATAATAATATTAATTTTTAAATTTGTAATTTTTCAAAATAAAGTTTGTACACAAAATGCAATCAAATTTTTTAAAATTATTTGTCTGTGTTTTTTACATCATTCGATTCCTTTCATTATTCTACGCATAAAAGTATTAAGGTAAAGTCATCAAAAAGTAAATAATTTACGAAATATTTTATATTTTATATTAAAAATGTAATGACAAAATTTAAAATATTTCAGGAAATTTTTAACGAAAGAAAGCTTCATTATAGTGTTTTGAAAACGTCTCGACAAGGGCTATAAGAATATGCAAAAAAACTATTTTTTATTTAACCCCTTATGGTGTTTTATTTAAAAAATTTAAGGTGCTTTTGATCTAAATTTTTTATATAAAAGCCCCTATTTTTATTGTATATTCTTGTAGCTCTTGTCACGACGTTTTTAAAACACTATAATAAAGTTATCTTTTGTTAAGAATTTACTGAGATATTTCAAATTTTGTCATAATATTTTTAATATAAAATATAAAATATCTTGTAAAGTATTCACTTTTTGATGACTTTACCTTAGGGCTTTTATACATAGCTAAATAATCAAAGAAATCAAATAATAATATTAATTTTTACATTTGTAATTTTTCAAAATAATGTTTGTACACAAAATGCAATCAAATATTTTAAAATTAATTTGTTTTTTTTTTACATTATTCGATTTCTTTCATTATTCTACGTATAAAAGTATTAAGGTAAAGTCATCGAAAAGTAGGTACTTTACGAAATATTTCATATTTTATATTAAAAATATAATGACAAAATTTAAACTTTCTCAGGAAATTCTTAACGAAAGAGAGCTTTATTATAGTGTTTTCAAAACGTCTCGACAAGGGCTACAAGAATATGCAATAAAACTATTTTTTATTAACCCCCTATGGTGTTTTATTTAAAAAATTTAAGGTGCTTTTGACCTAAATTTTTTATATAAAAGCCCCTATTTTTTATAGCATATTCTCGTAGCCCTTGTCAAGACGTTTTCAAAACACTATAATAAAGTTCTCTTTTGTTAAGAATTTCCTAAGATATTTCAAATTTTGTCATAATATTTTTAATATAAAATATGAAATTTTTCGTAAAGTATTCACTTTTTGATAACTTTACCTTAATACTTTTATACATAGAATAATCAAGGAAATTGAATAATAATATTAGTTTTTACATTTGCGATTTTTTAAAATTGTTTGCCCACAAAATGCAATCAAATTTTTTAAAATAAATTTGCCTGTTTTATTCCATCATTCAATTCCTTTCATTATCGTAAGAATATCGTATAGATGTTCTGTTGAAAATCCCCCATATATCTCATTTATCTCAACAAGATGTCCTCTAAAAATATTCTGTACAAAAGTGTTTTAGTATAAATATGTAATGATATACTGATAATATTTTATGGATATTAAGATATATTTGAGATGTACGGGATAAATTCAGTATATCCCGCAAATCTTCTTTGCTATATGGGTAGATAACACACGGATATTTAATGGACATCTTTGATAGATATTTTGTGGACATAGATATGTGGATAACATATGGATATCTAGTGGATATCTTTGATAGATATTTTGTACACATGGATATGTGGATAACACATGGATGTTTAATGGATATCTTTGATAGGTATTTTGTGGACATGGATATGTGGATAACACGTAGATATCTAATGGATATCTTTGATAGATATTTTGTAGACATGGATATGTAAATAACACATGGATATCTAATAGATATCTTTGATAGGTATTTTGTGGACATGGATATGTGGATAACACGTAGATATCTAATGGATATCTTTGATAGATATATTGTGGACATGGATATGTGGATAATATGTGGATATCTAATGGATATCTGATAGATATTTTGTGGACACGGATATGTGGATAACATATGGATATCTAATGGATATCTTTGATAGATATTTTGTGGACATGGATATGTGGATAACATATGGATATCTAATGGATATCTTTGATAGATATTTTGTAGACATGGATATGTGGATAACACATGGATATCTAATGGATATCTTTGCTAGTTATTTGTGAGATATGGATATTTTGTACATCTATTAGATATTTAATAGATATCCATAGTAGACATGGACATCATATGGATATGTAGACATCCATTGGATGTCTATTAGATATTTTGTTTTGTGTGGGTACCTACTACATCCCACACAGAACAAAATATCTAATAGACATCAAATGGATATCTACATATCCATATGATGTCCATGTCTACTATGGATATCTAATAGATATCTAATAGATGTACAAAATATCCATATCTCACAAATAACTAGCAGAGATATCCATTAGATATCCATGTGTTATCCACATATCCATGTCTTAAAAATATCTATCAAAGATATCCATTAGATATCCATGTGTTATCCACATATCCATGTCTAAAAAATATCTATCAAAGATATCCATTAGATATCCAGATGTTATCCATATATCCATGTCCACAAAATATCTATCAAAGATATCCATTAGATATCCAGATGTTATCTATATATCCATGTCCACAAAATATCTATCAAAGATATCCATTAAATATCCATATGTTATCCACATATCCGTGTCCACAAAATATTTATTAAAGATATCCATTAGATATCCACATGTTATCCACATATCTATGTCCACAATATATCTATCAAAGATATCCATTAGATATCTACATGTTATCCACATATCCATGTCCATGAAATACCTATCAAAGATATCTATTAGATATCCATGTGTTATCCACATATCCATGTCCACAAAATATCTATCAAAGATATCCATTAGATATCTACGTGTTATCCACATATCCATGTCTACAAAATACCTATCAAAGATATCCATTAGATATCCATGTGTTATCCACATATCCATGTGTACAAAATATCTATCAAAGATATCCACTAGATATCCATATGTTATCCACATATCTATGTCCACAAAATATCTATCAAAGATGTCCATTAGATATCCATGTGTTATCCACCCATATAGCAAAGAAGATCTGCGGGATATACTGAATTTATCCCGCACATCTTAAATATATCTTAATATCCATAAAATATTATTAGTGTATCATTACATATATATACTAAAACACTTTTGTACAGAATATTTTTATAGGATATCTTGTTGAGATAAATAAGATATATGGGGGATTTTCAAAAAAACATCTATATGATATTCTCATGATAATGAAAGGAATTGAATAATGTAAAAGAACAGACAAATTTATTTTAAAAAATTTGATTGCATTTTGTGGGCAAACAATTTTAAAAAATCGCAAATGTAAAAATTAATATTATTATTCGATTTCTTATATAAAAAATTTAGATCAAAAGCACCTTAAATTTTTTAAATAAAACACTATAAGGGGATAAATAAAAAATAGTTTTTTTGCATATTCTTGTAGCCCTTGTCGAGACGTTCTGAAAACACTATAATGAAGCTCTCTTTCGTTAAGAATTTTCTGAGATATTTTAAATTTTGTCATTATATTTTTAATATAAAATATGAAATATTTCGTAAAGTATTTACTTTTCGATGACTTTACCTTAATACTTTTATGCGTAGAATAATGAAAGGAATCGAATAGTGTAAAAAAAACAGAAATAATTAATTTTAAAAAATTTCATTGCATTATTTGTGTACAAACTTTATTTTGAAAAATTTCAAATGTAAAAATTAATATTATTATTCGATTTCTTTGATTATTCTATGTATAAAAGTATTAAGGTAAAGTTATCAAAAAATGAATACTTTCCGAGATATTATATATTGTATATTAAAAATATCATGACAAAATTTTAAATATTTCAGAAAATTTTTAACAAAAAAGAACTTTATTATAATTTTTTAAGAACGTTTTGACAAGGGCTACAAGAATATGCAATAAAAAATAGGGGTTTCTATATAAAAAATTTAAGGTGCTTTTGATCAAGAGCATCTTAAACTTTTTAAATAAAACCCTATAGGGGATTAAATAAAAAATAGTTTTATTGCATTTTCTTGTAACCCTTGTCGAGACGTTTTCAAAACACTATAATGCAACTCTCTTTTGTTAAAAATTTCGTGAGATATTTTCAGAAAGATGCACTGTAGCGCATTTTTCCGTGGTAGCTTGTAATGACACCGATAGGTGGCGCATAATGGTGTGATTAACTCGTAAGTAAATTTCAGTTGAAAGCGAATATAAGCAGGTCCAGGCGAAGCAAAATCAGGGCATTCGCAAGACATATCTTTGTCAGCAACATTGCTGCGATGATATAAACATATAAGACTATATTTTGTTTTTATAAATTTATAACCAACTTATCCTATTTATTATATAGGATAATAGACATATCACAGAACATAATATCTAATAAATATCTAATGGATATATTCATTGGATATCCATGATATCCATTAGATATTCATTAGATATCCAAATGTCCGCAATTTGAGGTCTAATAGATATCCAATGGATATCCATAAAAATATCCAGTGGACATCCATACGATATCCAGTGGATATTTATATAGTTATCTGTATAAATATCCACTGGATATGGTATGGATATCCAAAGGATATTTTTATGAATATCCAGTGGCTATCTATTAGATCTCGAATTGCGGACATTTGGATGTCTAATGGATATCTAATGGATATCTCGTAGATATCATGGATATTCATTGAAGATAGCCATTAGATATCTATTAGATATTATGTTCTGTGTGGGATATAGCTATTGCTAGTCTGGCGCCATCTAGCGGCTGGGGTACTTATTTCTTAGCAAGTACCCCAGCGTCCCTAGCGTCGGGTCAGACGGGTACCGGTACCTTTGGGGCCCCAGCCAAACAAAGGAACTGTCCTTCTATGGCTGCGTTTCGGTATTCACTGTAAGATGACGATGTGACGTCATTGAGCAGAACTGCAAGATCGTTCCGTAATTACTTCTGTGGCTTTTACCGCATATTAACGCTGCAATAACGGAACGCGCCGCAGTACTGCGACTGTTGTTATGTAGAAATAAATATAATCTATTGGCGTGTTCGATTGGTGACGAACCTGGCTCGGGTTAGCTCATGGACATAGAATGCATATACATATTAGGTATGTATTTATGTCCATGAGCTAACCCGAGCCAGGTTCGTCACCAATCGAACACGCCATATCTTAACCTATCTATCTTAGACACGGCGTGACACGACGATAGGAGCACCTATTCTAAATATATTAAAAAGAACAATAAATTCTTAAGGACTCTCGAAAATTCAAATACAATATAATTGGCCATGAGAGTCAAATGCGGTACTTAGTGCGTATTTTTAATCAAACTGATTAAATTATATTCCGTAAGTTTCCAACATATTATAACTGCGCGCCGATTATTTGTCGGACTTTAAACACAGCTATCATTGGAACATTAAAAATGTAGTTACACATGTATTTTTCGCAATAAGTTTTTACAGTGATTTTAATATTAAATCGATATCGATTTAATTAGGGAAGGGACAGGGAATTTTTAATGTTCCAATGATAGCTGTGTTTAAAGTCCGACAAATAATCGGCGCGCAGTTATAATATGTTGGAAACTTACGGAATATAATTTAATCAGTTTGATTAAAAATACGCACTAAGTACCGCGTTTGACTCTCATGGCCAATTATATTGTATTTGATATTAAAAAGAATTTTGTACTTTATTTGTGAGTTAAGGGAATTCTGCACCCGTCTGTATTACCGATAGGATGCGAGTCTTCGCGAGTCTTCTTTTGAAGTAACATATTTTTATATTGGCTTTACAGAATGAAAAATCCTTTTCAGAAGTAAAATTATATGCACTAATGATGTCAACTCTGGTCGATTTTATGCTGAGAATAAAAATAATTACAGAAATGCAGATTTTTGTTACCTACTCTCACGCCGTTATGACAACATTTGCTTCATATAAACATTCTACAATTTGTTGTTACAAAATGAGACCAACCTTGACAACTAATAACATGAAGAAATAACATACCGTAGTTAAAATTAGGCTCAGACACGTAACAAAAAAGATATGCTGCTTAAAAGATTATATAACCTATAACCAATCTGAAGAAAATAGATATATCGTATAGCTACTCGTTAGACAAGGACAGATCTATATCGGTCGGTAACTTAGACAATCGAAATTATCGACATCGTTGGAGTTTGCCTGTCACTGCAGGATCCCCTTAAGTGGGACCTTATCCCCGAAATGGATCAAAATATTGTGCTCCTATGTGAGTTCGCGAGATTTTTGGTGGAATCCTCAGACAGTGACTCAACAGATGAGGAAAACGAGTTACTACTAATGATAGCTAAGCCACATGTAATGCCACATTTTTGTTGCCAAAATTACGTTGAAAACGTTGTGCCTTTATATACTGATAAAGAATTTAAAATGTACTTTTGGTAAGTAAATAAAAAATAATAAAAAAATAGGTGTGATAAAAAGTGTGTAACAAAAAAATAATTATTATTATAAATAAAAATAAGTAATTGTAATAAATAATAAGAATAGACACATTTATATAAGGAAAGATTATTATCAAAGTAAGATTTATGAAAATATCGAAATTTTTCATTATTATATTAATTATATTAATTTAGTAACTTTTTCGGGCTTTTTCCGCATCTTCGTGACTAATAATTACTCTATATTTCTCGTTGTTGCCTTCCAGGTCCACAAGGACCAATTCTTTCAAGGGTGCCGCCATGTTCTTACTGCGAATGCCTCACCTCGCGAACCGCAGTAATAAAAGTAGGAAGTGACGACAAAATCTATGACGTCACATGAACACGAAAACGCTTTGACAGCTTACTGCCGCGTATATTGGAACGGATTTACAGTGCTGCCAGTGCTGCGAGTGAGTAGCGAAACGCAGCCTCTATATGTCTATATTCGTTGATTGAAGTCTTAGCGTCACTTATTAGAAATTGGAAAAACCGTGAGTGCCCACGTGCTAAGAAAGATATTTAACATTTTAACGAGAATTATTTTCTCCAGCCGACGCTAGCGAGATAGAGACTTGGCAACTTTACTTCTTACCGCGCAATTTGACTGCTCGTCGGCCTTCCACGCATAGCCCTTCAGGTTTGGCGACTGCACGTTTTCTTCTCTTCGCGGCTTGTTGCACATTCTCTTTCCATTCTTTCTTTCGTTTTGCGTTGTAAATTTTCCAAATTTGCACCGCAATCTTGTGCCGTATGATATAAGCTTGCTATAATTCGTTTGACAGTTTGCGGATGCCGGGCGCAGTGGTACCAACGTTGAAACATTGCATAATTTGCCAAGTCGATATGTCAGAATAGCGTCAGACTAACAGCATATGTTAGAACACAAAACGACGTTTCTTATTTCAAAAATGATTATATTAATTGTATTTTTGAAATTTTGAACTCAAAACAGCTAGTATATAGATCACGCAAACACTTCCCTTTGTCATAACCAAAAACTTGTCTATTTTATTTTTTACTTTTTAACAGTTAATATCGTCAAGAAAGATATGAGTCAAATCAGTAATTCAATACAGAGTAAAAAATAGATGAATGTAATTTCTATATATATATTTCTTACTTCGAAGTATAGCATATTGTTTTCTGAACAACTACATATTTTAGACATCTTTGCTGACCGATAAATGCAATTTTGAGATTTTACACATACAGTTGGTCAACGACTCAACAGTAGCCTTTGTATTCCCTTAGTGTAGTTTTACATTTGCGAAGTTTATGAATTCGATACGTATACTGCACGCATGTGACATTTAATTTTGTGCATTTTTGATTAATTAACTGCATGTCTGTATCATAGACTTATATAGATAGACCGGCCCCTGCCGTAAGAGCACGCGTCGGAAGACCTACGGTGCAAACATAGCCGTGGTTGTGGTCCTCTCTCTTTCTACTGATCGCTTGGTGGGGATAGAAGTCTAGACTAGTGGGGACTAGTAGGGAATAGCCGGGCTAGACTTCTATCTCCACCAAGCGATCAGTAGAAAGAGAGAGGACCACAACCACGGCTATGTCTGCACCGTAGGTCTTCCGACGCGTGCTCTTACGGCAGGGGCCGGTCTATCTATATAAGTCTATGGTCTGTATACATTAGCCGTTTATTTGACTCACGTACTGTAAGGATAGTAATTGACGATTCAGCGGGTAAAGTATAAGAGAGCCGTTTATTCGGTCTTTGTACAATGGCGAACGCAAGAAGAACTTAGATTACAAAGCATAAGATTTGAGTCGAAACGAAAAAATATATCGACTGTACAGTAGCGCAATCTACATAAAATGAACTAAGAAGAAACTCCCCTAGAATCTCGGGTTTACATGTTACGCCATCTATTGTTGCCTCGAGATTATACTTTCCAAATCCAACAAACCCCCACTTAAGCTCGAGGCAGATTTAAATCTAAAGTGTACAAAAGGTATATACTTATCAAAACGATTACAATGAATATCCTAGCATATGAATATCCTAAGAAGTTATTCCGAACATCTTATTACAATAAGCATTCTTTTCTCTGGTAACCGCTTTAGTTAATGAATCAGCAGGAATTTCCTTACTCGACAAATACACTGCGTTAATAATTTTCTTCTTAATATTATCATTAATAAACTTTAATTTTGTATCAATGTGTTTTGTTCTCGCTTTAGGACTACAACTTTGAGCTAACTTAATCGCGCTTTGATTATCGCAATGAATCATAATTGGCAACTTAACACAAGACTTATCAATATCGGAAAGTAAATTCTTTAACCATAATGCCTGTTGACATGCGCTAGACAACGAAATATACTCGGATTCGGTACTTGATAAAGATACAGTTTTCTGTTTCTTACTGCTCCATGCGATTGCTCCACCATTGAGTGTAAACACGTGTCCGCTGGTTGATTTCCTCGAGTCCAGGTCGCCGGCCCAGTTGGCATCACGATAGCCAACTAGTGTGGATCCTCCCTCCTTGGAAAAATTTTATTTGTAATTTCTCGTCCCCTTTAAGTACCGAAGTACCCTTTTTAGTGCATTCCAGTGCGCACGTCCTGGGTTTTCTGCGAAAGCGCCAAGAGTAGATATGACACTACCCAGGTCAGGGCGTGTTCCCTGATACGCGAACATTAGACAGCCAAGAAGTTTGCGATAAGGCGTCTGCTTCATCTGCATCTTCTTTTTATGTGTCTTTGGGGACATGCAGCTATCCAAGTTTTGATTTGCATCCAATGGAGTTGCTACTGGATTACAGTCCTTCATGTTAAACCGGTCCAGCAGACTTTCAATGTACTCTTGTTGATCGATTATGATCTCTCCACGTTGACGATCCCTTTTGACATTTATCCCGAGAATTATCTTAACGGGACCAAGATCTCTAATTTTGAACTCTTGATGCAGTTGGCTGATTATCCTCCTTTTTAGCTTCTTATCTTTTGTCATTAATATTATATCATCTACGTACGTGCCTATTACAGCTAATATTTCACCAGAAGTTCCCTGTAGAATATAAAGTCCTTTGTCTGCATCCGAACGTTGGAAGTTCATTTGAGTAAGTTTGTCATCCAACTTCTCACTCCAGGCGTGGCTTTCCTGCTTCAAGCCGTACAAAGCTTTTCTCAGTTTACATACTTTGTCTCCTTGATTCTTCTTAATGAACTCTTCGGGCTGCTCCATGTATATCTCCTCACTCAGATCGCCGTTGAGGAATGCAGTAACCACGTCCAGATGATCCAGATCAAAGTCGTATTTTGCCGCTATAGCCATTATGGAGCGGATCGTTTCAAATCTCACCACCGGAGAATATGTTTTGTGATAATCGATGCCACGTTCTTGTTCATAGACCTTTACAACGAGACGTGCCTTAAATCTTTGTTCGCCATTCTGTGCGTCTGACTTCTTGCGATAAACCCATCGAGATTTCAAAACTTTCTTGTGCGTTGGTCGATCGAATAACGTCCAAGTTTCGTTTTCTATAAGCGCGTCGTATTCCTCTTGCATAGCTTTTCGCCATTCACTCTTCTCACTTCCCTTGAGTGCATCTTCAAGAGTTTCCGGGCAATCTTCTGGTCCTTCAGTTATTGCACTGTACATGATAAAATCATCCATTTTACGAGGCTTTGGGTTTTTCTCACTACGACGAACAGTGCCAGTCAACTGTTTATTGGTTGCTTCATCTTCGTGCTTGCTGTCATCGTCTGAGCTTTTCGAAGTTGATATGTCAAAGTATTCTTCCGATTCATCCTTGTCTTCTTCTTCCTCATCGCTAGATAGTTCATTCTGATCATCTTCGATTGCAGTTATGGGGATGACTGAGTCCGTATCTTGCGTGTCGACTTCATCCTCGAAGAATATCACATCTCGGCTTTTAAAGACTGTTTGAGTCTCAGGATCGAAGAGTCTGTAACCTTTAGAACTCTCCAAATATCCTAGGAATTTACATTCCTTTGATTTCTCATCCAGTTTTTGACGCATCTCCTTTGGAACGTGTGCGGAAGCTTTTGAGCCGAAAACTTTCAGGTGCCTTAAGTTTGGTTTGTAGCCAGACCACATTTCGTACGGGGTCTTATGCTGTAAGCTTCTAGCTGGAGATCTATTAATTAAATATACTGCCGTGTTGCATGCCTCAGCCCAGAATCTCTTTTCCATCTTTGCATCTTGTAACATACACCGGGCCTTCTCGACTATAGTCCTGTTGGCTCTTTCGGCCAAACCGTTCTGTTGCGGGCAGTACGGAATAGACGTTTCGTGTTTTATTCCTTCGTTACGCAAGAATTTTTCAAACTCCTTGTTGACAAACTCTGTGCCGTTGTCAGATCTCAATGTTAAAATATGTTTTCCAACCTGCTTTTCAACATAATTCTTATAATCTTTAAAGGCATCTAAAGCTCCATTCTTATGCTTCAAAAAATATATACTTATCTTCCTGGTATAGTCGTCGATAAAGGTTATAAAATATCTTGAACCTCCAATGGATATTGTTTCCATTGGTCTGCAGATGTCCGTATGGATCAACTTTAATGGTTGCGTCCTTTTCCTCCGTTTCTCATTACCAGCAATGAATGGCTGACGAGCGTGCTTGCCTTTAGCACAAGTAATACATGGCTTATCGTCGGGATTTTTAAATTCAAGACCCTCAGCGTGTTTGTCTCGAAGCAGCTTCATGCTAGTTCTATTCAAGTGACCAAGACGTCGATGCCACAAGAATGTTTCGTCGGAAGTCCTGCATGTGTATGCTCTATCCTCAGGTTGACATAACCAGTAGATATTGTCTATGGCCTCCGCTGTTGCTACAACTTTATGTGCTTTATTAAATACTTCGCATTTATCGTGGTCAAAACTTACCGTTAGGCCTCTTTTGGTTATTTGATTTACGGACAATAGGTTTACGGGCAATTCTGGGACGTATAAAACCTCTTCTGCAGGAACAATCGTTCTTCTTCCTTGAACAATTAATGGGATATTTACCTTTCCTCTTCCTCTGACGTTAAGTTTTGCGTCATCTGCAATCACAACTCTGGAATCAGTACAATCGTCGAAATCTTCCAAGATGTTGCGATTCGCCGTCATGTGCGACGATGCTGCTGAATCGATGATCCATCCTGTAATTCTTGATTTAGATCTTTTATCTATTTCCTTGGTGAGAAAGGCTACACTTGAAGTTTCATCTTTTTTCTTCGTGTTCTCCTTCTTTTTCTTGTTCTCGTCCGTCTTGTCAAAGTTCTTTTTCTTTGTACTGGAATTTGTTTGTGAGCAGTTTCTCGCATAGTGCCCTGGCTTGCCACATGTATAGCATTTTGGTGCATTTGATCTTGAATGAAAATCTTTCTGTTGCTTTCTTGCGTGAAATGCTGAACTTTCCGCTTTTTCATCCATTGAATTAGACATCCGCAATTCTTGAAGTAATTTAGTCTTAACCAGGTCACCCGTGATGGCAATTCCTGAGTTCTCTAATGCCATTATCATTGGTTCATAGCGTTCTGGTAATCCCGCCAATAGTACGGCGCCTAGCCATTCGTCGTCCACATTGAAACCGACGTCCGAAAGTTGATGACTGGTCGAGATAATTTCGTTAATATAAACGTCTATAGATTCGCAATTCTCGAGTTTAGTTGTGGACATTTTTCGTAACAAGGTTACTTTACGTGTAAGCCCGTTATCCTCGAAGGTAGATTTTAGTCTTGTCCAAACTTCTTTCGCGTTTGCCGCATCTTTGATATGTACGTAGTTAATCTCGTCAATGCATAAAACTAACTTTGCCATTGCGCGAGTTACCTTGTCAGCATCCGTCTCGGTCCCTTCAACCGCTTTCCAAAGACCGTCAAGTTGTAACGCATGCTTCATCGCAAACTTCCAACCTGCATAATTTTGTCTTCCTTTCAGCTTTTCTATGGCTGGTATGCCTCCGATGTTTGTGCCCGACATCCTCGTTATGCGGCTTCCTTCTAGGGACAACGATGCAGTCTTTCAACTTGAGTTGTTTCACTCGGCAATGTTATGGCGAACGACGCAATTCTCTCCGCGTCGCTGCGCGACTGACTCATGAACGCGAACTATTGCTTGCCGTACACTGCTGGGCCTATTTCACTTTTACTTGTGATTGTCAATTACCCGAAACGTAATATGGGCCCATAACCTTTGTAGTTTAAGGATAGTAATTGACGATTCAGCGGGTAAAGTATAAGAGAGCCGTTTATTCGGTCTTTGTACAATGGCGAACGCAAGAAGAACTTAGATTACAATAGCATAAGATTTGAGTCGAAACGAAAAAATATATCGACGGTACAGTAGCGCAATCTACATAAAATGAACTAAGAAGAAACTCCCATAGAATCTCGGGTTTACATGTTACGTCATCTATTGTTGCCTCGAGATTATACTTTCCAAATCCAACACGTAGTATCGCGCGATGTTTCCGACATCTTTAAAGATTTCGTCGCCATTCAACTAAACGCGGAACTGACGGAACGAATCGGGATAACCGGTGTCGCGACTCTTTTAAATTTTGAAAGAATCTAACAAGGAAACCCACGGAGGTGTCCCCTCCGATTATGTTGAGCTTTTAATATGTTGTTGTCTAGACAAAAATAAGAGACACATATTTTTTTATACGTGCCCATACGCATGTTTAGGGGGTGAAACACCCCTTCGAAAAAATCTTTTTCTCTTTCGGGCTGAATATCTCCGAAACTATAAGATAGAAAAATTTTCCAAAATGGAAATTAAATGGATTATTTTTGCATCACGTATTTTCGCACGACCCGTTTGATTTCAATTGTTTAAAAATTTGAAATACAGTAGAGTCTTGCAAACAGCTAACGTCGGGAGTGTCGTGTAAAATTCCGTGTGATTATAATTGACTGTACTTTCTTGAGTGAGTGTTGCACGTGTTGTGACAAGGGAATCCGAGAAGAGGAGCAAGCCTAGAAGGCATCGGGTAAAATTCTTGTTCCGCTTAGAAAGTTAATATACTTTTGTCACCGATTTAATTGAATTAATGAACCGCGGCCGGTTCGTCGCGTTTGTTTCGGGAGAGCCGTACAGTATCGCGCGAAAGACTTTCACCAATTATTAGTCCGCGCGCAATTGTAGTTTATTATCCGCGAGTGTTTCTCGCGAGTGTCCTGTGCGGTGAGAGGAGGAGAAGGAGGAGGCCTAACGTCCTAAGAGGAGGAGGAGGAGGAGGCCTAACGTCCTAAGAGGAGGAGGAGGAGGTCCGAGAGAGACATCGGGCTCCGGAGGAGCAACCTTGGGGTGAGTATCATCTTTTATCTGCATAAAATTAATAGTTCTTTTTTATTTATTCGGATTGTTTTATCTTGATTATAAGAAAGAAAAGGTTTTATAAACATGTACATATCCTAAACTGCTTTGTTTTCAAAATACAGCGTATCAAAGTTGTGAAAAAAATGATAATTTCGAAAATCTGAAAAACGTTTAAAGATATTTTATTCAAATTTGGTGTGCGTACATGTGATATTAAGAACTATTTTCTATCGATAAAACATTTTTAGATCCACCAGGGGCGTGCATCTTTGACACCCTGTATTTTGAAAACGAAACAGTTTAGGACATATGTTTATGGGACCTTTTCTTCTTAAAATAAGCCAAGGAATATCCACTTCAAGTTTTTGTACTTACTCAGGTAACACCCTGTATATTTTAGAAACATAGAAAAACAAGAAGTAAAATAATATTATCACAATTAATTTAATAGTGATTTTTGAGAAATATAAATTAATTGGATATTTTAATATAAAGAATTACTTTTATAATATTATATTTCTTGAACAAAAGAGATAAGAGTAAATAAGATATTGTGTTAGGTGTTGTAAAGAAAAGAAATATCTGTAGATAGAGAAAAATTATGATTTAGTTAGGATGTGTGTTAGGGTAAAAAAAAACTGAGGCATACGGACAGTCTTATTGTTTATTTATAAATATAATGTTAGAATAAACAATATGATTTAGCTCTCGAGATATACAATCAATATTACATGAAGGGCAATTAAGAGCAGACGCCGATAATCCAACGGAAAAATTATGTATTTTTCTAATTACAAAATAAACATACGTTTCGGTCCTTGTATGAACTCTCCTCAGTGTAAAAAAAATATATAAAACCGCAATTATACAATAGAGCGCACGCGACAAAAAGCGAAAAACGCAAAAAAAGAAGGCGCACGTGACGAAAGGCGAAGAAACGATATTTGGTCATACCATACATCAACAGAATCTCGGAAAACTTCAGTAACAGCATTAAAAAGTTAAATTCTAGAACTGCATATGTCGGCTTGAACAAATTAAATTTGCTAATAAAACCCCATAAGGATAGACTAAAGAAAGAGACACAAAGTAACGTTTACAAAATTGTTGCCGGGATTGTGTTGCGTCTTATGTGGGACAAACGGGCAGACAGCTCAGTACACGCATTAAAGAACACCGTAACCAACTTAGCAGAAACGTGAAAGAATATTCAGTGGTTTCCCAACATAGATTGAAAGATCATGAATTCGATTGGGACGATATTAAAGTTTTGGACAAAGAAAAATTTTATTTTAGATGCACTGTCTCCGAAGTGTTCCACATAAAACGGCAGAAGAATGGTATTAATTTACAAGAAGACACTCTAGGTTTAAGCCAGGAGTAGACTTCCCCATAAATGATATTCATATATTTTACATTTGTTTTTTTGGGGGGGTGCTTCATAACACGTTATACATCGACGAAAGTCACCGAGCTCATTTTAATGTAAGCGATCAGACGAACAAGACGTTCGACGTTTCCTACTCGAATTGTATTAGTGTCAGAGTAAAATAGGCCTAACAGACTGACTAGCAGGTATGAAAATAAAGAATTATTTATTACCTCGCGAATGTTTCATTATATCACATCGCTCACCATCTGTAGTTTTTCTAAAAGGCACTAGTCAATTCGATAAATTTTGGCGTGATACTGACTAACATCAAAAAGACGACTTCCGCTTAAGAACTTTCACATTTCTTCGCCTTTCGTCACGTGCGCCTTCTTTTTTTGCGTTTTTCGCTTTTTGTTGCGTGCGCTCTATTGTATAATTGCGGTTTTATATATTTTTTTTGACACTGAGGAGAGTCCAATACAAGGACCGGAACGTATGTTTATTTTGTAATTAGAGAAATATTATACATAATTTTTTCGCTTGATCATCGGCGTCTGCTCTTAATTGCCCTTCATGTAATATTGATTATATAATTAGGTTTTAATATTTAGGCAGAATACTGCAGCCGATAATTAAAGGCAGTTAATAACGACCGTTGAGCGGAACGAAATGCGCAAGACATGTTTTTCATTTAAAGATGACAAAGGAGTAACATGTTAAACATAGTAAAATCAGTGTAGCCTACTTCTCATTAACGAATACATGCACGCGGTGCTATCTATAAAACGCTAACTTTAGTATAACTCTATACAATTTTTTAAAATTGTAAACAACCCTTTCGTGAGCGCATCAGCCACCATATCGGGTATTCATGGAATATGCACGATGTGACGTCTCCGTTTTCAGCCTTCTCCCGGACGAAATAGTGGCAGATGTGTTTTCAACGTGGTCTGTATTCTCTATTCTTCGGCAAGGCGATTGCGCCCTTATTGTTGCTGTAAAGTGTAATGGGTGTTGTCACTATGGATGGTTCGATGTCTCTTGCTAACGCCCGAAGTCATATCGCCTCCTGACACACTGCAGACAAAGCCATGTATTCTGCTTCATGAACCTCGAACCTATTATTCTCATCTTGTTTCCGTAACGAGCAATAGAGACATCAGATAAAAAGTATTCGATATCTAAAATCGGATACTGTTTAAAAAAGTGGCGTTATTCTTGGACGTTCGCTGTACACATAGCAACTTTCACGCACCGCGCATGTTCTCTTGTTCGATTCCCTGTTTCCAAAATTTATATCGACGCTTCGTTGCTACGCTGCGAGCTGTCAATTTTCGAAAAGAAAAGTCATCGCTTTCGAATTGTATTTGCTGCGAAGAATTATTTTACTAAAAAGAAGAAGAGCTTTTCTGGAATATATCGACTGTTTACTGGACGTGCCGTGCGACGTTATTGAGTGATGCTGAGTGAGCAGGAGTTTTGAGAGACGGTGCGGCGTGTGGAGTTCGACTGATCTACCGAAAGTTTCTTGATACGAACCACAAGAAGCAGAACTGTGCTTTGCCATTCAACGTGTGACTGCGTGTGGAGTTCTGCAGGGATCTTTTAGTCCGAAACGGACTTCTTTTAAAGATTGTCTTTACAAGTATGTATTCGCTTTAGCGTGCACGAGAGCTTCTGGTCGGTTAATACGACGTCCTCAGATCGGAGTTACTTTTCGTCCTCGTACGGCTCTGGTTCATATTCTAGCCTACAGTACTGATCCGACAGACATTCCAGAAGTCTCGTTTTTATTTGGTGCAACCTCTAAATGCTTAGAGATATGTTAACAGACCAGGGAATTTTTTTCAACCGGAAAAAGGCTCTGGTTTATTATTCTAGCATCCCGGGATGGTCTGATTAACATCTCAAGTTATTTTTAAAATTATAAAGTAAATTACTCTCAGATCAATGTACTGAAATTGGAATAAAGAATTAAATACTTTCTTTTCTCTTGATGTTCACTAGATCCGAACTCGAGTGTCTTCGGTTTAAACAGATACTGTATTCGTAAATAGATTACAGCTAGTTCTTTAGACACTCACCTGTTGCAGTTTTGATTGTTACACGTTTTTTTTACTTTTAATAAAAAAATATACTTGATATAACTATATAGATATTCTAAAACTGCATTACAATAAGTGTTTTCCACTTCTCCTTGGTTTTATTATTAATTAAGTAATATTTAACTCTGATTATTTTTCCTTTTGCCGAATTTGCAAGTACATGCTTTTGTTACTAAAAAATTTATTTTAACGGCGCGTAGTTTGCTAAGGTAAAGAATTGTATATAAAAATTTACGCGAATAATATTGTTAGGCTATCAAGATTTAGTCCTGATTGTAAATAGCGTATGCTCTAATTGATTATATTTTATATAATCTGTTGATAGAGCCACAGTATGTTGCCGCTCGCTCTGCTAAACCACTGGGACACCCTGTAATAGAAAAATACTCCCCGTGATGGAGCGACGCGTGTCGCTCTCGTTTCCCCAATCTGCATCATAGTAGCCGATGAGTCCTTCACCTTGAATGCGTTTGAATTCCAAAGCCAAATTTTTGGTTCCCTTTAGATAGCGAAGTATCTTTCTTACTGCTGACCAGTGTTCCTTGCCTAGGATTCGCTAAAAAACAGCTGAGATAGTTTACTGCGAAGGTAATATCCGGTCTCGTTCCTTGACTTGCGTATTGGAGTTTTCCTACAACTTCTCTGTACGGAACCATCATGTAGTTAATATCTTCTTGGGTTTTTTGCTCCATATCATGACTTAATTTAATGTTTGCATCAAACGGCGTCGATACAGAATTACAGTCCTCCATACCATTTTCTCGAATTATTTTTTTGATATAGCATGACTGGTCCAACCATAATTTTCCGGCTTTTTGATTTCGTGTAATTTTTAGGACTAACAGTTGCTTTGGTTTACCAAGGTCTTTCATCTTAAAGTTTTGCGATAGCTCTTGCTTTAATACAAGTAAACTTTCTTTATTATTGGATGAGATTAACAAGTCGTCAACATATACACCTATGAAAAGTAGATCCGTTTTATTTCTTTTGTAATATATGCACGGATCAGCCTGCGATTTTTTAAAGCCTTTTTTTTACATGGAGGAAAGCTCATGTATACCCTCGGCCCTTCTATCATGAAGAGGTCGCACCGAGGGTAGTGTGGGAATCTATGCATGTGCATCGCGAAAGATACCACATGCATAGCCTACCCACTAAAACCACCATGTCGGTACACCCTTGGCGATATACCGGGGACCCAGGAAACGCCGAAGTACTACAACTGGGTTCCGGTATGTGCCCTACATCGACCTCGCGTGCCTTCCCAGACCACCATAAGTGGATCCGCGAGACCGATCCACCCACCTCGTGCCCTGTTCACAAGCACATTTGCAGCTAATCGGCCAAACCTGCGGGGGGACTATAGCCGATCGATCCTGGGGGCCAGCAAAGTGCAATGCGGGATACACGTTACAGGCCCCCGCAATCACGCCACGAATGATTTCGATCCCAGGGCATGTTCCACGCCCTCTACCACGTGGCACGGACGCGGAACACACTGCACGCCCTCACCGCACCTCGCTGCCGTGCGAGAGGACGCAACGCACACAATACACCTTCTAAGAAATGTATAATCAAGGTGCTGACCAGCCATACAAGCCGGTCAGGCCGCTATGACCACTCAACGCAAGAGTGAGTCTACGCACTTAAAATCTAAAAAGAAACCGCAAATAATATACAAAACATCCTATAATAGCGCGAGACGCCATTCCAATGTCTGTCCCCAACAGGCTCATCGGAGGCCTCCCCCTCGTCTACCACTACTGCGTCTCGCTGACTACGCCTCTAGTCATCCTCCTTGCGGCGATTGTTTGAAGCCTAGTCTTTTCAAGATCTTGTCCAAATGTTTGTTCCAAGTACGACCACTCTGTTTCAAACCGTACATGGCTTTGTTTAATTTCCAGATTATCCCTCGTCGTTAATTAGTTCTTTCGGCGGTTGTAAATAAATATCGTCCTTGATATTTCCATGTAAGTAAGCTGCGGTCACATTTATTTGGCTCATATATAAATTATATTTTGCTGCCAAGACACAGAAGAAGCTAATTAATGCGTACTGTACTACTGGGGAATATGTCTTCTGAAAATCGACTCCTTCGATTTGTCTGTATTCTGTAGCCACAAATCTAGTCTTGTATCGTACCACATTGCCTAACAAATCTTTTTTCTTTTTGGAGACCCATTTTGTGTTTAATGTTTTTTGTCCAACCGGTAAATTAACACTCCTCCACGTGTTGTTTGCTACCAACGAGTCGCGTTGTTCTTTCATGGCTTTAATCCATTACATGTTATCTGACGAAGCTAACGCCTTTTCTACGGTTTCTGGATTAATTACCTTTCTTTTGGTAAGATACATATATCTACTTACTGGTTTTGGAGTACGTGTCAATCTTCTCGGTAATTTTAATGACGTTTCAACTGATTGCTCTGGTTTGCCACGATTAATACAGTCCGAGTATAATCTGAGGTTGTCTCTTTACTGTCGACTTCCTCCACAACCATAGTATCAGACAAGATATCGTCATCTTTCTTTATGTTGTGCTCGTTTTCTCCATTTAACTGTAACTGAATAAAGTTTGGTTCTTTTATCTTACCTTCTTTATACATATTTTTCTAGGAAGACAACATCGCGACTGTTCACGATTTTCTTTGTTTGTGGATCCATCAGTCTGTATCCTTTGGAGTCTTCGCAGTAACCCATGAATAGCTCTTCTCCTTTAGAATCAAATTTACGTCTCAGCTCCTTGGGTATATGAGAAATGGCCTTGCATTTAAATATTCTCAGGTAAATCTTAATTTCTTTTTTTTCACCTGTCCACAATTCTTCTGGAATCTTGTATTTCATACTGGAATTCAGTATTTAATAAATACACCGCTGTCGCCACTGCTTTCGTTCAATACTGTTTAGGGAGTTCCGCTTCAACCAGTTTACTTCTGGCCTTCTCAAAAATAGTCCTGTTACCGCGTTCTGCCACTTCTTTTGCTCGGGTGTGTATCTAATCGTTAGCTGATGCCGTATTCCCGATGTCTTCAGGTTCCTTTTCGAGTCTTTATTCACATATTCAAGGCCATTTATCTGTTTTCAACGTTTTAATCCTGTGACCTATTTGTCTTCCAGTGAATGTTTGAAATTCTTCAAATGTTTCGTTGACTTCACTTTTCTTCTTTAGAAAATATATAAACACCTTTCGGCTGTAGTCATCTATAAAAGTTAGAAAATAACGCGAGCCACCAATCGACGTCGTGCAGTGGGCTGAATCGTGAAAAACGCAGCCAAAATTTATTTTTTGCGACTTATTAAATATGTATTTTTAATTACTAAAATTAATTATTAAATCTTATTATGTCAATTTCGCATACTTGAACAATAATTGCGCATACAAATATGCGAAAAATCAATGCAATAATAGAAATATACAAAACGCGACGCGCAAAAATCAAAGTTTTAGTAAATAGGTATGCATAAAACTGGTACCACCCGCAAATGACCTTGACATATGTTGTCAAGGTTACCCTCCTGAGTGACCTTCAGGAGGTTTTAGCCGGCGCAAATGACCTTGACATATGTTGTCAAGGTTACCCTCCTGAGTGACCTTCAGGAGGTTTTAGCCGGCGGTTGTTGTTTAATAAAAAGTTATTAACAGAAAAAGTTTGAAAAATATAGCAGTTATTTTGAGTATTGAAAGGCATAAACGATTAATATGTATGTGGAAATAGTACATGTATAAACGAAGCAAAGTTATTTAAAGCAGCGAATTGTTGGTATATTGAATAGTCCTTTTGTTAAAACAGGGAATAGTTGGTATATTGAAAAGTATATATACAATTTTATATGTTAGGAAGCATAAATATAAAGTATTATCTGCTTTAACCATAATTGCACGATTATAATTGTAAACTATCTTTAATTGTACAATTATAATCATACAATTATGGTTAAAGCAAAGAATACTTTGTATATTGATGTGAGTCCGTGGCGCTAGGAAATATGTTTTGTTTCCCTTGAATACTGGTAATTGTTGATATTTTATTCTTGTTTTCTCAAACTGGCATTTTTCTTTGTTCAGTTTTAATCGGCTTTTTGAAGAATTTTGATTACTTGTGCTGTTGTAGCTTTGAGCTTTTCTCTGGTCTCGCCATACGTCGTCCATCGCAATTTCAACATTTAGGTAGCTGGTAGATGTATGTCCGAGTAGTGAAGTCATCATTTTTTGAAAAATTTCTGGTGCTGAAAGTCCAAAGGGTAGTTTTTTGCACGCGCATCTTCCCCGTAGCGTTGAGAATAATGTGAGGATTTTCTTCGTCCATTCCGTGAGGGGGATTTGCCAAAATCCACGTTTGCAATGGAGAAGGGTAAAGTATTTTGATGAGTGTAGATTTGTAGAGATTTTCTCAATGGTCTTCATTCTTTCCAAGTTTTTAGTATGCACATGCCCGTCCACATGTTTCCTCTATATGTAAATTTTTGTGACCAACAGCAGACAAGCTAAGAACTTTCTGCAAACCATCTTTAAGAAAAACCGTAATATTGTTTAGCAGCGCTGTTTTTATTGCCATATAATCTTTCCATATCACAACAAGGTTTCTCTGACGTTTATATCGTCCAATTTCGAACGATTGTTTTGATCAACGATCAATTTGCGAACTCAACGATCTTATACTTGCTGTAGGAGATTAAACGTTTAGTTTTTGAATGTAAAATTTCTGCGTTCGTTTTTTTAACTGTTTTTAAGGGAAGCACGTTACATTTCGCTCCTGTATCTAGTTTTATTTGATACTCTGTCCATAAGATTAATCTTATTATTTCGTAAATCTGTACTAGATGTTAAGTTTCGCCCACCGTCAAAGCCATGAATTCTTCGTCGGATGCATTTGATTAAACTTAGAATTCCAAAGAGAATTAAAGTCACGGATGTTGTGTATACATATACGTCAATGTACACGAAAGTGTCGCGTGAGACCCCTCTCTTCTCTCGAGAGTCTAGCTCGCGTTGTGTCAGTCAGTTGGCTTCTGCGAACTCAGAGAACGTCACTTATTACACATTCGCCAATACAGTACAATGGACATCTAATAGCAAAGGATTTTATTGCGTTTCTCTGAAAATCACGATAGACAAGAAATGTACTTTTAGAGTGACTTGTTCGTATTACGTCCATTACGTAAATAATAGATGAATATAGAGTGAGAGCATTCGACGATACTATAGATGCCGGTTTAAAGTGAGTCTTGATAGGAGGTCACTTCTAGTACAAGGTAAAATTATCGTAATCTTGAAATTGAAAGTTGGACCGTTGATTGGTTCCTTTTGACAATTTGCTTTTCGTAATGCAAGCGATTGACACGAAAGATTAGTTGATGCAATATCATTTACATTAAACGTTATTATTAAAATGATGCTGTGTGTGCGATTAAATATTGAAAGAAAATTGAAGAAATTGATCGCGGACGTACCTAGTGTACAGATAAAACTTTATCTACGGATGTGGACAAGTGTAAGGCGACTTGGCACAGGATGTGCTGTTAAAAAGGTCTCTGAGAGTTTTGTTTTGAGCCGTCGCATTGTCTGAAAATGTAACGATTTGTTTTCTTTACTTCTCTTTCAATTTGTGAATAAACGAGCTCTAGCGTATCGCGCTTAAGTTAACCGTTAGTTAGTTAGTCGATCAGCCGTGTAACGATTACGTGTCCCGTGCACTACAAGTTATATTGGACCGTTATGCGAAAATGGGTAAAGATCGATGTTTCTTGTTAGTTGCTATAAATAAATAATGTTAAAGTTGCTGGTGGACACTGGCGCTTCTCTTTATCCTTGGTTAGCAACCCGTGTATTCATGATTTACCGCTCAGCAAGCGAACTTGCTCCTCAAGTATTTTTAAAATTGACTTCAAATCTTCAACGTTCAGATGAGTAGCGGCACCGACTGGTTGCGTTGATTCTCGTCAATCGCGCGTTATTTTCAAAAATGATTTCAAGTCCTCGACGGTTGTGTAGGTAGCATCAATTGAGGATGCGCGTCTATCGCGAATTATTATAACGCTTTTATTTCTCGTTGAAGTGCGTTTAACTCTCTTGCAGTCACATTTCCTTCGCGACATTTTTTAACGCCTATTTATACTCAAGTGCCGAGAACCCCCGCGCAAGCTTTTCACCACTTCGTACATTTGTTTGTGGAGGAGGAAGGTAATGTCTCAGGGTGTAATTCTATGCCCGTGAGGCCTTTCGGCAACAGCGTCGCCCGGTACCGTCAGTAATCGGATCAATAATCAATATCGTTTAATTGATAATTCCATTCCTGGCTATTAAAAGATTTTAAATTTTAATTTTGTCCTTTCGTAACAATTGTAATCACATTACTAAGTAAAATAGTTCAATGAAAGTAAAGATTAGTAGATTACCGGCAAATGGATATTATAGCTTTATTCTAGAAGAAAGTTAGATTATAAAAGCGGAACTCTCCGATATTACTTCTGTTTCTTTTCTTTGTTTTAAACCTCATGAGCGAGACGTCTCTTTTACAAGAGAAAGTGTCCGTGTGTGCCAAGATAGGATCTTCCAGATCCAGATGTATACATATAAGGCATTGAAAAACTAATAAATATGATCAAATTAAAATTAATAAAATGGGTCGCGAACATATGTGCCAAAAATTTTTTGCCAAAAATAATTTATTATTTTGGTTGGCAGCAATGCTTCATGTTATTGTGTGTTTACTTTCACATCAAATGATCGGTATTTACGACTATAATCGTTAAAATTAATAAAATATCTGAATATAAATGAAGAGATAATAAATCAGAAAGAAAAGAACGAGAGTCTAAAGTTCGTAAAAAGAATAAAGAAGAAATGTAGGAAAGATTTTCCTTATTACACCCGTTAGCTTAGTTTGCCGCTTTGTCACCTGTTTTTATCTTTGACGCCTGTTAATATGTCTTATAGCAGGCATGGCCAACCATTTTTGATTCGCGGGCCAGGTCTGTGAAGTTGGCACCCCAAAATGCGAATTTTTATAAAATTTAAACGGCATTCGTTTGTCCACATTTGTCTATCCAAAATTTTCGTTTGTTCACCCTTAAAAAAAAAGTTATAACCAAATTAAAAAATTTGACATTAGCACCTCCATGAACATTCTTCATTAATTTTCAAGCGGGATACGATTTTCCACGATTTGTCCACGTTTGTCCAACCAAAATTTTCGTTTGTCCACCCTGCAAAAGTGAGTTATTGTAAGAAACTAAAAAAAGAATAAATTGTCTTTATAAACGACTTTATTCTCGTCTATCCATCCATCATACAAAATGGAATGTAAGAGAAAGGGTAATTAACAAAAAAGGAATTCTAAGTTTGTTAGTAACAGTTAACATAATAATATTTTATTTAGCATAGATATTAAAAAATAATAATATTCTTTCTTTTACAATAAACATAGGAATAATCGCATTACAATAAACATAGTCACCACGCTTGCCATGCGGGTTGGTTACCTGTTGGTCCGTGGAGATTATTTTATTTTATCTTTACTCTCTAAGCAAGATTGTGGCGGGCTTTCCCCGATCAGCCACCTGGGGACGCATTGCCTAGGGTTACAGGCTCCCCCAACAGTCGCCGAGACCTTCTTTTTTCCCCACTATACCCGTCATATCAGGGAGGGTGGAGAGCGAGTCCCCCATTAGGGGAAAGATTTGACTTGGTGGCGCCCCCCCCCCCCCCCGAGAATTTCGAGGACACACGCACCCAGTAGCCACTGCCGCCTTTTGCCAGACCTCTACCCCAGATTCCCGAAAGAAAATGCACGCAGGATTTGATATACCTTAGGACTGAACCAGGATCTTCGGGTCCTAGCCTCTAGCATAGGTGATTACTGACTCACCTTAGTGAAATAAAATTTTTCAATTTATTGTTGCAACCCGAACTTGTTACAATATTCAACAATATTACTTATTATGATATTTAGTATGATTATAAGAAAACGCGAGCTAAAGATGTAAAACCGCGAGTCAGCATAACAGCTGACTGCGCGGCCAGTCTCTCTACCGAGAACCGACGCGACCTAGAGAGATACGAGGAACGTTGACTAAGGAGGACCCTGAACCGATTCGGCCTGACAACCGAAAGGAGATAAATACAGAAGAGAGCAGGCATCGAGAGGTCATTTGAGAGTCAGAGACAGTGTCGGGTTGCTACGCGTTATAAATAAGTGAAACCATTGTAACGAATAAAAGAAGTGAATTTATTAAAGATACATTCAAAACGTCAGATCAGAGTCTGTGATTTTTCCCGGCGACTTTCCCGCGGACAGCGATCCCCATTCCGTGCCCGGAGCGGCACAACATTATAAAGCCAGGTTAATGATTTATGATCAGTTACTAACTTAAATTTTTTACCATAAAGATAAGGCTTAAAATGTTGCACAGCGTATACTATCGCCAATAATTCTCTTTCTATTGTCGAATAATTTTCCTCGGCATTGTTTAATACTCTTGAAGATTATTGGTTAATCTTTCCCTATCTGTCCTTGACTTAAAATTGCGTCGATTGCAGTTCCGGATGCATCAGTTGTTAAAAGGAAAGGTTTGTTGTGCCGCTCCGTGCACAAGTATGGGGATCGTCGTTCCGTGGAGGAGTCGGGAAGGAATTCACAGACTCTAATATGACTTTAGATATTCTTTAATAAATTCACTGATCTTTAAATCTTACAAAGGTCTTATATTTAATACGCGTAACAATCTGTCACTGACTCTGACTCTGAACTGCCCTTCTCGATGTCTTCTCTCCTCTGTATTTATCTTGTATCGGTCGTCAGGCCGGATCGGTTCAGGGTCCTTGCGTTCAGCATTCCTCGAACCTCTCTAGGTCGTGTCGTTCCCTGGTGGAGAGTCGGGCCGCGCAGTCAGCTGTTATGCTGACTCGCGGTTTCCTGTTTAACTCGCGACTTCCTATTTTCATAATACTATGGTAATCGACTTCCTATTTTCATTATACTGTGGTAATTGTCACGAGTTCGGATTGCAACATTCCTCCCCCTTTGGGAAGAGAGAAACTACGGTCGGAGTTTTTCGTATTTTACAGGTTTTTATCGTATCTTAATTCTTATCGTATCTTAATTCTAGAGATAGTATCATTTTTATTATTTTTTTTTACAATAGTCTCTTACATCTAATCGTTGTTCAATATAGTATCGCGGTGTCGCTTTCTCTTTTCGCTGTTTCGCTTGCGTCGGGTGCGCTTCGGCCGCTTGCCGTGTTGTATATATGTTTTTGGATAATCTTAGGCTTACGCATTGGATTTAGGTTTAAGTTTATGGGTAATCCTGTTTTATTTTTATTTCTTTTTGTTACATATATTATGGCTAAACTTATAATAATTATCGCTGTTCCCGTGAAGCCTGAGAGTATCGGGTACGTTGTGTATTTATGTATATCTACGTCGTCTGTTGTTAACTCGGTATTTATTTCTCCTAATTTTCTGCTTAGTTCCAAAATTTCCATTGGGTTTGTTACAACCTTTTTGAATTTTATTACGTCGTTAACGTCTGTCCGTTGATTTGTCCTTTGTGTATCTGTGAACGTTATGTTGTAGTCGGGCAGATGCGTCTGCACGTATGCCGTTCCTTGTTGCGTGTTCGTTTTTACCGTAATGTCGGGCGTCACTAATTTGCATTTACCTTTTAATGTTATCCGTCCCGTTCGTTCAATTTCTACTTTTTTGCTTGCTTGGTTTTTACATGCTATCTCTATGGTTTGTTTCTCTTGAGTGGAATATAGCCACGCGTTTGGGTTATTTAATGCTAGCCAAATAGTAGTTTTTGCGTGTATGCTGCGAACACTGCAATGGCTCGAATATGTATTTAGGGTTACGTAAGCTTGTATTTCACATGGCGCGTTATTGTCTACGTGAAGGACGGGGAAATTTCGCTCGCACACATATACATTATTGTCTCTAGTACATTTATTTAATTCGTTTTCTATAATTGTGAAATAAGTTCGGCTATCTTTATCTACCTCTAATATTCGTTGGTTTATTTCTACAAATACGAAGGTGTCTTCACTCTTATGTACGGGTAAAGGGATTGCTTTTATTATCTCGTACATCGGGTACGTAGTAAGTGGAAATTGTACAACTGTGTATATGTTCGTACCGTCATAGTAAGCGCTAATCTTCGCGAATTTTTCGATTGTGGCCCAGTTTTCTGGCGTTATTAAGAATGGAAAATGGGTTCCTTGGGGTATTTGGGAGGCTATCTCTTGTAAGTTGTTTATTATGCTTTCTATCGGAACTAACCTTATATTAATTATCCCGTTTTTCGCGCTGGTTAGATGCTCTATGATGTCTTTTATGTCGGTTGCCAAATCGTCTATGATCGCTTTTAATATGAGGAAGTGTTCGTCTAAATCTTCCCGGCGTCCATATCCGACCTTTTCGATGCAGCTTTGTCGCATCTTTTCTATGTTTATAAATTTATCCTCGTTTTCTTGTAGGACTTTTTCCAGATTGTCTACGTGGGCAATTGTTGCGTTTAATACCTTTAATTGATTTTTTACGGCGTGCTGTAGCGTCTGTTGGTTTTCTTTTACCATCTTTAATTGTTCTGTTCTTAATTTTTCATCGTCAGCATCCATGGTGCCGAACAATGTCTTGGCTATCGTACCCAATCCATCGATGAATCTTCTTCGTGTTTTCCTTGGAAGTTGATACGCGATTTTCAACCGGCTTAGTACCTTCGATACTTGTTCATTGTCCTTTTCGACTATTTGTAGGAAGGTATGGCAAGTTTGCTTCATATCTTCCTCTAGTGGCTTGTCATGGCACAACGCTCTAGTTTGCGCCATGTAGTTTTGTAACTGCTGATAACGGTGGTCCATTGCCCTGATATCCAATTTGATCACCATTTTCCAAGTGGAATCGACCTGATTTAATTCTCTGATTTTCTCGAAGTATATACCCGGTTCGTTGTAGAATGGTAATACCTCGAATGGAAGTGCAAGTCAGGTTTTGCTACTCTTGCGAAGTGCTGAACGAAGGCTAATGTCCTGCAATAATAGGACTCGAGTTATTTTTCTCCGAATTTATTTTATTGCTCGGTTATAACTTCGCTTTGAGTTTTCTTTACGCTCGTTTAGTCTTGAGCTAACGTTGTGACAAGGTACAACATGAGGTGCCGAACTTGTAACTTGTATTTTGAGCCGGCAAGTTGCAATGCGTGCTTACGCACGTATTGGTTGCGCGCGGCGCACCGTGGTGCAAACAGTGCTGTGGGTGGATCGCCACCTCCGCGGTATGAGGAGGTTGGCGGGCGAACACCCCCTCCCCGTTACGAGGAGCCTCAGGTGTACCCTTTGAGGATCCTACGGGTGACCCTGGACGTAACCAGCGGTCGGAGGATCGTAAGCCTAATTTGGTGAGTACCTTACTACTTATTTATATTTTAACTTACTCTTACTTGCATGTTTTATTTATTTCTTTATTTATCTACGCCTTATGTTAAAATTTAATTCTTTTGCTGCTTCTTTCGGCTTAGTGTTCTATAAAGGCTTTTATTCTATTTACGTGCACTTTTATGCTTTTTCTTCCCATTTTGAGGGTGTAGTTGACCTCAGAATTCTTTTCAATTATCGTGTATGGACCTATCCATTTTGGTTCCAACTTTTTTGATCTTCCTCGACGTACGGTGTCGTCGTGCAATAGTACTTTGTCTCCCACCTTAAAATTGGTTTCTTTGGTTTTCCTGTCGTAGGTTTTCTTTGCTTTTTCTTTTTCGGTTCGCAAATGTTCTTTTGCGACTCGTTGCGTTGCACGTAATTTTTCCTTCAGCTCTTGCACGTAATCGTCATACGTGTAAGTCGGCTTTGGCGGTTGCGACAGTGCCGTAGGTAGTGTCGCTTGGTGCCCGTAAATAAGCTCAAACGGGGTGAAGCCTGTAGCCGTGTGCGGAGTCGTGTTATACGCGAACATCGCATAGGGTGTCCACTCATCCCAATCGGTCTGATCTGCATTAATGTAATGTCGCAAATACTCCGCTAACGTTCTATGAGAACGTTCTAGCGCTCCATTACTTTCGGGATGGTACGCTGTAGTTTGAATTTTCTCAATTTTCACTAGTTTGCACGTGCTCTTAAAAATTTCGCTTAAAAAATTCGTTCCTTGATCGGTTAAAATTTTTTCTGGGATGCCGTACTCAAAAATTATTTTAGTTACAAACTCTTTAGCAATAGTATTCGCTTCTTGATTAGGTATCGGCATTGCTTTGCTAAATTTCGTTAGGTTATCCTGAAATGTGAGGATATATTTATTTCCGTTTTCGGTCATTGTTAACGGTCCTACTATATCTAAAACACATTTCTCAAATGGTCTATCCGCTGTGTCAGTAATTATTAAGGGTGCTTTCATTTTTCGCGATAATTTATTTTTCTGGCATAATTCGCACTTGGATATATAATTTTCGACATCTTTCGTTAATCCTCTCCAATTATGCGTTAATCGGATTCTGTTTATCGTGCGTTCTACTCCTTGATGCCCTCCTATCGGTGCATCATGATATTCATAAAGTATTCGTCGTTTCTCTTCTTCGGTATATCGTCTTTCGACGTTCGTGTTATCTCTTTCGTCCTTCTCTATCCCATTGATGTCGGCGGGTACGTACCGACTTAGCGCGTCAGCGTTTCTGTTCGCTTGACCGGCCTTATGCACGATTGTGTAGTCGTATTCTTCTAATTTTAGCCTCTATCGAATCAATCGTGATCCTGGGTCATTGACATTGAATAACCATACTAAAGACTTGTGATCCGTTACTATTGTGAATTTTGTTCCATATAGGTATGGTCGGAAATGTTTCACCGCCCATACTATGGCTAGTAACTCTTTTTCTGTCGTGCTATAATTCATTTCCGCTTTGTTTAGCACTCGGCTAGCATAAGCCACGGGTTGATCTTCACCGATCTTCCCCTGTGATAGTATCGCTCCGATTGCGTAATTTGACGCATCGGTCGTCACTACAAACTCTTGCTCAAAATCCGGGTATTTTAATACCGGTGCTGTAATGAGCTTTTCTTTCAATATCTCGAAAGCGTTTTGCTGCTCTTGTGTCCATACAAATTTTACATCTTTTTTCGTTAGTTTAGTTAGTGGTTTAGCAATCGCTTAAAAATCTTTTATAAATCTTCGATAATATCCAGCTAAACCTATAAACGACTGAATATCTTGTACTTTAGCGGGTGTTTCGAATCTCTTTACGGCCTCTAGTTTTGTCGGGTCCGGCGAGATTCCATTCTCAGTTATCACATGTCCGAGATATGTGACCTCCTTACGAAGGAATTCACACTTGTCGGGCTGTAATTTCAGATTATACTTTTGCAGTCTCTTTAAAACTTCTATGAGCCTCTTATTGTGCTCTTGTAGGCTTGCTCCATACACTATTATGTCATCTAAATACACGAGACATTTCAATCCTAGTAAACCGGCTAATACAGCGGTTATCGTTCGTTGGAACGTTGACGGGGCATTTTTCAACCCGAAAGGCATTCTATTGTACTCATAATGCCCATATGGTGTAGAAAATGCAGTTTTCTCTTTATCGTTCTCGTCCATCGGTATTTGGTGGTATCCCGAGGCGAGATCTAATGTTGTAAAGTATTTTGCGTTTCCCAATTGATCTAGAATATTTGTTATATTTGGTATTGGGAAAGAATCTCCTATTGTTAAATCATTTAACTTGCGATAGTCTATTACAATTCTTAATTTTTTCTTTCCGGATGCGTCTGTTTTTTTCGGCACTACCAGCAACGGCGCATTCCATTGGCTCGTGCTGGGCCGGATAATTTTGTTCTTCAACATTTCACCTACTTGCCGATTAACTTCGTCTTTGTGCTTCTCTGGCAAGCGGTACAGTCGAACGTTGACCGGTGCGCTATCCGCCTTCGTCGTAATCTGATGCGCGACGATATCGGTGCACGTCAGCGGTTCTCCTTCTAAGTGCAGCACGTCGAATCTCTGCAGATTTTTACAATTGATTTCTTTTTCTCTTCATTTAGGTGTTTCGTGCGTAGTAATTTCTTTACTCTCTCGCTACGCGGTATCGATTCGTTCTTATTTTCTATTTGAACCGTATTTATTTTTGTTGGTCCATCCTGGCTGAGTTCTTCTATTTTCATCTGAGGCATTAGCAATTCTACCGTCCTTTCGGTAGTATTTAATATGCTTACTGGGCATAAGAAATTTTTTGGTTGTACTAGGCAGTTGCCTATAAAGACTCCGGGTGCAGTTTCCTCTGCTTGTATTACGCCCATGCCGTTTTTATCCGTAGCGACTTGTATGATAGTTTCGCTACGCGGTTTTAGAGTCAGCCGTCTGTACGGATATAATCTCAGGATATTTTGACCTATATTAATTTGATTTGTTTTGTAACTGTAAGAAGCTTGATGTTTCTTAATAAAATCGACTCCTAATATCCCGTCATAGTCGATCGGAAAATCATTTTTGACCACATGCATTGTATGCTTGATTTGTCGGTCTTTTAAGGGGGCATATACCTTTCTCGGCCCAAAAAATATGCATATTTTGCGATTTGTTTTTAACAATAAAAAACAAGATTTAACGGTAATGCTTTTTTGTATAATGAAATACATCTATCGTAGTTATAGAAAAAATTTTTATTCTCCACTTTTAATAACCCCCCCCCCCCCTGCAGCCCCTTGAAGTAGGTCCCGCGTACAACGTAAGGAATTGCGGTACCATAGATATCTCCGTGCAGGATTATCTGAAACACAAAAAATTTACAGGATATTAAAGTTCAATATATTTTCTAGTCCTTGACCCATCCTTTTTGAAAATTTAAATTTTAGACAAAATGGCGGACTGTCAAAGTTTAGGTATCGATTTTGATCAAAAATTTCAACTTTGTTTCATAAAAATAAAATATAAAAAATCAAAATTTTTCAAAAAGCATGGGTCAAGGACTAGGAAATTTCACAAGCTTTTATTTAAAAAAAAAAATTAAGCAATCGGTTGATCCGTTGCCGAGATATTTATAGTACCGACTTACAAAACATGGTTTCGAGAAAAACGCGTTTAAAGTTTCAGAACAAGTTTACTATGATAAAACTGTTTTTTTTTTTCGACTTACATGTAATCGTCTATTCCGGGGCCATACAGGGAATCTTCCAGGGCAAGGTGGTCATCATTTTCTTGATTTTTTTCAAGGCGTCGGTTCATTCGGGCCTCCCGCGTCGCGTGCTGCGCTCGGACGTCTGCTTGGTCGCAGCGGCGAATGTCACTCAACGCAGCAAATTGTGCCGCGTTTCGTCCAATGCAGTTATTCCCATCGTCGTCATGACTTTCAGAAGAGCTGAAGTTCCTTAATTAAACAAACAAACAGCGAGAAAAGTCGCAATTTCGACAATTCGAGCGCTGCTGTTTGTATTTTTCGGAGCCATCCTCCAGATCAAGTTATTATAACTTTCGTTCGGGTTTTGAGTATATCCGCCAAGACAACGTTTCAGCAATGACTCATTAGAAAGATCTTCGTATATAGGGCGGATTGCATTCAAAAAATCGTCAGGTAAGGTATTGTAGCCTATCGAACGCTCAGACGGCGCGCAGTACAAAGTGCTGTAACTTCTTCAATTTTTCGAATTTCTTTAAACGGCTTTGGATTTACACTCTTGAAATATTGTTCTTTCAAAATATGCAATAAAAAAAAATCGATTTTTTGAAGCCGAGAAAGGTATATGCCCCCTTAAGTCAATTGTGGCGTTAATTTTACCAAGCGTTTGCGCTTCATGGCCTGTTACGCCTGTAATTGTTATTTTATCATCTTCTATCAATGTATCTTAGTAGGTAGACTACCCCGGTACTGGGGCAATGAGGGGGGGGGGGGGGGGTGAGGGGCGGGGGGGTATTCGAGGGGCTAAGGGGATGACGTCACGCGGGGAGGGGGATGACGTCACGCGGGGGAGGGGTGCCGCGTTAGGGCCGCGTAGGGTCCGCGGGGGAGGGGTGCCGCGTTAGGGCCGCGTAGGGTCCGCGGGGGAGGGGTGCCGCGTTAGGGGTAGGGCCCGCCGCCGCCGCCGCCGCCGCCGTCGCCCGCGTTCGCGTTCGCGTTCGCGTTCGCGTTCGCTCTTACCTTAATTTAGGGGATGCCCGTGTCCGCGCCCGACGGGGTGACGATCGAGCTGCAATCGTTGCAGCATTAGTCGGATCCTCTCAGCGCGGCCTCGGCCGCGGCCTTGACCTTGACCAGCATTACCGCCACCACCGCGGCCTCGACCGTGTCCACCACCACCACCACCACCACCACCACCACCACCGCCACCACCACCGCCACCATGATCACGGCCACGACCACGACCAACTGCCTGCGGGACCCCTATAACGAGCAAGCGGGCAATTTCTGCAAATAAGGGGCGATGGCCGAAATGGCCCCAACCACGTCCAGCGACTCGAAACGGGGGCCGCAGGCCTGCCGCAACCAACCGTGTGACGAGTTTGTCATGGTCGGGGTCGTTGGCCGCAATGCGTCCCGGGCGTCGCACTAATGTGTCTTCGAGAACTAACATACGTTCGTAATGTTGTAGCTCCCGAACGTACGTTAGTGCTCGGATATGAATGTCTATGCCCCGTGGTGGTAACAAGTCCACTTGTGGTTGTGGCTCTTCTACGAATTGCTCGGCCGCCTCTGGCGGCACCCCGAAGAACGGGATGATCTCTGGGTCCGACCCCGTGCCCATACGAGGTGGAGCCGTAACGTTTTTTTTCACACCTGCAAAAAGTGATCATTAAGAATGATAGCTTAGGTTTGTCAGCGAGACTCGGGCACTTATCGGCAGAGAAACTGCCATTATAAAGCTGAATCTCTATGGCATTAATACACTGTCAATAAGTGCCCGAGTCTCACTGGCAAACCTAAGCTATCATATTCGTAATAGATCATTTTCGCACCTTGTAATAATCCACTGCTATCACACCCCTCGGCTTAGGCACCGGCCGCGACAACTCTCCCGATAATAATATTCGGCGCCGGGTACTCCAGCGGGTACTACGTAATTACGTCTCCTATCAAGTACCTGTTCCTAATCGTATCGCAACACGATCAAGAAACTATACTTTATAGGAGAGGTAATTACGTACATGACACCCGCGGCTCAGACCCTCGACACACACTATCACACTCACAAAAACTGACAAAAAAAACTGACAAAAACTGTCACCGCGAACGACTTGCACTATACAACCGGCGAGCGACAGTTGCAGACTGAAGCGTAACTGCGGCAAGAAACCCGCTAGAACGCTCGCTCTGTAAATACGAGACACCATAACCGAATGGCGCCGTGATTCTTTCTACGAAGAGTCAAATATCGTAGTTTAGGATGGGCATATCGGTTCATCTTTCACGCTCGTAAACAAATCGCGTCTCGCACTACAGAAGCGAGCGCCGATGTTCAGGCGAACGTTGCGTATATCGCTCGAGTGGAAAATAAAGTCGTACGTCGTGACCTGAAGAAAGACTTTATTTTTCTTTTACATATATATATATTCATGCGAAGTGGATGGGAAAGGAGGTATAAAATAAAACATTGTAACGTACATATATGTTATACATTTATTCATGTAGATCTACTACATCAAAAGATTTCTCTTTCGATGTAGCATACATAATTGCATCCATAGCATACGCTATGAGTTCACAATCTACAATTGACGTTATATCGTGATAGTTATTGCTGTTCAAGAAACGCACGGCGTCGCATTTTTTTGTAATACGATTTGTTCGTAGAAGACTTCCAAACTCGCTGAGGCTCTTATCTACCTCTCTCGCACACTCATATAGCTGGAAGCATACCAACTCGACGCATTGTTCGAGTTCAAAGAAAAACATAATAGTTGCAGGTTTTATGTACAAACGCTCTTGCGCTTTCTCCGGGCTTCTGCTTTAATGTGTTGAAATTTAACTGTAGATGCGTCGTGCTCTTTCAACTTAAATAACTGACTTCTAACTCTTTTTTAAATTGTGCGAAGTCTCTAATTTCCCGTGTTTGAAAATCTAACATGGCTCGACCTTTTAACTTTGTACATAGCACGGCTTCCAGTAATGTTCCTTCCTCGATCGGGTGTATATTTTTCATCGCGTATGTCGCGGCGCTCAGAAATTCTTGTAATTTATTAGAGGCTTCGTCGAACTCGGGTATCATATCCCGGGCCTCTTTTAAACGTAGATATCCGACTGCGCGTTCCGCTTGGTTTCGGATATCGTACGACGTTCGTCCGTACGTGACGTCGGACGGGATATTGGTTTGCTTGCGTTGTTCGCGGCGATCGAGATTTGCCGTTTCTAAATGGTTTACACGAGCCTGTAGTGTATGGATTCCGCGTAATATTTCATTTAATACAGTGTCCGTTTCGTTTTTATGTGACGTTGTTTTCTTTTGTGACAATTCTCCCTCGTTGCTTTCGCGTTGATTTTTGGCTTTTGTTTCCGCCATTTCTATTTGATTTACGTCTTTTGACGCGGAGTAGTACTCTTCGGGATTAAACTCGCTACTATCGTAGGAGGTTAACGAGTATTTTCGTCGGTGCGAGAGTCTACTGTTCGTGCGGGTTGAATTGTCAGAGAAATGGAACTCGTATGTAGGATCTAATAAATTATCCTCGGGGCAGTGACCTTGTATGACAATCGTATCTAACTCGTCGAAGTCAAATTCGCGTCTTACGTAATATTTGGATTCGGAATCGCTATCGCTCGAGAAATACGCGTCTAGGTTTCGGCGCACGTTATCTCGCGTATCGTGTTCGCCTACTGTTTCGGTACGGACGGGTCTGTTACGACGCGCGCGTCGTGACTCTTCGCTGTGGAGCCACGATTCGTTTCGCTCGACTGGACGATCGTTTTTTCCTTCCGACATTTACCGATTTACAAATGTGTTTCTGTTACGCTTTACAATATTGCTTATTTTCGACTTACATTAGTGTCGTTAGCCGCATGCTGCTTTTGTTGCGCTGCTGGCCTGTCGGTGAGTCACGTGCGGTAGGTCGGCGCCTTCTCGGGTTTCAATTCTCCGTTGATGTCCCTCGTCGGCTGCTACCGGTGTTTCTCTCTCCGCTTATCGTTCTGCTGTGCTTCCTCTTGGGATGTCTGCACTGGCTGACGATTTTGTCACTTTACAGATGTCTGGACTTCCTGGACTCCGGTGCCGCAGATCCCACCGCTGCCACCAGAAATGTTGTGCCGCTCCGTGCACAAGTATGGGGATCGTCGTTCTGTGGAGGAGTCGGGAAGGAATTCACAGACTCTAATATGACTTTTGATATTCTTTAATAAATTCATTGATCTTTAAATCTTACAAAGGTCTTATATTTAATACGCGTAACAATCTGTCACTGACTCTGACTCTGAACTGCCCTTCTCGATGTCTTCTCTCCTCTGTATTTATCTTGTATCGGTCGTCAGGCCGGATCAGTTCAGGGTCCTTGCGTGGTCAGCATTCCTCGAACCTCTCTAGGTCGTGTCGTTTCCTGGTAGAGTCTGGCCGCGCAGTCAGCTGTTATGCTGACTCGCGGTTTCCTGTTTAACTCGCGACTGCCTATTTTCATAATACTATGGTAATCGACTTCCTATTTTCATTATACTGTGGTAATCGTCACGAGTTTGGATTGCAACATGTTTAATAAAATCGGGATATTGTAATATTAGTTTTTGGCAGAGTGAATTTATCAATATATTAAAACTTTCTTGCTCTTTCATCCCATTTAAAATCAATGTCATTTTTCAATAATTTAGTTAATGGTTTAGCTATTTTTGGAAATCCTTGAATAAATCTACGATAATTTACATTGAAACCTCAGGATTCGGATAAAAAACTGGGAAGCGAAAGAAAGGCTAACCAGAGAGAGGGTATGGAAGGACGCAAGCAGGTATTTACTGTTGTTTTTGCAGATATGCGTACGGAGACACGTGCTTCGAGTAGAACGCACTTTACGATGGCTCAGGATATGGGTCAACGACCCGTAAGGATGGTAGGACGCCTCCCGTGAGCGGTCGATCGTTGATCCTGTTATAAGTCAAGGAATTTAGTCCCTTTACCTTAGGATCGGACCTTGTGCGATTTCGAAGGTGGTTCGGCGATGAGGGCAAAGTCTTATTTAGAATAAATAAAAATTAAGTTTTATTTTTAAAATATATAAAAAAATTTATTGTAAAAGTAGATTAAAATTAACTAGTATTATTAGCAAAAATGTTAGGGATAATGTGTGCAAGTGTAGAGTGGATGTAAATGTGAGTGAATGAAATATTCGCGGATGTTACATTAGTTTGGAGGTCATCAAGGATCTTTAGGGGGAAAAAGATTAAACTGTAATTACATCCTGCTCGGTATTATTACAATCCTTATTTTAAAGAAGGAATTTAAATTTATTTACTTGTGAGTTCCCAGGTTGATTAAATTAGATTAAAATAAATATAAAATTATTTACAATTAAGTTTCCGGTTTACAATATTATTGGTTATTCGGTAACTGGTCATGGTTTTCTATCTCTTCGAGGGTGATTGTAGATCGGGGAAATAAATAGTAAAAGAAGTTTACAAGAACTAAATAAGGATGCTCGTAGTTGGAAATAAAGATGGGGATGCCTTCTTGGGGATTCGCCGTGCTTACGGTTGAACGAAGTTCGACCAAGTCGAACCCGTCAGGACTGATGGTAAAAGTTTCCGGTGGAATTGGATTTGTATAAGGTAGAAAGTATGCTGGTATATCTATGAAATAATGAGGATTTCGCGGAGATGAAGGGAACGTGGAATCTCTTTGAGGATCTCCACGCTCGAGGTGGTGGAGAGCGCTGGAGACGGTTCTCTACGAAGTTCCTCGAAAAGAACAGGGGAGTAGGAGCTCTCGTAGATGGGTCTCAAGTCGGCGGAGAGCGCAGAAGATGACGGGTCAGGAAGACCGGGACGAACCGGAGAGCAAGAAGGTTTATTAAGAGGCGAGGAATCGGGTATGTCTGAGAGTACCCGGCGATATGAAATGGGATAGGAAGGCAGCGAATTTGGGTCCGGTGTGGGAGGAAAACGCGGAGGAGAAGGAGGTAGCAGCTCTGGTTCGGGGGGTCTGGTTTCGGAATCCTCCCTGACGGGCGAAGAAGACGGAAGATCGGCATTCTCTCCTTTGTGACGGAGAAATTCTAGTATTTGTTTCTTAAATGCGTTACGCGCCCGTACGCGCCCGTTTGTTCCGTTTCCGTTTAATCGCTTCCAATTTATTTTTGAAATCTTGGTGCGCGTTGTTTGTTATATGCTCATGCAACGATTCATAACAGCCATCGATTTCAGTCTCGAATTCTGTATTTTCTATATGGTTTCCTACATAGCATGACAAACACGTATAAGTCTGGTAGAATTTAATTATTTCATCAGATTCTATTTGTCTTGTTCGATGACGTGATCTTTCATGTTCATACGTATAATCAAATCTTTTTTTTAATTTATCATGTGGTACTGTAATTCGAGAGCTAATTGTGCTATGCTGAATTATTTTTCAACTTTCGATGATTCCTTCTGATCTTTCAATATATGATTGAATAGTTGCAAGCTAATGCAATTTCTTATATGCTGAATAAGTTGTGTTATCACAGAGGACTTTGACTTTACGCGAAACACTTTTAGGCAAGAGAAACAGTAGGGCATAGTAGAAAGATTATAATTCATTAGAATGTGAAGTGCATTGAGTGCAAATATGTCAATTAGTATGTGTTTTATCATATAAATGTAGCTTTGTCTATCAGCTCTATCTGATTGTTTGTAGTTGTAATCGTATCCTCTTGAAAATTATTATTTGTATTTTTATGTCTCTGTATTTTTATGTCTCTGTATTTTTATGTCTCTGTATTTTTATGTCTCTGTATTTTTATGTCTCTGTATTTTTATGTCTCTCATAGCAAAGTGCAAGGGGCACGGTTTATTACCCAGATTGAATTTTATGTTGATATGCATGATTTTTACATTTTTCTTTGATGTATTCTTTGTTCTTTCTTCCTTTTGCGGAGAGAGATTTTTGGAACAAGATTTGTGCATTATCTATTATACTGTTAGTACTGTCACGTTCGGAACGCAGGATTCTTATAGTTTTCTGGGAAATAAGGGAAAAGGCGACAAGAAGCGGGGTACGGATGGACGCGCCAGAGTACGATGTACAGTAATATCTTTGTACTTAGCAGACTCGTGATGACTGTTCCACGTGTCGTTCCTATAAATTTCCTATTTATGCAGTTGCGTCGATATTTTGGCAGTAATGACAACTGACGAGATTAATAACGCTTTTGATAACGCTTTTGTGAGATGTATTAGAAAAGTTTCGGAAAGTACTGCTTGCAAATATACATATTGTACTATTGCATGAAAGACACTAGCATGTGCACATTATTTTTGATTATTTATAAGTAAAGCGATATTACATGTATTTATCAAAGGTATTTTTATTGTCCGTTGTGTTGTCCAAGTACTGCGGTAAAAATCAGTACTTTTGATTATTGAAGTATTAAAATTCAAAACACGAAGCACAAAAAATTATGACTTTTTTCTCCTAATACTTAAACATTATTAATAAATCTTTATTGACTTACAAGTTTTTTGAAATTTTATTAATATTGTTCATCTTTGGTCGATAATCATCGGTATTTCACAGATGTTATAAGTTTTGTAATTTTTAGGTGTTTGTTATTCCAACAAAAATTAATGTTTTACTGCCGCTATAGTGCTTGCATTGACGCTAATATACAGGGAATCTCTAAAGTCTGACCGAGCCCCTTGGATCTCGGAAACGGCTTTAGATATGGAAAAGCGCCGAAAAGTTGGAAAAAGCCAGTTTTTGACCCTAAATAACGCCTGAACGGGTCAACATATCAACTGCCGGTTTCCCTCAAATTTTTTCTTTTATACCCTGTTAAAAGATGTACTACAATATGGGGGTTCTATTTAAAATTTTTGAGTTGTGGTTCTCGTGGAGCACTATCTTGGGGGAAAACCCCCCAACCCCCATAAATAAGCGTTGAAATTCCCATACTACTATATCCGTATTATCCAGGAAAGGACCATGTGCGATTTCAGAGGAACGCAGGGCGAGGTTTTCAAATAAATAAGTGATTGAATTTAGATAACACGAGGTTTATTATTAGATAATTACATAAAAGTATGTGTATCGCTGTTCATGCGTGAGTGTGTCACAAACTGGTTGAAGAGAATTTTACGCGTCCGTTTTTGGGTCAATACATTCAAGTACTTTACCCGGGATTTGGACTAGGCTGTGTAATTAATCTTTTCCAAAAAGAAATCGTATTTTGTAAACTTTGTAACAAAGATCAGATTTATTAATCAAATCAAAATTTGGATATTCAACTTTGAAGTTACCTTGAATTACCTTGAATTTCGATTTCAAGTTCTTTTAATTTTAAGAAAAACGGGAAAGGATCCTGGTCGGCTTGAATCGTTGACTTGATTTGATATTTAATTTTTTTTATTTGAATTCTTCTGCCTCCCTTCTTAGGCATAGGAGTTTGAATAACTGTTGCCACTCGGCTTGGCAGCGACAGTTAAAGATGGAGTTCTCCGTTGCCACACGCCTTGGCAGCGACAGGTCTGGATAGGTGTTTCTTAGGGATGGTAAATTTTAGCAGAATTAATTCAGAATTTTACCTTTTAAATACCCTTTATTGTGAGACGCTCTCGTTCTACAAGTGTTTATACGAGATGTTGCAACGAATTAACTTGTAATAAAAAGCGGTTCAAATCAAAGATTCAGAGTGAAACTGCGAATGAGCTTATGAGTGGGCAAACGTAAGATCAAACCGCGAAAGAGCAATAGCTAAAGAGCGCCGCGACATTTTTTAACGCCTATTTATACCAAAATGGTGAGAGAGAACCCCCCGCGCGAGCTTCTCTCCACTTCGTACATATCTTTGTGGAGGAGGAAGGTATTGTCTCAGGGTGTAATTCTATGCCCGTGAGGCCCGCGACCCGGCAACAACGTCGCCTGGTACCGTCAGAAATCGGATCAATAATCGATAACTGATATAACTGATAATTTCATTCTTCCTATTTAAAATATAATTTGTCCGCTCGTAACAAGTGTAACGATATGTATGAATTACTCGCGGCTGTTACATTAGTTCGGGGATGATCGGGCAGGATCTTTAAGGGGAAGAAAAAACTATACTAGACTATATCCTGCCCGCTACTTATAGGTACAATTTGGAATTCTTGATTACATGAAGAAAGAACTAAGTATAGGTGAGTGATTGTGTACACGTGTGCGTGTGTGTGTACGCAAGTGGAGAGGAAAATGAAGAAATTAAGTTTATATTTAAAATAAACTAAATCTAAAGGCTCGCAAGAGAGTTGAACTTACATTGAAAACGCAAATACATAAAAATAATTAAAAACTACATATGGATGTAATATATTTTCGTCGGCATTAATCCACTTCGATCAAAAAGAAATGGATATGGAAATTGTACGAAAGGAAGATAGACGGAAATAGCGTCATTGAGATATATTCTTTAATATTTTTAAGTAATGTTTCTTTCTATTAATTTTTAGCCAGCCTGTTCCGTCAATCTCGTCGATTTAATTAACTTCAATAGGAAGTCTTTATATTAGAAATAGTTCTTATTGCTTATATTTTACTAATTGTAAGCCATATGAGATGAAATGAAAAAGGAGGGATCTTCAAGTTTAAGCAAAGAAAATGCTACGAGTTTACTGGGCAACTCGAAGTAGCAGGAATGGAAATATTTCGAGTCCGCCGACAAAGTCAGTCAATCCGAAGTAATGTGGGAATACCCCGAATACACCGACAAGTCAATTAATCCGAAGAGAATACTCCAAATCCGCCGACAAGTCAGCTAATCCGAAGTAATGTGGGAATATTCCGAATCCGCCGACAAGTCAGCTAATCCGAAGTAATGTAATAAAATAAAGTAGGAAAAAGATGTAAGAAAACTCACAAAAAGATGAGTAGTAAATAATGTTCTAACATTCGAGAGTTCGATGGCTTGTTTGAATAAAAAGAGAGAAAAAAAGGATATCAGATAGTATAAGACTCACTATATATTGAATTAATAGGTTGTAATTTAGTGTTGATTTGCCGAACCTTATGGATTTTATTACTCCGGGCCTTATGGATTTGCAGAGGGTTGAGATCCTCAAATAGTTGTTGGCACTTGGTGATTACAAATGACATCGCGCACAGAGTTTAAGTTAAAAACACGGCTCCAAATTAGGTTAAGATACAGTAGCTCAGAGCTCAGCGAAACAGCTGAGAGAATGACTGGAAAACTGCCTCGGACTGGAACTGACTCGAAGTGGACTGATCTGAACTGGAACCGAACTGCAACTGGAACTGGAGAACTGATTCTAGGATCGTGGAGTCGCGGGTTATATAGGAATTTGAAGGGCTGGGTTTAATCTAACGAAGATTTTGGTTGGTGAAATTTTCCTTTTACTTGTGACGTAAATTTCGGCTTTCCGCCTATCTCTTGGCGAGTTACCGAAAAATCGTCACCACCTATGATGTGATTTCTATTTGGTGGTTGTCCATTGGCGAGTTTGTCATAAAAATCTTTACCACTCCTTTTGAGGGTGCAAGTTAATATTCCTCTAGTGACTCATTTCGCTTATTTTTATTAGCCATTGGCAAGCGTAGGTCTTGAATCTCGTGTTTAATTTAAACAGATGACACGTATAGATTTTCAATGTTATAGAACAGGATGTCAGTGCCATCTGTTTAGGAGAACTGTGCGAGATCCACGCGATTCTTAGGTGTCTGTTTAGGTGCTCAAAGTGCTCGCTCAAGAATCTCGCGGTGTTTTACTTTATGGTGACCCATGCCTATCATCAGCTGTCTTGAGCTTGAGATAGAATTTCTGTTGCTCTGCGTTTATGGAATTATCGAGGTTTCTGAGAGTACGACAGTCCCGCATCTGTTTTCAACGGTCTGTATATATTTAAAAACTTGCTTAATTAATTTATTTGGTTCGAGTCATCTGAAAGCTTTTTAATTTTTTATGATCTTTTACTTTAGCAATAACGTTTAAGACTGTATTTGGTTTGTGTCTCGCCAATCTCGACAACTATTGTTAATGGTTTCCGTCTGTTTTTAACTTAAGAGTAATTCCACGAAAGAAAAAAATCATGAAATTTACGTAACAATACCATTTGGATTAGCATGCGATTCTAACAATGTCGTTGCAAGTTCCATTTTTGACGAAGTACATCTATCGTCATGTTTTCCCGTTTTCTCCATGATAGTCCAGAATCTGTGAAATACATAATCTTTACGTTAAATAGAATTGTTACTCATTTCTTCTTGTTTAGTTGCGTAAATATTAGTTCTTTTTTCGTTACATTTGTACTTTATTTGTGTGATATAATTTCACAAATAAATTCTGATGCATTCTAATACATATTTAAATTCTCTAACGCGATTAATAATATAATAAGTTATGAGATCAAAGGTTACTTTATGTATGGCTATCAGAATCGAATGATACTTATTGGTAATAATAAAAAAATTATTAACGCTATATCATATTACGTTAAAAGAATCACATACAATTACCAAGAAACGCTACAATAATTTTACGTGCTATTTTAGCATTTTCTAAAGTTTATTCTTTTAATTATAATCGAAGATAAGGTTTAAATAGCAAGTTGTCTTCTAGCAGCAGTTATTTGGAATTTTGGAGATTTATTGGATTATTGTGTATTTCTGCATGGACTGTGTTCAATAAATGGCGGTTTTTCTAATTTTTTTGAAACCCACTGAGGGGTCCCCCTCCTTATATTTTTCAAGATTTTTCAGGGTCTCCATACTTTTTCCTCACCCCATATATCATCATTATTATTATCGTTATCACTGGATGACAATGAAATTTATACAAATATAAATAGAATATATGACACAATCAAGAAAATCAATTATCTCACAATTTAAGTGGCCGAAAATGAAGTTGAGTTTGCGCCTGGTTTTCAATTTCAAAAAGATATTAACAATAGGCTAATGCATGAAGATATATCCCTCTTCTGATAATTACATTCTAGGCTATTAAAAGATTCTGTTTAAATTTTGTTCCCATATAACAGTATGCTGTCGTCAATAATTCTTTTTCTATTGTCGAGTAATTTTTCTCAGCGTTTAATACCCTTAAAGCATAGCTTATTGGTCGATCTTTCCCTATCAGTCCTTGACTTAAAATTGCGCTGATTGCAGTTCCGGATGCATTGGTTGTTAAAAGGAAAGGTTTAATAAAATCGGGATGTTGTAATATTGGTTCTTGACAAAATGCAATTTTCAATGTATTAAAACTTTCTTGCTCTTTATCACCCCATTTAAAATCAATGTTTTTTTTTCAATAAATTAGTTAATGGTGTGGTTATTTTCAAAAATTCTTTAATGAATCTACGATAATATCTGGCCAATCCTATAAAAATTGTTTTATATTTCCTGCACTCTTTGGAATTGGAAAATTTCTGCTTCTTCTGCTTCTACTTTTTCAGGATCTGGACGGACTCCATTTCCTCCTATTATGTGTCCTAAATTAGTAACTCCTTTTCTTAAAAATTTACATTTATCTGGTTGTAGTTTTGAATTTGCTTCGCGGAGTTGCCTAATTAATTTTTCGTATTTAATTGCATGTTCTGTAAGAGAGCTTGAGTATACACGTAATACTATATTGTCTAAATATACAAAAATTTTATTATCTTGCATTCTTGTAGGAACTAGATCCATTAATCTTTGAAAAGTTGCCGGTGCATTCTTTAATCCAAAAGGCATTCGATCAAATTCATAATGTCCATGTAACGTTGAAAACGTTGTTTTATGATTATCATCTATGGATGTATTTTGATTTGATGGAAATCTAAAGCAAAGAAAGGGGGTCAAAGACCAAGAAAAATTTTGCGCTGCTTTGCTGATCTAATATCTCTGTTATGTTAGAAAACGCACCCACAGAAAAGATTTTTGAATACAATGCTATTACTCTTCAATCTATCTATATAAAATAGAATGTCTGTATATATGTCTGTCTGTTCGTTCTTTATACACTCTTAAACTATTCGACCGATCTGGATCAACTTTTGCACAGTTACTCTTTACATTCTTGCGCAAAACATAGGCTACTACGAAACCTCGATATTTCACTTACCGATCAGCGTTTTCTTCCATTGGTTTTCCCGGGCGTTTTTTCGGGAATTTCGAGATTGCTCGTTCGCGATGTAAGGGAGAACGGGGGAATTGGCACCACGGGGTAATAAGAACTTTCGTAATATAAAATTATTATCGCGCGTAACAAATTCGAACCTGCGTGTGAGCGACTGCCTGTCGAACACCGCTCCCCGTGCCAGTCAAATATTCCATCAGTCTCGCTATGTTTGCTCAGGAAAACGCACGTCGTGTTTGCCCGCTTTGTTACAATATTCATTGACCTTTGCTTAAGCAAGTAAGTAGTTATATTTTCTACTAATTGAATTCACTCTTTCTTTATTATTAGTATCATAGGTTACCTTCATTGACAAAACATTAAAAATTAAAAAAATCTATCAGTAGTTACTTTTTTATTTGCTGACCAAAAGTTACACCAATGGGGATAATTAGAACTAACCGTCGGGGTATTTAGAACTGGCTCCAATTACCCTTGAGGATCCAGGATCGAATAAATGTTCTGTTTTTTTGGGAAGGATAATGAGCCCTGGTTTTGTTGTAGAAGCTATGGAAAGTGGGCTCATGCCGACTGCGTAGATTGTGAGAAGGCAAACATTTTTTTTGCGACATTTGTATTCATATAAAAAGTAATATACTAAAACCACGGTTTTACATAACTAAAACGATTTATACAAATTATTATAAAATTATAAAAAGGTCAAAAAATTATCAAAAATTTATTTTTTACATATATTTTATTATTATTAATAAGTTTCTATTTAAATACTTTATTACACACTTAAAAATATTCCGCATAAGCAATGGATCTCATTACCCATAAGGTGGTTCTCATTGCCCGGTGCCTGGGGTAATGAGTTTTTTCCATTAAAAAAAAGTGTTTCTACTACAATTGAAAAATTTTGCGTTATGTCATATTAAAGCTTGATGTTTCCACAATTTAATTAATAAAAGTTCAAATAAATATTCGGTGATTATAATGTATTTATTTATATTTTTTCCTTAACTGGTGCCAATTCCCCCGCCCTCCCCTACACAGAACCTCGATATTTTACTTACCGATTACCGATTTTATCCCTTGGTTTTTCTGGGCGTTTTTTTAAGTAAAATATCGAGGTTTTGTGTACATCGCAAGCGAGCAACACGGAACGGGCAACGCCCGACACGGAATGCGGGAGATTTCAAGTTCGAACCCAGACTGGGGTAATATTTTTCGCAATAAAAATTGAAGTCTATTTAAATTGACCAAAATCCATAGTCGAATTTATCGTCTCGATTTGATCTGAAACGTGCTATGTGAATCTGACAAATCTGGTCGGCACGCAGTTTTGCAAAGCTCATTTTGGAAAAGATGATTGAATATTGCCAGTTTAAGTCGATTAAAAATTCTTAACTTGTTAAATAGAAAATTCTTAAATCTATAATAAAATAATCTGATGCTATCCCTCTATAACTTTAATCAATTCTTTATATGATAGATCTGCAGGTACACCACCAGTTGCATATTTAGCAATTATTTGCATTTTATTTTTATCTGCAACATGACCTTTTGCTATATACTGTTTTAAAACCTTAATTACTATACCTTTCTTTAAATTTTCTTCTTTTACATTTCTAGTTGCAGCTATTGATGCACAAACAGCTATATTTATATCAGAACCAGTTAAGTATTTTTCACCTTCTTGTGTACTTTTATTAATTTGTATTAATAAATCTAACTCCCTAACTCTTCAGCCATTGAACCTGTTAGCCGTTCAGACGGCTATAGGGGTCGTGCTCCGCTCGCGAGCACTGAAGGATCGGGATGCGGACGTCTGGCGGGCTCGATCAATGATTACACTTTGTTGAACACCTTAATACTTTATTAAATACACCAGAGCTCGGCGTGGACGTGGTGTCCTTTATTTAATGTTCCCGTCTCGCGATTCGTTAGAGTTCGTTTATGTAGCGACGCGTCGTCGTGGAGTTCTCGGACCGACTGCCGGGTCGTTCGATTCGGCGATCTTATATCGGTTTCCTGTTGCTACCTCGGGATCGCCCGTGGTAGCATTAACCTGTGTGGTCAGCGCTCTGCGCTGACCTTCGCGTCAGCGATATCGGTCCTCGATGGACCTTTGGTCTCTGCGTTTAGTCGCTAGGGTCGAATTTCCCTAACGCTTGGCAATTCGGTTGCCAAGTGCGTTGTGCGCTCACAACATCCCTCCCCCCGTGGAAAAAGAAAAACGTAGTTTTTCGTTTATTTATGTGTGTTTTCTTTTTCCTTGAGGGGTTACAATCTAGGTGTTTTATGCTATTTTACATGATTGTTTTTGTATTATAAATTTTTTAGTGGTCCCTTCTTTTCTTTATTACATAAATGATTACAGCTATGATACTTATTACTATTACAATTGTGACTGTGGAGCCTACGGGATATATAATATTTTTATTTGTGAAAATGTTCGATTGGTTATTTTCCATTTCCTTTTTGATCTCTTCTAGATTCAAGCTTAATTTTATTAATTCTGTCAGATCTTTGATTATTGGTTCTAAATTTATTTCCTTATCGGATTCTATTTTATTGTTTATCGTTATACTTTTTTCCATTGTGTCTGTTACATTAAATTCTGGTAAATACATTTTTACATTTTTACTATACACTCGGTTTTTGGTCTGTAAATATATATCTGGTGTAGTTAATTTACAATTGTCGCGTAATGTAATTTTTCCGGTTTTCTCTATTTTTATTTTATTTTCTGGTAATTCCTTACATTGAATTATTATGTCGGTTGTTTTTGGAGTGGAAAATAACCATGTCTGAGGTTCGGATACTGCAATCCAGATTGTTACATTCGAGATTATGTGACGCTGTTTTCGGTTTTCTATATGTCTAGACGTTTTTACCAAGAGTTGTACTTCGGTCGGCGCATTCGCAGTTATGAAATAGACAGGGAGATTTTGAGCGCAAGTGAATTTGGTATTATCTCGCGTACATTCATTTAAATCGCTTTCTTTTAATATTACATAATTGTGATTTTCTCGATTTATTCCTAACAGGGTGTGAGAGGGTTCTAGGAGTGTGAAAACATTATGGTCATTGTGTATTGGTACAGGTGTGATTCTTATAATTTCGTATGTTGGGTACGCTATCAATGGGAACAAGAGAATAGTATATATGTTCAAGTTATCATAATACGCGTTTACATTTAGATATTTTTGGATAGAATTCCAGTTTTCGGCTTGTATTTTGAATAGGAAATTTAATCTCCTGTCTATGTTTGAGGTCGCTTCTCTTAGTTCTATGATTATTTTTTCGATCGGGAGCACGCGCGTTAATAAAATATTGTGGTTTGCGTGAGTCAGATAGTCTGTGATGTCGTTTATGTCTGTCGTGAGGTCATTTAAAATAGCGGTTAATACTAATAGTTGTTCGTCTATTCCCTCTCGGTATATAAGCTGTTCTTCTAGTTTTCTTGTAGCGTTAGCCATTAAATTTTCGTTGTATGACAGTGTTTGTTCTAATTTTTCCATGTGACCTATGGTAGCATTAATGATTTTAAGTTGATTTTTTGCCGCGTGCTGCAATGTTTGTTGTTCATTACTCAGTAATTGTATTTGTTCGTTTATTATTTTCGCGTCTTCAGCGTCCATGGTACCGAATAACGTTTTACTTATTTGTCCTACAGCATCGATCAGGCCTCGTTTACTCAGGGGTGATCGGTAGATGGTTTGTAGTTGCTCTAGGTTGCGTGTCATTTTATTATTTTCTCGTTTAATAGTTTGGAGAGTGATTGGCACGTGTTTTTTTATGCTTCTGATGGCATGGTTGCAGATTTCTTCGATGCGTGCTAGGTTTTCCTGGAGTTGTTGATGTCTTATATTTAATGCAGTTACGTCTATGCGTATTGCCATTTTCCATGTTGCCTTCGTTTGCTGCAGTTGTCCGATTTTTTCGTAATATATGCCGGGTTCGGCAGTGAACGCTGTTATCTCGTACGGTAGCTGCTCTGATGTCATTTCCGTTGCGAGGTGTAGGATGATAGCTAGCCTGTAATGAATATGTTCGTGGAGGTATTTTATTTATCTTTTATTTTATGCTGACTTCATCTGTCAGCAGGTGCTATTTCTTTTGAGTAGCGCGCTGTGCGTTAGTTTACTGCTACCCTTTGAGCGGTACCTAACGTCTGTTGCATTAAGTTAGTTTTTGAAAATGAGGGTGCTTTAGGTGTAACAGCTTTTTTGCGCCATTTGCTTGCGATGCGTGCTTACGCACGTATTGGCTGCGGGTGGCTCGGGCTCCCCGCGCCCAGATTGCAGAGCCGGAGTCGCCGGATTCGCCGCCTCCTTCATACGGGGAGGCGATTCGGGCGGATGTCCTCCCCCTGAGGGTTACTGTAAATGTGGCCACCGGGCAGAGGGAAGTCTCCCTCCTGCGACGTGGTGACTTTTAGGTGAGTACTGTTATATTATTATTTTTTTTTTTTTTTTTTGTTTATTCTGCTTTTGCTTTAATGCGAGTGCTTTTTTATTCCTCAACTAACGCTTTCAACCGGTTCGCGTGAACGCGTAGCGTCTTTCGCTTAATTTCAATTGTGTAATTTACGTCATTGTGTTTTTCCAAAATTACATATGGTCCCACCCATTGCGAGTCGAGTTTCTTTGAGCGGCCTCGTCGTATCGTTTCGTCGTAAAGTAGCACTTTATCGCCTACTTTGAAGGTCGCCTTGTTGCTTTTTTTATCAAATTGTAGTTTCGATTTCGCTTTCTCGTCCTTCGTATTTTCTCTCGCGATTTGATTCGCTGCGCGGATCCGCTCTCGTAGTTCTTTCGCGTAATCCTCGTACGAATATGTTAATTTCGGTGGTTTTGTTAGAGCCGTCGGTAGGTCAGGTCGGTGCCCGTAGACCAATTCGAATGGCATGAACCCGGTAGTAGAGTGTGGCGTCGTATTATATGTAAACATGGCGTAAGGGAGCCATTGTCCCAGTCAGTTTGGTCTTGGTTTATATAATGTCCTCAGGTATTCGGCGAGAGTGCGATGCGATCTCTCTAGTGCGCCGTTACTTTCAGGGTGATATGCCGTTGTTTGGATCTTCTCGATTTTCAGTAATTTGCACGTGTTCTTGAACATTTCGCTTGTAAAGTTCGTGCCCTGATCGGTGAGAATTTTTCCTGGAATTCCGTGTTCTAACACAATTTTTGTTACGAATTCTTTGGCGATCGTTCTGGCTTCTTGATTTTCGATCGGTATCGCCTTACTAAATTTCGTCAAGTTATCCTGAAACGTCAGAATGTATTTGTTTCCTTGATTTGTGACTGTTAGCGGACCGACGATGTCGAGAGCGCATTTTTCAAACGGTCGTTCCGGCGTATCCGTGATGACCATTGGCATCTTCGTTTTTCTGCTTAGTTTATGTTTTTGGCAGTATTCGCATCTGCCGATGTAAGTCTCGACATCCTTTGTTATACCTTTCCAATCGTGTTGTAATCGGATTCGGTCTAGAGTTCGTGTGACTCCCTGGTGCCCTCCGATAGGCGAGTCGTGATACTCGTATAATATCTGTTTCTTTTCCTCCTTCGAGTATTCTCGGGGCGCATCTTCTTCTTCTTGCTGTATCGTATGCACGGCTGACGCCTCTGTTATCGGGTTACGGCTCAATGCGTCGGCGTTTGAGTTACTCTTCCCCGCTTTGTGTATGATTTCATAATCATACTCCTCTAATTTAAGCCTCCATCTAATTAGCCTTGAACCGGGGTCGGTAACATTGAATAGCCATATCAACGGCTTGTGATCGGTTATTATTTTAAACCTAACGCCATAAAGATACGGGCGAAAATGTTTGACTGCCCACACGATGGCTAGCAGCTCTTTCTCCGTCGTATTATAAGTTCTGTTCCGCTTTACATAATACGCGGCTGGCGTACGCTATCGGTCGGTCTTGGCCGACTACTCCCTGTGAGAGGATAGCTCCTATAGCGAAATCTGACTGCGTCTGTCGTCACTATAAATTCTTTATTGAAGTCGGGATAATTCAACACCGGCGCGGTTGTTAATTTTTCCTTCAACAATTCGAACGCGTTTTGTTGCTCTACGGACCAAGTAAACTTTTCTCCTTTTCTAGTGAGCTTGGTCAATGGCTTGGCTAGTTTTGAAAAATTTTCTATGAATTTACGATAGTACCCGGCTAGGCCTATGAATGACTGAATGTCTTTCACCTTTTTAGGAGTCGGAAATTCCTTGACGGCTATTAATTTCGACGGGTCCGGCGAGATTCCTTTTCCGAAATCACGTGACCCAGGTATACGACTTCCTTCCGTAGGAACGCACATTTACTCGGTTTCAACTTTAGATTATATTTTCGGAGTCTAATTAACACTGCTATTATTCGTTTGATATGTTCCGTCAGAGTTGCCCCGTATATGACGATGTCGTCGATATACACGAAACATCTCAGCCCTAGTAGGCCGGCCAGCACCGCGTACATTAGCCGCTGAAATGCTGCCGGCGCGTTTTTCAGGCCAAAGGGCATGCGGTTAAATTCGAAGTGCCCATCCGGAGTGGAGAAGGCTGTTTTGCCCTTGTGGTCTTTGTGCATGGGGATTTGGTGGTACCCCGAGGCTAGATCTAGAACGGTAAAATATTTCGCGTTACCTAATTGGTCTAATATATCGGTTATGTTCGGCATGGGGAACGAGTCTCCCATGGTGAGATCGTTCATTTTCCGAAAATCGATAACCACGCGAAATTGCACTTTTCCGGATGCGTCCGGTTTTTTAGGGACGACTATAATCGGTGCGTTCCAGTGACTCGTGCTCGGGCTGATTATGCCGTCTTCGAGCATTTTCTCTATTTGTTTTTTCACTTCGGCCTTATAGCCTCTCGGGTAACCGATATGGTTTCACATTCACGGGCGCGCTACCCGGCCGGATATTTATCTCGTGCTCTATTGCGGTAGTCGCGCTTAAATGGTCGCCGTCCATATAGAACACGTCGAAGTAATCATCGCAAATTTGTTCTACGGCTGCTCGCTCTTCAACGTTCAAGTGATCGAGCCGTACTTGCTCGCGTACTTTCTTCTGCCGTTCGGTGACGGTCTCGCGCTCGTCGCTCGCGCGTAACGAGAGAAACGTTCGCGGTGTCGGGCGGCGGCAGGTCTTCTAGAGTTACAAGTGGAGTAAGTATCTCCACGGGCTTGTCCGTCACATTCAATACGCTAATCGGACATTTAAATTCGACGGGCTGCACTAGGCAGTGCCCGATAAAGACCCCTGGGACGGGTTCGCCGCTCCGCACAATACCGACGCGGTTATGATTAGTGACGGCTTCCACGATTGTCTCACTGTGAGGCGGGAGTTTTACCTTGCGGAAGGGTCGGAGCTTAAAGGAAGCTGAGCCGAGTTTTAGTCGTTTTTTTAGAATTTGAAATATCCGCTTTGTGCTTTGTAAGGAAATCGTTTCCTAAAATGCCTTCATACTCGATTGGGAAATCATCTTTCACCACGTACATCGTGTGGCGAATCTTCTTATCTCCGAGGTTCACCGTGGCTTTTATTTTTCCTATCGTGTGAATCAGGTGTCCGGTTACGCCAACTAAAGCTAACCGTTCTTTCTTTACCATTGTTTTCCCTTTTAAATTTCCTACTTTTATTAATGTGAGAGTCGCGCCTGAATCTAACAACAGGTCCATTTCTCCCTTTTCTGCCTCCTGCACGGGTAGCGTCACTAAGTCTAGCGGGCCTTCCTCGTGCTTCTTGCTTATCTGTGCAACGCGATATGTCTCAGCGGCGCGTGCCTTATTCTTCTTAGGCTTCTCATCCTCCTCGCTGCTGCTGCGAGAGGTGTTTCTTCGCTAGATTCTTGTGTCCTTGTCTTTCTGACAGTACTCACGGGCGTTTCTTAACTGCTTCCGTTCGCGTGCGGCGCGGGTCGCTCGGGTTTTAATCGCCCGTTTAACCACCAGCACTCGTCGCGCTCATGCCCTGCTTTTTTACAATACGAACACTCTATCGTGTTAATGCCGCTAGGCTTCTCGGGTTTCGGCAACGCGTATCTGTTTGCGTGTCGGCTCGTACGGCAATCTCGCGCGTAATGACCGTTCTTTCCGCACTTGTGGCATTGCCCTACCGTATTCCCTGTGCTTCGCGTATTCGCGGTGGAATATTTGTTCCTTACCGTCGCCTGGGCGTTCCGCGGGGAGGGGCCTCTCACCTTTTCTTCCGCGCTGGCGCCGGTTATCGCCTCTTGCAGGCTTTGGTATCGCTGCGCTCTTACTAATAACTTTATATCGTCGTGTAATCCGATTTGGAAATTATGCAGCGCTTGGATTTTAATATTATCCAGTATGGCCTTTTGCTGTTCCTGCGTGTGGCCCTTGCCCTCTTCCATTGCTTCATACAATTTGCGGGCTAAATTCTCGACGCGCCTACCGAATTCTTGCGCGCTTTCGCCGGGCTTTTGCGCTAGCGAGTTAAATTCCAGCTGCAAGTGCGTCGTGCAGCGTTTTCCTAAGTACTCTGTCTCGAGCTCGCGCTTCAACTGTTCAAAGTCACGGATATCGCGCGTATCAAAGTCTGTCATCGCCTTTCCTTTAAATTTCGTGCAGAGGATGGCTTCGAGTAGCATCGACTCGTCGGTTGGCCGAATATTTTTCATAGCATACGTGCTAGCGTTTATAAATTCTCGGACGCGCTCTCGCGATTCTCCATTGATCTCGGGTATCATTGCTCGTGCCTCTTTAAGGCTGAGGTTCCCGTTAACTAGGCCCGGTTGGTTCCGGACGTCACTACGCGTTCGTCCGTATGTGATATCCAGCGGACCCTGGCTGTGTACGCGGTGGTCCCGCGCGTCGGAACCGTACGTGGCGGATTCCATCTGGCCTACGCGGTTCCGTAATTCGCGAAAAGCGCGGAGGAGATCGGCTGATCGGTCGAATTCCGCAGCCTCGACGCGGTCCATGCGTTCTTGCATGTCGCGCATTAGATTAAGTAAGTCGGTGATCACGGTGTCCGGGGCTCTCAACTCGGATCGTGTCAGCTCTGGGGCCTGAGGTCGCCCGACGGGCGGCCCATTTTGCGCCATTTCGGTGGCGGCTTGCTCGGACACTCTAGATGGGTCCGGGTTTTCCTCGCGGGTCTGTCGGTTTGGAGTCGCGTTTCTCGTCTGACTCATCTCGGCTTCCGCGGAATTTTCGTCGGGTACGAACACACTACTGTCGTACGATGTGAGAGAAAAATCCCCTCGTTGGGACACGTGGCTTGGCGTGTCGTCGGAGACGTCTGTGAGTGAGTCAGTCGGAGTCGGTCGCTCTATATTATTGTCGCGGTTTTCGCGTTCGCCTGTTACGCTTGCGTCTACTTCGTCGAACGGGAACTCGCGTTCAATGACTACGTTCGGAGATAGCACGGGCGTCTCTTCTTCGGCAAAACGCGAATCTAAATTTTGTCGAACTCGGTCTAATCCGTCTTGCTCGGCGGGCCGGTCTAACCCTTCGCTTTCAGCGGGCCGGTTTAACCCTTCGCCTTCGGATCGCGTTGTACGCACGGGATTAACTAGATTACGCGAGGCGCGGTGCGCGGACTCACTATGAACGAATGACGCTTGTTTGACGGGCGACTGTCGGTTCGGGTTGCTCGACATTTACTTGGCGCTCGCGGACATAATAATTTTCGCACTTACAGTATCGCCGCGAATCGCATGTTGCTGTCCGGCTGCATTCGCCTGATCGTGGGGCCGCTTCGCTGCTTGGCTGCGTCCCTGCGTTGTCGCTGCGTCCCTGCCGCGCTGCTACGCTGCTTCGCTGTGTCCCTGCGTCGTCGCTCGGAGCCGGTGATGCCGTGCGGTAGCGTGGCCGTCTCAGGTGTCACTTCTGCACTTGCGGCTGCTACCGTCTTTTTCGCTCGGGTCTCGGCTGGCTTTTCCTCTCCGGGATATGTTGCCGCCGTTCACTAATGAGCTCGTTTTGTTTCAGGCGTGTGAATTAGCTCAGCGGTCCGGTCCTCTTGCGCGAGTGGATGGAGCAAATCCCACCGCTGCCACCAAATGTTAGCCGTTCAGACGGCTATAGGGGTCGTGCTCCGCTCGCGAGTACTGGAGTATCGGGATGAGGACGTCTGGCGGGCTCGGCCAATGATCACACTTTGTTAAACTCCTTATTGCTTTATTAAATACACCAGAGCTCGACGTGGACGTGGTGTCCTTTATTTAATGTTCCCGTCTCGCGACTCGTTAGAGTTCGTCGATGTAGCGACGCGTCGTCGTGGAGTTCTTGGACCGACTACTGGGTCGTTCGATTCGGCGATCTTATATCGGTTTCCTGTTGCTACCTCGGGGTCGCCCGTGGTGGCATTAACCTGTGTGGTCAGCGCTCGGCGCTGACCTTCGCGTCAGCGATATCGGTCCTCGATGGACCTTTGGTCTCTGCGTTTAGTCGCTAGGGTCGAATTTCCCTAACGCTTGGCAATTCGGTTGCCAAGTGCGTTGTGCGCTCACAACAGTATGCTACCCCGATGGAGCAAAATTTGAAATGTGAACCTGCTTTATCAGTGTCAAATGATATAAAATATAGAAATTTAATTGGGGCCTTGTTGTATATAAGTTCAAGTACTAGACCAGATATTTGTTATTGCGTGAATTATGTAAGTAGATTTCAAAATTGTTATGATCAGAGCCATTATAAGTACGCCTTAAGAGTGTTAAAATACTTATATTATACTAAAGAGTTAAAGTTAAAATTTGAGAAAAATGTAAATTCGGATATATTAGATTGTTGCGTGGATGCTGATTGGGCAGGAGATATAGTAGACAGGAAGTCTACGACGGGATATGTTATAAGAATGTATGGTAATACTATATTTTGGAAATCAAAAAAACAAGATATTGTAACGAAATCGTCGACAGAGGCAGAGTACGTAGTCTTGTCTGTATGTGTGAGTGAGGTAAACTTAATTAGAGAGTTATTGAAAGATTTTGGAATAGAAATTAAGAACCCGGTAAGAATTTATGAGGATAATGCGGGTGCGATTAGTATAAGTAAATATGGAAATTTAACAAAAATTCTAAGTATATAGAAACACATTATCACTTTATTAACGAGAATTACTTGAAAGGAAAAATTGATGTGATTAAAATAGATTCAGAAGAAAATCCAGCAGATATTTTCACCAAGTCTTTAGGACGAATTAAACTCGATAGGTTTAGAGAGAATTTAAAGTTATGTTAAGAAAATTATGTAGCGTAGAATTATTGAGAATAGCTAAATTTAAGGAGGCGTGTTGAGAATTGAGTAAATTTAGCTTATTGTTAGTCATATAAGTACATGTATGTATATGTCTGAGCGACACTGAAGGAGCACGCAACGAGCACGCAACGAGCACGTAAGCATAGATGGGTACAGGGTATAGCGTCCGCAAGAAGGACACCGCACAAGCGACGCGCGGAGCGATCATCCTAAGATAGATACGAGACTCTCTCGAGGCCGACACGCGGTCGAGCGCTCCAGCGTATCATATACAGTATTATAAATGTATATAGTGTATTGAATTATAGACTCGTTAATTCTCATTATTTTAAATGACTTTACCCAAAACTTACCACTCCACGCCTCATTAAACTTAACAATTTCAATATATGTTCCGAAACCACTGAATGCTTAGACTTATCCAACTTTATGTTGTTCTCGTGTTCTTTCAATCTAGTCCGCAGCTGCCTCTTCGTCTGTCCCACATAGGAGGCATCGCAGTCTTTACAATTTATTTTGTATATGACGTTACTGTTCATGAAGTAGGGGTTTTTATCTTTCTGGACCCTGATAATGTTGCTGAGATTATTGAGAATACGATATCCTACAGTATTTTCGGATTTATTTACCACCGATGCGATAATTTCGGAAGTTGATTTAAGATATGGGAGGACAATCAAACTCTTTTTTTGTGCAGTTTCTTCGTTATTATTTGTGTTATTGTGTAAAGACTAAAGTTTGTTGATCTTAAGTTTTCTCAATCTATTGCTAATATGTGTAAAAATTATTTCTATAGGATATCCATTCTCAAGTAAAATATCGACAATCAGATTCAAGTTTTTCTCGTAAAAAATAGGATGAGACAACAGGATTGCTCTGTCCACCAAGCTGAAAATTGTTCCTATTTTTTGCTGTATAGGATGGCTAGAATGAAAGGACAAGAATCTCCCTGAGAATGTTTTCTTGTGGAACCAATCCGTTATAATCCTGTTGTCTTTGACTATCAGCATAAGGTCCAGAAAGCTAAGGCGACGGTTCTCCTCGTATTCCACAGTAAATTTAAGCCTTTCATGGTAATTATTAAAGCAATTTAAAACAATTTGAACACTCTCTTGGAACCACCATAACAATGTCATCCACATAGCGACGGTAAAAGGACGGGCGGATACCCAACGTGGCCAATAACTCTAACATTTTTTCTTCCAAATCCTCCATAACGATGTCTGCCCCCGTTGGAGACAAGGGGGAGCCCATTGGAGATCCGAACGTCTGTTGGTAGATGACATTGTTGAAAGTGAAAGAAGTGGAAGATAAGACGAATCTAACCGCCGTAATAAACTCGTCCCGTGGCAAACTCGTCTTAGTTTTAATTAAATTCCATCTTCTTTCAATACCCTCAATGACCAATTCAGACGGAACATTGGTAAAGAGCGATATAACGTCCAGTGAAATCAAGATTTCAGAATTATTTATAGTTAAATTCGAGAGGTCGATGCACAAGTCAAAACTGTTAGTGACAAAGCTTTTTGCTTTAGGTAGACTTTTTGCCAAGATTTTTTGTAAAAAGGAAGCAAGATTGTAAAGAGCTGTATTTATCGATGATACTATTATTCTAAATGGAACACCAACCTTATGAATTTTAGGAAGGCCGTAAGCTTTCGGGAGAATGGAATCATATATAATAGATCTCCCTCCACTATGATCGAACGTAGTCTCCTTTCCAAATATAAATCCACGATACAATTCCAACGGGATAATCCTAACGTTGTATTTACAAGAGCCGATAAGGGTAATATGACGGTCGCGCTGAATAATAATAATTACTACCAATAACCTACAGGTTAGTGAGGCGCTTTACAAGTATGTGCTTTGTAAGTTGAAGCACATACTCACTATTCTCTGCCTTAAATAACTTTATTTTCAATGTACCAACAATTTACTGCTTTAAATAATTTTCCCCACCAAAATTTTTTTTGTTTATAACTTCTTAATGAACAATGACCGCCAGCTAAAACTTTCTGAAGGTCACTCAGAAGGGTGACTTTGACAACATATGTCAAGGTCAAGGTCGTTTATGCCTTTCAATACTCAAAATAACTGCTATATTTTTCAAACTTTTTTTGTTTATAACTTTTTAATAAACAATGACCGCCAGCTAAAACCTTCTGAAGGTCACTCAGGAGGATGACCTTGACAACATATGTCAAGGCCATCGGTGAGGTTTGACCTAATATGCATATCTACCCCAGAAAAACATGGATGTAGTAATACATTCATATTATGCGTTAAGATCCAGCCGCAGTATCCGCATTTATTGTTCTACACATAGATCAATTGTTCATACATATAGTATCATAAGGATAAACATTGTAGGATAGAAAAATCCGCAAGTTTGAAGTTACTGGATTTCATGCATATACAAAAGCAAGTCTAGTCCCCCGCGATGTATCCCTGTAAAAAATTTTTTATATAAAAACAAATATATGTATATAATTATATATAAAATATATCCATATATGTTTTCTTTCTTTTGTACAATCTCTGTTCGTATGTACAAAAAAAATATTTTTAAAAAAATCTAAAAATAATTAAAAATTAATTTTTGCTTTGCATTTTTATAAAAAATAAAGTTTAAGGAAATGAGAAAAAATTGGCAATATATATATAATCATATATAAAAATGTAACAGTTATTGTTATATAGATATATAATTATATATGGCCAAATTTTTCTCATCTCAAACTTCACTTTTTATAAAAAAAATGCAATGTAAAAATTACTTTTTAATTATTTTTAAAGATTCTTTTTTTTATTATTTTTCCTGTGTATACAAGCAGAGATTATACAAAAGAAAGAAAACATATAATTGACATATTTTATATATAATTATTTATACATTATTTATATATGTTTATATATATAAAAAGTTTTTTACCAAACGGATAAATCTAGATTTTTGTGATGTATTTTATATATACATATACATATACATATACATATATATATATATATATATATATGTATGTCAAGAGGCAGTTTTGAGGTCAATTTCTGAGCATATAATTTTAGTGGATAATATGTTAGTAAGCTTTGTTTAGAAGACTTTGCGTTGACAAAACTTAAAAATAATGATTATTTTCCGATATATTTACAAGTTTATACAGATTGGTAGTCATCAGGTCACTCTTATTTATTAATTAAAGCAATGAGTTTGTTTCAGTTATTGTTTACATTTTATAGGTTTGACACTTATTAGTAGTGTTTGATTAATTTTGTGTTATAAAACGAAGAAAATCATAAAGATATGTGCAATTTTATCGCAAGTCCTCAATTTTGCCATTTAATTATATTATTCTTTAGGCAAAAGGCTGTTTTCAGACCCCTTATTTTTCTAATAAAAAGAGTAAATAATTTATCTCTGAGCTTTCTTTTAATAGCACATGAAAAATTATGTTGACTGTAAGTCTAATACGTTACTGAAATTCAGTATTAAGTGAGAATAAAGCAAAGTTTTGTGTGCAAATACAAGTTCTGAAAGCAACCATTCTGTCGAAATTGAATTATACTCCGGAGCAGTTTTCAGATCTTATAATTTTTTAAGTTTATGTATACAGGGTGTTTGGTGAGGATTTACCGCCACTTACCAAGCTCATTTCAGAAGACATTTTCAGCAAAAAATGTCATAAACATGGATCCTATTCTGAATATTTACAGTTACTCTAATTTGAAGATTGTTTGTAAAAAACCTCTTTTTTAGTTTAAGGAGTAAAAGAAAATTATTAGAAATAAAAAATAAACTTTTCAGAAATAATCCTTTCTTTAATTGGCTAGTAATCTAAACTACAAAATTACATTATTCTTACTCACTTCTTAGAACGATTAATTACATTATCTAATTAATATATTAATTACATTATTATTATTGTCATGTGCTCGCGTTGGCCAAGATCACGCGTTGTTCACAATAATGCGTTTCCAATTGAAAAAAAGATTATTTCTGAAAAGTTCATTCTTTATTTCTAATTTTCTTTTACTCCTCAAACTGAAAAAGAGGTCTTTTACAAACAACCTTCAAATTAGTGTAACTGTAAATATTCAGAATAGGACCCATGTTTCTGACATTTTTTGCTCAAAATGTTTTCAGAAATAAGTTCCGTAAGTGGCGGTAAATCCACAACAAACACAGGACTTTTCAAGTCGCTTAGTTTATGACAAGGGAAGAACCAAAGTAATTATTTTATTTAATTGACCACATTAACCCTCAGCGGGTACTCTGGGTCTGACAGACCCGAGCGCAAAATCGTATATGTAAATATCTCGGAGGGGCGCAGGGGAGGGGGATTCGTTATGGTGGGGAAAAATTCTTCTTTGTGTGCCGAATCGAGGGAGCAGTCGAGCCAGTCCAGTGCGACGTCACCTACGGAGCTAGGAGCATTGAAAAATTCGATTCGGGTCTCCTGGACCCAGAGTACCCGTAGTGTCAGAAAGTAAGTTTTATGAAAAAATTATAATTATTTAGAATTTATATTTAAATCACTTAATAATGTAAAAATATATGTTTAAATGTATAGTGCGCGTGAAAAAAATTTTTTAATAGCTTAGTTTTTTTTTAAGGCAGAAATAGAGACGCGGTCTCGCACGCGTATATATATATACACATGTATATACAGGGTGTCCCATTTTAATGTCCCACCTCAAATAACTTTCTTATTTTTGATTGTAGAAAGAAATGTTTCAGACAAAAGTTGTATGGTTTCGTGGAAGACATAAGATGGTGCCATTAGTTTGACCTTGAATAGTTGCTTGAAGGACACGTGAAGGTGACCTTCAATTTCTTAAGTGGAACCACCTACTTTTCATTACATATTTTTCTAGCTTACATCGAGGGCTTTCCAAAACAATTAAATACCTTTTCGTTAAGTACTTTTTAAGTTATAAGGCAAGATGAAAAGCACAATCCGGCCGGTCAAAGCAAGATGAAAAGCACGATACGGACGGTCAAGGCAAGATCAAAAGCACGATCCGGCCGATCAAGGCAAGATGAAAAGCACGATCTGACCGGTCAAGGCAAGATAAAAAGCACGATTCGACCGGTTAAGGCAAGATGAAAAGCACGATCCGGCCGGTCAAGGCAAGATCAAAAGCACGATTCGACCGGTTAAGGCAAGATAAAAAGCACGATCCGGCCGGTCAAAGCAAGATCAAAACCACGATCCGGCCGGTCAAGGTAAGATCAAAAGCACGATCCGGCCAATCAAGGCAAGATCAAAACCACGATCCGGCCGGTAAAGGCAAGATCAAAAGCACGATCCGGCCGGTCAAGGCAAGATCAAAACCACAATCCGGCCGGTCAAGGCAAGATCAAAACCACGATCCGGCCGGTCAAGGTAAAATCAAAAGCACGATCCGGCCGATCAAGGCAAGATGAAATACACGATCCGGCCGGTCAAGGCAAGATCAAAAGCACGATCCGGCCGGTCAAGGCAAGATCAAAAGCACGATCCGGCCGGCCAAGGCAAGATCAAAACCACGATCCAGCCGGTCAAGGCAAGATCAAAAGCACGATTCGACCGGTTAAGGCAAGATGAAAAGCACGATCCGGCCGGTCAAGGCAAGATCAAAAGCACGATCCGGCCGGTCAAGGCAAGATCAAAAGAACGATCCGGCCGGCCAAGGCAAGATCAAAACCACGATCCAGCCGGTCAAGGCAAGATCAAAAGCACGATCCGGCCGGTCAAGGTAAGATCAAAAGCACGATCCGGCCGATCAAGGCAAGATGAAATACACGATCCGGCCGGTCAAGGCAAGATCAAAAGCACGATCCGGCCGGTCAAGGCAAGATCAAAAGCACGATCCGGCCGGCCAAGGCAAGATCAAAACCACGATCCAGCCGGTCAAGGCAAGATCAAAAGCACGATCCGGCCGGTCAAGGCAAGATCAAAAGCACGATCCGGCCGGTCAAGGTAAAATCAAAAGCACGATCCGGCCGATCAAGGCAAGATGAAATACACGATCCGGCCGGTCAAGGCAAGATCAAAAGCACGATCCGGCCGGTCAAGGCAAGATCAAAAGAACGATCCGGCCGGCCAAGGCAAGATCAAAACCACGATCCAGCCGGTCAAGGCAAGATCAAAAGCACGATTCGACCGGTTAAGGCAAGATGAAAAGCACGATCCGGCCGGTCAAGGCAAGATCAAAACCACTATCCGGCCGGTCAAGGCAAGATCGGGTCATGTGTACAATTATTGTAGGTTGGGCATTTGTATCGAAGTAAATGGCGGTTTTTTTGAACACCTACAATAATTGTACACATGACCCGATCTTGCCTTGATCGGCCGGATCGTGCTTTTTATCTTGCCTTGATCGGCCGGATCGTGCTTTTGATCTTGTCTTTACCGGCCGGATCGTGGTTTTGATCTTGCCTTGATCGGCCGGATCGTGCTTTTGATCTTACCTTGACCGGCCGGATCGTGGTTTTGATCTTGCCTTGACCGGCCGGATCGTGCTTTTTATCTTGCTTTAACCGGTCGAATCGTGCTTTTGATCTTGCCTTGACCGGCCGGATCGTGGTTTTGATCTTGCCTTGACCGGCCGGATCATGCTTTTCATCTTGCCTTAACCGGTCGAATCGTGCTTTTTATCTTGCCTTGACCGGTCGGATCGTGCTTTTCATCTTGCCTTGATTGGCCGGATCGTGCTTTTGATCTTGCCTTGACCGTCCGGATCGTGCTTTTCATCTTGCTTTGACCGGCCGGATTGTGCTTTTCATCTTGCCTTATAACTTAAAAAGTACTTAACGAAAAGGTATTTAATTGTTTTGGAAAGCCCTCGATGTAAGCTAGAAGAATATGTAATGAAAAGTAGGTGGTTCCACTTAAGAAATTGAAGGTTACCTTCACGTGTCCTTCAAGCAACTATTCAAGGTCAAACTAATGGCACCATCTTATGTCTTCCACGAAACCATACAACTTTTGTCTGAAACATTTCTTTCTACAATCAAAAATAAGAAAGTTATTTGAGGTGGGACATTAAAATGGGACACCCTGTATATATACATGTATATATATATACATGTATATATCTTATTTTATGATAAGGTAAGTTAAAAAATTTTGTAAACAATTTTTTTGCAAATTTTCTAGCGATAATGGCCGTGTATATATGAAAAATACGTTATAAAAAATACTAACTTTCAATCGCAAAAATAAATCGCTTATTCTAATTTAATCGAAAAATGACCTATACAGCCTTAAAGTACAACACTTAAGCTTTAAAAAACCGGTTTTAAAATTAATTTATCTTTATTTTTTATTTTTTTACAACAATTTGAAAAAAAAAAAAATTTTTCGAAAGGTCTCCTTGTATTTTGTTAAATATTAACAAAACCTTTAGATTTGGAGTAAAATGGATCACGCATTCGTTTTTTTGAGAGTCTGGCGATGGATTTAAAAAAAAATAACGTCTCCCTACGATGATTTGGCTCCGAGTTATAAGCGATTGAAAATCGCTCGGGTCTCACAGACCCAGAGTACCCGGATCGGGACAAACAGTATAGAGTACCCGCTGAGGGTTAATAGAGAGTTACCCATTGTAGTAAAAAACAATTTCTGTAAATTTCTATTGCCATTGTATATTCTATCTTCAAATTCCTTTACCTCACATATGCATTTATAGAATGCACAAATGCATTCTATAAGTATCTTTTCAATATAAACTTAAAAGTATTCTTAAAACTTGGTTTTATTATAATTTTAAAATTTTAAAAGCAGTCACTATACATTTAAAAAATAAACATTTTTATAATGATTATACTTTCATTCCAATAATCGCATTGAGATTTATCCATTATAGAGAAGTGATTTCCGTAATTCTTTAAAACAAGATCCAGTTTCCATGAATTTCTCCTACTCAGATAACCGATTTTGTTTCAAAGATTGACGGAAACTGGCATTCACACTTAAGGTCGTAAGTGACGATAATATTGAAACGTAGAACGATGAAATGAAACGTAGAACAAACCGTGTTATTAAATTTTTATTTAGGTCGCAGCGGATATGTACAAAGCCGAAGTATTAAAGTTTGTTTTCAAGTGGTAGTTTTCAGGTCTATATATAGCAGCAGAATGGAAGTTTTCAGGTCTATATATAGCAACAAAATGACATTTTTTAGGTCAATTAGCTTTATACAAAAATTCGATGTTGTTTTCTTTTACTGATTACTTTTATTCCAATATTCGTATTGGTAGAGACTTATTTATCATAAAAATGGTCCTTTCCGTAAAATCTTTAAAAAAGATTCAATTTCCATGAATTTTACCTACTCTGTTAACCGATTTTGTTTCAAAGATCGACGGAAACAAGCATTCAAACTTAAAGCCGTAGTTGACGTTAATATTGAAACGTGGCACGATGAAACTCAAACATAGAGCAGAATTTGTTATTAAATCTATATTTAGGTCGGAGCGAACATGTTCAAACCCGAAATATTAAAGTCCTTGTTTAAGTGATAGTTTTCAGGTCTCTAAAGAGCAGCGAAATGGCAGTTTTCAGGTCGATTAGATTTATACAAAAATCCGGTCATTTTTTTAATAATTACCTTCATTCCAGTAATCGCATTGATAGAGATTTATCCACCAAAAAAAAGTGATTTCCATAATTCTTCAAAACAATCCAGTACATAAAATAGTATTGTGTATATACTGAAGGAAAAATCATGGAAACTGGATCATGTTTTAAAGATTTACGGAAATCACTTTTTATGGATATATCTCTATCAATGCAATTATTGGAATAAAAGTAATTATTAAAAAAGTGACATTAAATTTTTGTATATAGTTAATCGACCTGAAAACTGCCATTCCGCTGCTATTTAGAGACCTGAAAACATACCACTTGAACAAGGAATTTAATATTTCGGCTTTGAACATGTCCGCTGAGACCCAAATGTAGACTTAATAACAAATTTTGCTCTATGTTTGATTTTCATTATGCCTCGTTTCAGTATTAACGTCACCTACGGCTTTAAGTTTGAATGCTTGTTTCCGTCGATCTTTGAAACAAAATCGATTAACAGAGTAAGAAAAATTTATGGAAAATAAATCTCGTTTTAAAGAATTACGGCAATCACTTTTTTATGATTGATAAATCTATATCAATGCGATTATTGGAATGAAAGTAATAATTAATAGAAAATAAAATCGGATTTTTGTATAAAGCTAATCGACCTGAAAACTGTCATTTCGTTGTTATATACAGACCTGAAAACTGCCATTCTGCTGTTATTTATAGACCTGAAAACTACCACTTGAACGAGAACTTTAATACTTTGGCCTTGTGTGCATATCCGTTTCAACTTAAATATAGATTTAATAACACGTTTTGCTTATGTTTGCTTTTCATGTCACGTTTCAATATTAACGTCACCTACGACCTGTTGAATGCCTGCAACGTTTGAATGCCATCAGTTTCCGTCGGTTTTTGAAACAAAATCGGACAACAGAGTAGGAAAAATTCATGAAAATTGAATCTTGTTTTAAGATATTGCGGAAAGGACCATTTTTATGATGGATAAGTCTCTATCAATGCAATTACTATGGAATGAAAGTAATTATTTAAAAAATTACATCAGATTTTTGTATAAAGCTGATCGACCTGAAAACTGCCTTTTTGCTGCTATAATTTAGAAACCTAAAAACTATCACCTTAACAAGGACTTTAATATTTCGGCTTTGAACATGTTCGCTCCGACCTAAATATAAATTTAATAACAAATTCTGCTCTATGTTTGAGTTTCATCGTGCCACGTTTCAATATTAACGTCAACTACGGCTTTAAGTTTGAATGCTTGTTTCCGTCAATCTTTGAAACAAAATCGGTTAACAGAGTAGGTAAAATTCATGGAAATTGAATTTTTTTTTAAGATTTCACGGAAAGGACCATTTTTATGATGGATAAGTCTCTACCAATGCGAATATTGGAACGAAAGTAATCAGTAAAAGAAAATAACATCGGATTTTTGTATAAAGCTAATTAACCTGAAAACTGTCATTCCGTTGCTATATATAGACCTGAAACTGTCATTCCGTTGCTATATACAGACCTGAAAACTGCCATTCTGCTGCTATTTATAGACCTGAAAACTACCACTTGAACACAAACTTTAATACTTCGGCCTTTTACACATATCTGCTGCAACCTAAATAAAGATTTAATAACACCTTTTGTTCTATGTTTGATTTTCATCGTGCCACGTTTCAATATTATCGTCACTTATGACCTTAAGGTAGTAGTCTCGTAAATCGCAATTCTTAAGAAAAATTTGAAAATTTTACTATATGTTAATAAATGTGGTATCTACACGTCTGCACAACTTAAAAGTAATTGACCATCCTGAACGCGAGATAATCGATATCAAAAATGAATTTTTTTCATGTATCGCATACATGAAGCATAAAAAAATCTCGTATTTTGAATTTTAATAATTAGAACAAATCTTAAGAAAGTGGTGAAAAACAGATACATAGTAAAAGGACACTTTAGGAATACTAGTAAAAAAAACCCGAAATTATTGACCATTCAGATTTAGAAATACAATAACAAATAGACCTCGAGTTTCACAATTATTCGACTAAAAGAAGCGGCTGAAGGAGAAAAATGACCGAATAGTCTTTTGTCCTGTGTGTGAGGAACAGAACTATCCAAAAGTTTTCAGCTTGTAACCGTAAATAGTTGAATGTTTTCACGTCGATTTAGAGTATAAAATTTTGGTTGGTATTGTCGCGATACTACTACATAAGTTTGAATGCTAGTTTACCGTCGATCTTTGAAACAAAATCGGTTGACAGAGTAGGAAAAATTCATGAAAACTGGATCTTGTTTTAAAGAATTACGGAAATAACTTTTTTTATGATTTAAATCTTAATGCGATTATTGGAATAAAAGTATAATTATTATAAAAACATGTTTATTTTTTAAATGTAATTACTATTTTTAAAATTTTCAAATTATGATAAAGTTAAATTTTAAAAATACTTTTAAGTTTATATTGAAAAGATACTTATAGAATGCATTTGTGAGGTAAAGGAATTTGAAGATAGAATATGCAATGGCAATAAATATTCCGGTAGGAATGATATTTATTTTCATTTCAATATATGTCAGAGCTATAAGCAATAAACATTGTATAAGAAATGTTTTTTTACTTATACTGTAGGTATTCTTGCTTACGTTCATCAGAAGTAATAGAATATTTTTCTGAGTGGTTTGCAAAATAAAAAGGTAGATTTTTGTCAGAGAGTAATTTTCAAGCTCGTGCCAAGATAAAATAAATGCATTAACTAATGCTCTCAACAACTATGTAGAAAACTATTTATAAATACTTATTTCAGTAAGAATTTTAATTCTTGTGTAACTTGTAAATAAAAGCTTGTATTATCTAGGAAAGCTTCATTTTTATCAAGTCTCATATAATACATTTCCCAAATCTTATATTTATTACAAAAAATTTCTTTTGGTACTATATAAATCACTTACTAGTCTTGTCACGGTCTTATCGCTTTCATATCGCAGAAATATCGAATACTACAGAGAAGTATTATATGTATTTTGTCAAAACTAAATTATTGCTTAACATGCTATTTAAAAAGACTAGAAACTCAACTGCATATATTGTAACTTAATGTGGAATCTACAAATCAGCGTGCCTAAATTCTATTACTTTTTTCAACTCATAAATCTACCTTATTGTTAGTTTAAAATAATTAGGCTTAATTTTATCGTTTTATTAATTGCATAAAATTTATGCGAAATAAATTTTTGCATTAAACGCATTAATCATAAAAATAAAAATTAAAATAAGATTTTGCTTACATATTTTTAAGTTAGTATAATTTTATACCTTCAGTTATTAATAATTTATTACAAATAATATTGAGGTGTAATATATTATTAAAATTAATTAAATCTTTGGTATTTTTGTTTTACCACTTATAATGTTTTAAAGCCAAGTCTTTATCTAAGGCATTTTACCGTTGTGTAGACATGGATGTTTTTGTCTTAAAATCTCAATGTCTCTTGCAGAAGGTAAACGTGATTTTTCTGTTTCCTGACGAAAATTTGTTAATATTAATTGCGTTTTCTCTCGAATCCATTGCTTTCTTTTTGTTGATCCAAATAAAGAATGCTGAAAGAGATCATATAATTAATTTATTTAAAAAATTATTGTTAATTTATTTACATATGAATACATGTATAGGTAACTCATAATTTAAGTATCAGTAATATGTAAGATATATAACTTTTCCTTAACACATATTTTAAACAATAGAAATAATATTAGAATTAATGCAGTCATTATTTAAAATAAATATAAGAGAAAATATCACCATTTTAATTAGTAATAATTACCAATTTTTTATAAATATTAAAAATATATTATAAAAATATATAAGTTATATGAAAGAAAAACAAAAAATATCGTAATGAGTAAAAATAAGACCGATAAAAATAAATCAAATAATAGACAAATAACCATTTTCGGTATCTAACAATAAGCTGGATATCTTGGTAGCCTAATAATATTTAATTAGGCGCGAAATTCACGAAGTTGAAAAATAGTATATAATGTTCACTTGAAAATATTATTAGGCTATCAAGATCCAACTTACTGTTAGACCGAAGATGGCTATTTCTCTAGTTATTTTAAAATGTCGTATAATAGAAAAAATTATTTAATATAAAATGCATGCTTACTATTTCGGCGTTTTTTCAAATATTTCTGACGATGGTATATTTTTATTAGTTTCAAGGTCATTGGAATAGAAGGATTCTGAAGAGCCAACTAAATTCACAAAAATGAGATTTTACTCAACTTCTTCATTATCATTGTCATTCTCCTCATTATTAAAAATAGCTAGAAGTCGAGAGAATTTTGGAATGTCTGATTCAGAAATTGACTGTCAATAATGTGATTTATGTATATTCTTATCATGGTCCATAAAGTTTGTCAACTCTGTGGCTTCTGACTCTGAAAGTGAAGGGTGATGCACCTTACGGCAATATATTTTCGCAATTGTTCCTTAACTTAAATTATAAGAGAAACTTAATTTTATTGTTTTTATTGTGTAAAATTTGTGCGAAAAGAAATCTTGTATTAAACGCGTTAATAATTTATTTCAGAATTTGGTACCTCGCAAGGTAAGAGGTTTTGCTGCTCGACATTTTGAAGAACAGCCCTGCATAAATTGACACGTTTTCATCAAATGTTTATATCTATGTTTGTCGTATCCAGGAATACCAAAAAGAAGGGTTTCGTGCTTCATAACTTTGTGACATTGCAGTTGTAATAACAATTCAACGCAATGTTGTAATTACGAATGCATTAATACAAAGTACATAGTTTACCTTTAATGTCAAATGTGACAAATTTTTTAATAGCCTAATGCAGAAAAGAAGAAAATTAAATAGAAAATAAATTATTGAAGAATACATTTGACAAAAGTATTTTTATTTTTGCATTTAAATTAATCGAATGTAAAATAATTTAAAGAAAAAAAACGAATCATTAGGTGTAAAATATGCTTAAATACAAAATAGGTTAATGAACAATTGTTAAGAATAACAATAATATTACCTCTTTTCCAGTTTTTGATAACGAATTATACACTTCTGGGTATGTATACTCTCCAACACTGTCATAACATTTGGAATCTTCTATTAGAACTTTTACTATATCACCTGCTCTTCGTCTGTTATAAATTTGCTTAAAAATAAACGTTACTCCTAATGATTTTAACCATGTACTGTAGTTATAAGATTTAATAAAGTCATTATACAATATATTTCTTGTGTCTGTCAAATAGTTATATAATTTCTGTATGTCCTCACACCTGGTAATTTATCTTTATCATACCATTTAATTTGTGCTACAGATTTCTCTGCTGTTTTATTTATTATTGTATAATCTTTTTCCAAAAGTTTAAAGAAACTTTTTACATCCTTTATAAACCCTTATTACCTCTTTTGATATATTCAGTAGTTAATAAAATTGCTAATTATTTCAAAAGAGTACCAAGTATAGCGACAGACGGCGTTTTAATCGTATCACTGGGTTTACTGTGTATCCGCGCGTGTTCTTTTCTACCAAGCATTTGAACCTTCTGCAAATACTACTTCTGTTACAATTCTGAAAGTGATGTCTTATATTATTATTTGTAAAATAACCCTTATACTTTGGACCACGGGTAAAATCTGGTTCAGGTTTGTTAGCTTTTGAAGGTCTACGAGATACTATTAAATCTTTTCTATTAAACTAGGAGCTGGTATTATAGATAAAGTTATTTTCTTTTCTAATAGTATCTGTAATGGCCCTTCTTTCTAAATTACCTAAAAAATTAAAATCAAAATTTTTGTAATAAAGGTATATGTAACATTTTACTTAAAATAATATGTATATTGATTATTATATTTACCCTTAGGAAGTAAAATAAACATCTTTACATCTCTCATTTTTATAAATAGTTTCTAAATGTCTTGTGAATATAGTTTTCAATTTTTTCCAGTACATATTTTTTACTTGTTCCTTTCTTTTTAGATTTAGACACAATAAGATTTGTGACATCACAAGTTTCTTCTTTATAAGTATGCTTCACGGTATAAAGACTGCTTTTAAAAGTAATTACATTTTTCATGCGTCTTAAAGCTTCAAGAAACAATACAAGTATTTGATTCATTATCTGAATCATCTGAATCACTGGAAACAACATAGTCTAGATCATTATAGTCCTCACTGTTCTTATGAATATCTTCTGAAATCAAAGCATATAATAATTTTTAAAATAATGTTATTACATTAACATTAATTTTTAATGACAGTAATATTACGTATAAATAAATACATGAGAAACATCGGATTTTAGAATACTCAAAAATAGATTAAAAACTATTTTCTATGCACGAATGCTATATAGTTATTAAGGGAATCCGTGATTTTGTCAACGTTATAAAAATTTTTAATTATAATTATTTGTAAACAAAAAAAACATTACAAACACATTAAGTTCTTAAAAAAACTGAATAAAATCAAAATAAAATATTTATTTCCGATTAACTTTATCTTTATGTGAAGTATTTAAGGATTTTTTCGAGAAATTTGCTTCAAAATATCGGAATACAATTCTGGAAAAGATCATGTACATATGATCTATTAATTATATATTACATTTTAATATACATATAGATGTGTGCGTTATGAAATCATTCGTAACGTTTAATTAAAAAGAATAGACATAGATTGTATTGTTACCTTGTTGGTTAACCGCTGTATCTGTATTAACTGCTCTAACTGTATTAACTTCTTTACTGGGTTTTAAAGATTTATTCTCAATATTGTTAACTGCAAGATAAGAGTTGAGATCTATGAAAATATAAATCGTATTACATTAATTAGTAATTATTTCACAATTTTTTTAGTTACATTTATTGAATAAAAGAAATTTTGTACTGATGTTTACAAAATCAATACATGTATATAAAATCAATATAATAATTACACCAAATAGCCAATAACCTATATTTTTATGAAAAGAACTAAATAAGAGATAGTCAAATATCCCAACTTTTATGAGGAAACAATTGATTTAGGTATATAAAAGTTAATTAAAACACAAATCTTGCTGACGGCTTTCTTCTGTACATTCATCTAGAACTTTATTTTAACAAATTCAATATCTAGAAAATTTATAAAAATAGCAAAAGAGATATATGAAATAGGTTAAAAATCTCTCATTAACTTCACTATCACTGTTGGTAGAACTTAAAGTGGTGTTTGTCAAATCTATTCGTTTTAAATAGGTATATTTTTGGAATATTATGTGTGATGTTTCTTGCAATGTTTTCGAGATTCTTATAACCTTCTTAAAATGATAATTATAGACAGATTGAAATTGTTATATTAAAGGAGTATACAAATATGTATACTTGTTTAAGTATATATAATTGTAATTATATTTATATCTACCTTTTATCTATCTATTTATTGCTACATATTATCCATCCTTTTCTTGTTTTTTACTTTGCATGTATTTTTATTTTTGCTCAACGAGTACATTATAACTGTATAAACAATTTATTATTTTATAGTTATTTATATTCACTGAACTATGTACATACTGAAACGTATCTTTTTATATAAGGTCTATGCATATAAGTCTTCTATAAGCACACGGGATAACGACGAGAGCAGCCTGAGCAGCTGTAGAGGTTAGATGTAGGGCAAAGGAAACATATGGCCGCGTTCGAAAACTACCCGGATGCACACCAGCGTCATACTGTCCTTGTTCAATTTTCAGTAAGTAACAAAAGGTCTGTTCGTTTTCGCTGCACTTCTGAACTAGTGCAATAAGTTAGAATAAAAGAAAATATATTTGGCTCATTCTAACTTATTGCACTAGTTCAGAAGTGCAGCGAAAATAAACAGACCTAAAAACAGAAGGCCGCGGTGTGCACCCGAGTAAAGTTTTTGACGCAGCTTATCTAACCTATAAAGGAAGGAAATATATCTAGAATCTAGATTGTCCACGGTCTTACAAACGTAAGGCTGTTAGATTGTTTGATAAAGAAAGAGTAGCAAACGATCACGTGACCGCAGATTTGGCGTCTATGACCAACTAGAGAAAATGAGATCACGTAGTTGAGTTCGTCATTTCTCTTCTTAGGCCGCATCTACAATGAGTCGCAGTTGTAAGAGTCGTAAGAAATTGAACAATCACAGTTTACTATTCTCCTTGCGGTCGAAGAATAATGAACTGTGATTGGTCAATGTCTTACGACTACGACTCTTACAACTACGACTGATTGTAGACCCGGCCTTAGGCTCTCTAAATGTAACCAACTGCCTTCGTCGTCATCCCGCGTCACGTGATCGTCGTCTTCACGCGCTAATACAAGACTTATGTGGAAAGATACGTTACAGTGTTTATATAGTTCAGTGAATATAAATAATAAATAAGTATAAAGTTAATATAAAGTATTGTTTTGTACTTTCAAGCATAAAATAAGTTTCTAAGATTATAGGAAAAGTTGATTAATAGGTTATAATGTACTCTTTAAGCAAGACTAAAAGTACATATAAAGTAACAAAAAGAAAAAGGAAAACTAAAGGATGGATAATATGTAGCGGTAAAGTATAGATAAAATACAATTATATATAGTATACTTGTTTAATATAACTATTTCAATTTATCTATAATTATTTTGTTTTAAGAAAATTATATGGGTCTTGAAAAAATTGCAAGAAACCTCACAAATAATGTTCCAAAAGTATATTTAAAACGAATAAATTTATCAAACACCACTTCAAGTTCTATCGAAAGTGACAGTAAAGGTAACCTAAAACATTTAACGTATTTTATATGTCTCTTTCGTTTCTTTTATAAATTTTTTAAATACTAATGTTAATTTGTTAATAGGTGAAATTCTAGATGAATCTACGGAAAAAAGCCGTCAGCAAGGTACGTGTTTTATTTAACTTTTATATACCTAAATTAATTGTTTCTTTATAAAAGTTGGGATATTTGCCTATCTTTCATTTAGTTTTTTTTCATAAAAATATCGGTTATTGGCCATTAGTATAATTATAGTTTTTTTTCAAATGTTCAACCAAGTCTTTCTAAAATTACACTTTGTGACACATCTGTTGAATCGTTGAACGATAAAATAGCTGATAATATAGGTAACACAACTTATTTAAATATGTAATTGTTGTATTTATATGAGTGTAGCATAATTTATATGCACTAATACTTTTGTTCTTAGTTGTTAACAGTAATAACATGAAGCATATCATTTTAGAAAAATCTTTGGAAGCTTCAAACAAAGAAAATGTCAATGAGAGAGGTAAATACTGAATTTTTTTTTAATTTTACATATAAATAAATATGCAGTAATTATATCTACTGAAGTACAATATGTATAATACAATAACTTCTATTAGATGTTGAATTAAATCTTTCCGGAAGCACTATTGTTAGCGATTCTGATAAATGGCTAAATAATAACGCAAAAGGTAATAAAATTTATACGGAAATAATGTTTGCATTGGTCATGTGTGTGCGTATACTTATATATTATTATTTTGTAGATAATCATAATTCTACTAAAAATGTTATATTGGATGAGTCTTTGGAAACATCAATCAAAGAAAATAATGCCGATCAGCAAAGTAAATTTAATTTTTGTTTATCTTATATATAAATACATATTATTAGTTTTTAAATAGGTACAACACTTCCATTTACATTAACATAAATAATTATAGTTCTTTCTCTGTAGAAGTTTAACTAAGTTTTTCCATGACTAGTACCAAATCTTTGAAATCTCTGAAAGTCAAAACTGTTCATGATAGAGATAATGAAATTTATTTAATTGTTGTATTTACATAAGCATGGCATGATTCTATATACACGTAAATACTATTTTTCTTTCAGATAATAACATTAATTTTAAAACAAGTACACTTTCGGAAGAATTTTTGGAAACTTTAAATAAACAAGTCGATCAACAAGGTAAAAAGATCTATTTATCGTTCACATCTTAACTACAAACAATTACTATCATAATTGTTTAGTTAGCTCATTTAATTAATATTACCAAATATTTTAATTCGGCCGTTTTATTATAAATGTTTATAAGTTTGATTTATCTGCAGATTTAGTTATTAGTTTACCTGCAAACGAGATTTTAGACACATCTTTTTTAAATGCTTTAATGGAAAACACAAATTATCAAGAAGGTAAAGTATAATGAATTAATTTTTGTTTAAGTAAACTAGTATTTATCATATCAATTATTTGTAGGAGTGTACATAATGGATATATTTCTCATTAAATACATATGTATACTTTATATATACCCAGTAAGCAAAATGATAGCAGTCTGTTGGCATATTGGCAACAGATTTGATCAGACATGTTAGCAAACTGACGTCAACTGCGTCCGCATTCAGATTATGTTCTGCTAGCAGAGTCTGTTGACATAATCAGACAGCAGATTGGCAGCAAAAATCGCGCAGGCAGAGCCTACTGGCATACAATGTCAGCAGATTGGCAGCAGAAACCGCGCAGAGCCTGAACGGTCCCAGCAGGATCTGCTCGATTTCTGCCACCAATTTGCTGACTGATTATGCGTTAGCAAATTCTGTTATACTTCTGTTGGCTTTCTGCCGACATCATACGATATACCAGAATCGGCATTCAATCTGTAGTGTTTCTGCCGACAAACTTTGAAGCAGATACTTTGCAAGATCTGCTTTCGACAGACTTGGCTGTCTGGGTATATATATTGTCTTGTAAATACTGCACATCAATATAATTATATTTTTTAGATATTATTTTTGGTTCACCTAATAATAGAGACTTGGGTTTTTCTTTCGAAATATCAGCTGCGCAGTCAATTGATAAAGGTAACTTAAATGTAGTTAATGCTAAATAATTATTATATTGATTTTATACACATGTATTGATTTTGTAAACATCAGTACGAAATTTCTTTTATTCAATAAATGTTACTAAAAAATTTCCAAATAATTGCTAGTTAATGTAAAACAATTTATTTTTATGGATCTTAACTCTTATGTTGCAGTTAACAATATTGAAAATAAATCTTTAGGACCCAGTAAAGAAGTTAATACAGTTAGAGCAGTTAATACAGATACAGGGGTTAACCAACAAGGTACAATAAAATCTGTCTATTCTTTTTAATTAAATGTTACGAATGATTTCATAACGCACACATCTATATCTATATTAAAATGTAATATATGATTAATAGATAGATCAATAAATATAACTAAAAAAATTGTTAAATAATTGCTAGTTAATGTAAAACAATTTATTTTTATGGATCTTAACTCTTATGTTGCAGTTAACAATATTGAAAATAAATCTTTAGGACCCAGTACAAAAGTTAATACAGTTAGAGCAGTTAATACAGATACAACGGTTAACCAACAAGGTACAATACAATCTGTCTATTCTTTTTAATTAAACGTTGTTACGAATGATTTCATAACGCACACATCTATATCTATATTAAAATGTAATATATGATTAATAGATAGATCAATAAATATAACTAAAAGAATTGTCAAATAATTGCTGGTTAATGTAATACGATTTATTTTTATAGATCTTAACTCTTATGTTGCAGTTAACAATATTGAAAATAAATCTTTAGGACCCAGTACAAAAGTTAATACAGTTAGAGCAGTTAATACAGATACAGCGGTTAACCAACAAGGTACAATACAATCTGTCTATTCTTTTTAATTAAATGTTACGAATGATTTCATAACGCACACATCTATATCTATATTAAAATGTAATATATGATTAATAGATAGATCAATAAATATAACTAAAAGAATTGTCAAATAATTGCTGGTTAATGTAATACGATTTATTTTTATAGATCTTAACTCTTATGTTGCAGTTAACAATATTGAAAATAAATCTTTAGGACCCAGTACAAAAGTTAATACAGTTAGAGCAGTTAATACAGATACAACGGTTAACCAACAAGGTACAATACAATCTGTCTATTCTTTTTAATTAAACGTTGTTACGAATGATTTCATAACGCACACATCTATATCTATATTAAAATGTAATATATGATTAATAGATTATATGTACATGATCTTTTCCAGAATTGTATTCCGATATTTTAAAGCAAATTTCTCGGAAAAATCCTTAAATACTTCATATAAAGATAAAGTTAATCAGAAAGAAATATTTTATTTTGATTTTATTCAGTTTTTTAAGAACTTAATGTGTTTGTAATGTTTTTTTTGTTTAGAAATAATTATAATTAAAAACTTTTATAACGTTGATAAAATCATGGAATCCTTTATTAACTATATAGCATTTGTGCATATAAAATAGTTTTTAATTTATTTTTGAGTATTCTATTGTAAAATCTGATGTTTTTCATGTATTTATTTATATGTAATATTACTGACATTAGAAATTAATGTTAATGTGATAACATAATTTTAAAAATTATTATATGCTTTGATTTCAGAAGCTATTCATGAGAACAGTGAGGATTATAATGATCTAGACTATGTTGTTTCCAGTAATTCAGATGATTCAGATGATTCAGATAATGAATCAAATGCTTCTATTGTTTCTCGAAGCTTTATGACGCATGAAAAATCAAATACTTCAAAAAGCAGTCTGGATACCTCAAAGCATACTTATGAAGGAAAAGCAACTTGTGATGACACAAATCTTATTGTATCAAAATCTGAAAAAAAGGGAGCAAATAAAAAATACTTTTGCATGTACTGCAAAAAATTACAAACTAAATTCGCAAGACACTTAGAAACTGTCCATAAAAATGAGAAAGAAGTAAAAAAGTTCATTTTGCTTCCTAAAGGTAAATATAATAATCTATATATATATCATTTTAAATAAAAAAATGTTACACATACGTTGCATCGACTTCAATAAAGATTCTTGTTTTAAAAAAATGTTACACATACTTTTATTATAAAAATTTTGAATATAATTTTTTAGGTAATTTAGAAAGAAAGGCTATTATAGATACTATTAGAAAAGAAAGTAACTTTATTTATAATACCAGTTCCCAGTTTAATACAGGAGATCTAATAGTATCTCGTAGACCTTCAAAAGCTAACAAACCTGCGACAGATTTTACTTGTTGTCCAAAGTGTAAGGGTTATTTTACAAAAAATAACGTAAGGCATCACTTTCAAATTTGTAACCAAAGAAGTATTGGCAAGAAGGTTCTAATGCTTGGTAGAAAAGTACAAGCACGGATACACAGTAAAGCCAGTGATATGCTTAGGAAAGTAATCTTTCCAATTTTAAGAGAGGACGATGTGTCTAGAGTAATCAGATATGATGAATTAGTGATACTTCACGCAAATAAATTATGTAGAAAATTTAGGAATCAGCGTCATCATGACATGATAAGGGCGGAATTAAGACTTTTAGGTCGTTTCCTGATTTCTATTAAAAAGTTTAATCAAAGTATCACTGATTTTGCCTCAATCTATCAACCACGCTATTATGACTCATGCATTTTAGCTACTAAAGATGTAGCACAATTTGATCCAGATAGTAATACATTTAAAACGCCGTCTGTCGCCACACGACTTGGTACTCTTTTAAAAAAATTAGGAGACTTATTAGAGACTGAATATATAAAAAAAGATGATAATGAGAGTTTAAGGAATGTACAAAATTTCTTAAAACTTTTGATAGAAGATTATGGAACAACAATAAATAAAACAGCAGAGGAAACTGTAACACAAAATAAAAGGCACGAAAAAGTTGAATTACCAAGTATGGAGGACATACAGAAATTATATAACTATTTGACAGACACAAGAAATATATTGTATAATGATCTTATTAAATCTTACAACTACAATACGTGGTTAGAATTATTAAAAGTAACGCTTACTTCTTTGCAAGTTTTTAACAGAAAAAGAGCAGGTGAAATAGAAAAACTTGTAATAGAAGATTACAAATGTTATAAAAGTGTTGGAGAGCATACAGACCCAGAAGTGTATCATTCATTATCAAAGGCTGGAAAAGAGGTAATATTATTGTTATTTCTCTATTAAATGTTAATTAAACCATTCTTTGTTTTTAAACATATTTTGCATCTAATGATTCACGTTTACCTTTCTTTAAATTATTTTACATTATTAATTTTAATGCAAAAATGAAAACACTTGTCAAATGTATACTTTAATAATTCATTTTCTATTTAATTTTCCTCTTTTCTGCATTAGGCTATTAAAAAATATGTCACATTTGAGATTAGAGGTAAACTAGGTCGTAATGTGCCAGTGTTATTGCATTCGGAATTACAAGATTGTATCGAATTATTATTGCAACATAGATTGGATGCAAAAGTAGAATCACGAAACCCTTATCTTTTTGGCATTCCTGGACACGACAAACATCGATATAAGCATTTGAGAGCGTGTGCGCTTATGCGAGACTATTCTTCAAAATGTGGAGCAGCAAGACCTTTGACCTTACGAGGCACCAAATTGCGAAAACATATTGCCACAAAGTGCATCACACTTAATCTTTCAGAGTCGGAAGTTACAGAGTTGGCAAACTTTATGGGCCATGATAAGAGTATACATAAATCACATTATCGACAGTCAATTCCTGAATTAGACATTCCAAAATTCTCTCGACTTCTAAACGTAGCTATTTTTAATACTGAGATGAATGACAATGATGATGAAGAAGGCTCAGTTGGCTCTTCCGAATCTTTTCATACCAATGATTTTGAAACTAATAAAAATATACCATCGTCAGAAACATCTGGAAAAAAACGCCGAAGCAGTAAGCATGCATTATATATTAAATATTTTTTTCTATTATACGATATTTTCAAATAACTAGAGAAATAGCCATCTTCGGTCTAAGTTGGATATCTTGGTAGCCTAATAATATTTTTTGAGTGAATATTATATACGTTTTCCAACTTTGTAAGCTTTGTGCCTAATTAAATATTATTAGGTTACCAAGTTATCCAGCTTAGATACCGAAAATGGTTCTTTGTCTAGTTATTTGATTTATTTTTATCGGTCTTATTGTCACTTATTACGATATTTTTAATTTGTCATTCATATACATTATGTATTTTTTTTATAATACATATGTATTTAATATATAAAAATTAGTAATTATTAATAATTAAAATAATATTTTTTCTCATATATTTATTTTAACTAATGGCTGTATTAATTCTGACATTATTTTTATTATTTAAAATATGTGTTAAGGAAAAGTTATATATCGTACATATTACTAAGTTACATATTACTTAAATTATGAGTTACACATGTATTTATATATAATTAAATTGACACTAATTTTTTCAATAAATTAATCATATGATCTCTTCTAGCATCTCCATTTGGGTCAACAAAAAGAAAGCGATGGACTCGGGAAGAAACACAATTAATATTAACAAGTTTTTGTCGGGAAATAGAAGAATCACGTTTACCTTCTGGAAAAGACATTGAGAATTTAAGACAAAAATATCCATGTCTACAGAAGCGCTCAGTACCGCAGATAAAATCTTGGCTTCATAACATTATAAGTGGTAAAACAAAAATGCCAAAGGTTTAATTAACTTTATTAATATATTACATCGCAATATATGTTTGTCAAAGATTATCAATAACTGATGGTATAGTATAAAATTAACTCATATACATATATCCAAACAAAAGCTTTGAATTATTTTTTTTATTTTTGTGTATTAACGCGTTTAATGCAAGATTTCCTTTTACACAAATTTTATACAATTAAAATAAATGGTTAAAAAATTAAGTTTCTTATAATTTTAAGTTAAGAAATAATTATCAGTTGAAAGAAACAATAGAATTTATGTAATTATTTGCGGATTCCGTATCAAGTTATAATATATGAGATTAAGTTTTTAGTTCTTTTTATTTTTATATTATGTTAAGCAATAATTTAGTTGCTAGATATGTCTAAAAAATTCTCTGCGATACTCGATAAGATTGTAATGAAACTGCGATAACACTGCGATAAAATTGTGGTAAGACTACGATAAGATTGCGAAGATTTTAACATAATAGTTCCTATGTCTACAGAGAATCACAGATAAAGAGACTTGGATAACATAATAAGAGTAGTAACACAAAAATGTCTCAAAGGTCAGATTTCATTATTTACATGGCTTATTATACAATAACGTATTTGTTGCAAGAAGGAATTTTTAAAGCAGATGGACCTAATAAGTTTTGAAGTAAATAAGATTAAAGTTGATGTTACGTTGTTTAATTAACTTTATTAATGTATTGCAATGCAATATGTTTTATACAATTAAGGCTCCTGGATAGTCACCGCGGCCATATTGAATTCTTGCTTACGAGGCGAGGAAAACACTGGAAAACACTTTATTTTGTTGTGCATGCCATTTTCAAATAAATATACATTTCGATAAAAACTCACTATAGATCGTTTCAGAACGCTTCCGAAAACTATCCTTTTTCCTCGACAATAGACAAACAGCCATAAAACGAAGCCTAAACATACGGGAAAACAAGCCATTTGACAACTATTGAAAGGAGTGGAAAATGTTCTTTCCGCATATGTGTTCCTTGTAAATCTTCTTTTCGGTCAATTTTATGAGTTTCACGAATACGTTAAACATTAGAGCACAAGTACAGAGCTAATAATAAAGAAATAGCATGCACAACAAAATAGGGTTGTCAACATGTCACTTTCTACGCCTTATAGCTATTTTCTCGCCTTATAATTCTTATTTCTACCGATGTCGTCACCGTCAACGCGAAGTTCTCGGCTAAGTATCCAGGAGCCTTAAAGTGAATGATTAAAATTAAGTTTCTTCTAATTTTAACTTAAAAAATAATTATCAGTTGAAAGAGACAATAGAACTTAAGTAATTATTTGCGGATTCCATATTAAGTTATAATATATAAAATTAAGTTTTTAGTCCTTTTTATTTTTATACTATGTTAAGCAATAATTTAATTGCTACACATGTCTAGAGAATTCTCTGCGATACTCGATAAGATTGTAATGAAATTGCGATAAGACTGCTAAAACTTTAACGTAATAGTACCTATATCCACAGAGAATCACACAGCGCAGATAAAGACTTGGATATAACATTATAAGAGTGGTAACACAAAAATTTCTCAAAGGTCAGATTTTATTATTTACATGGCTTATTATACAATAACGTATTTGTTGTAAAGAGGAATTTTTAAAGCAGATGGACCTAATGAGTTTGGAATAAAGTAAATAAGATTAAAGTTGATGTTACGTTGTTTAATTAATTTTATTTATATATTACACTGTAATATGTTTTTGGAAGGTTAAAAATAACTAATGGTATAAAATTACAATAACTAATTAATAATAACTGGGTGGTATAAAGTTATCTAGTTCAAAAATATCTAAGCAAAAGCCTTTAATTTTTATTTTATTCTTACGTATTAACGTTTCAGTGAAAGATTTTATTCGAAAATTTTGTATAATTAATATGATAAAATTAAATTTCTTACAACAGTAAGTTAAGAAAGAATTACGAGTTGAAAAAGAAATAGAATTTAGGTACACTAATTTGCAAATACCATATTAAGTATTATAATATAGCGATTATAATAAGCTTCTAGTTTTTTTTATTCCCTCTGACTTAGCATCTATGTATTGAAACAATTAAAATTTTATTTAACAAAAATTTTAAATAATTTTACGTTAACTTTGCTGAATTTAGAAACAGACCATTTGCCCTTATTCCTCGTAACCATAGCTCAGGTTGATTTGGCCATATTGTTGTATGATTATAGAGGAAATATGTAAGGTAATTTTGTATCAGATCTTTTTCTGACACTCTCAAATCTACAGGATACCAGTACTGAAATTCGTATCTGATACGATCTAGAAATACTTTGTCTATATTTATCTTAGACAGTTTAGCATCTTTAAAGAAGGTATAATCCCATACTTCCAAAGTCATATCACAAGTTCTAGTAGAAATTACTTCTGAGGATATTGGACTTTTATTTTGATCAATGTGTACTCCTGTGATCCAACACAGAGACCAACACCTTTACCAGAAGATCTATCATGATCCATACAAGGTTGATTGTCTTTTAGCGAATATAAATAGTGTAAAATTAAAAATGACAAGACAGCCTTGTCATTTTTAATTTTGTATTTTCGAGAGCTTTAACCTTTGTTGGTTATAAATAGTGTACTTCTTTCCATACTTGACTTTATTTCTAGATTTTCTATGATAAAACTACCAACGTATAAAAGAATCATAAAATAAATTTACATCTGTTGTAATAAATGTTCTTCGCCAATCCACCTAGAATACTTAAAATCAGATATATAAAACTTAGAAAATTATGCAATAATTACTATTTTTTATCTAATAATTTTGTGTTGTCTGAACATTTCTTTATATGTTACACAAAATCTGTTTCTAGCAACTGATACAAAAGAATATACATTATTTATATAATAAATCGGATATATTAAACGCAGTCTGACAATATAATTGTTTCCATGGCATTTGTAATGATTGAAAATTGTGATTGTGTTACCTTAACCTGACTAGGTTAAGATACATGAAGGTGCATTACTCTCACAAATGTATGATAAAAACAGCAAAATTTATTGTTCAATAATCATATATGTACTTACCATCTTAATTAAGTTTATTACAAACAGCAATAACTGTAAATATTACATATGTTACTTAGCGTTAATAACGAATTTATTTTGGTGTTTTTATCATAAAATTCTAAAATATGTAGATGGTATGACGTACGACAGCCAATGGAACTTCGGGAACAGTACCGCCTCCTTCTTTCAACATAAATAACAAAAATTAATATTTCGTCTAACTACCAAATTTATATATATTTAACTTAAATTATCTCTATGACCAACAAACCTTTTTAATGACACTTCATACCTCTTCATACGAACAAAGATCATTATATGTATATGAGGAAAATGAGAACAAAACGCCGTTGTCAAAGCGAAAGATTTAAAACTTATTCTCTCGCTTTTTGACAATGGCGTTTTTCTCTCATTTGCCTTACATATAATGATCTTTGATTGTATATCTGGAGAGCGTTCCGTTTGTTATTCTTCATACGGAATACAAACAATTCCATACAAAAACTTTGATTAAGTTATATATTTCTGTTAAATGCATAGTTGAAAAGTAATTACAGCTATCTGAATAACAAGCATTTTTAATTGCGCTTCAAAATATAAAGCATAACATTTAATAAGAATTTATGAGTTATTTGGATCAACAATGAACGTAGAAAGCTAAAGATATTAAAATTCTTGCTCAAGTAGTAGTTGTCAAGTCTATGTATGTACAGCATCAGTATAAATAGCAGCTTTTAGATCGTTATATATATATATATATATATATATATATATGTCTCTTGATATATATATATATATATATATATCCCGTGTCTCTTGATATATATATATATATATGTCTCTTGATATATACTATATATATATATATATATATATATACGTCCAGGGACAGTTTCCAGGACATTTTTCATTTTATATCAGCAGATTCCAGGACATTTGGCATTTTCCAGAACTGGCCTGGAAAAAGTTTATGTCCTACGGTATTTTCCAGGACGTACTGGAATCTGCCGTACAAATTTAAAGGCAAGTTCCAGGTCTGTACATATAAATGTATATACAAATTATACATCGAAATGTATTGGCAGATTTGAGGACAAATGTAAAAACCATATATATTACAAAATTACTGTGTATAATAGTGTGATGACCTATAATAATAAGATTAGAATAAGGATTTGCGTAAAAAGAGGATTCGTTCTGTGTGGAGATAGAAAAACATCGTGTTTTTTAAAAATTTGTGAGCCTTGGAACATACCTTTTATACAAGAATATAAATTAACTTGCTGTATTTGAAAATTAAAGAAGAAAACATTGCCTTAAGGCGATATATATGCTTCTTTAATAATAAGAGTAATATGAAAGAAGGTCGAAAACTTGAGGCTTATTAAAAGCATTCTAAAATAAGAATTTGGAGTTTTTGAAGAAAAATGTCGGTATGACTTCCTAATGTTAATGGACGTAGCATTTACGGTTATTAACGCTTTTATAGCATCTAGCGACAATTTTCACTTTTTGATGAGTCTGCCACATACGAAAACAAATCGATGGATTAGATTTTTATTAATATTTCAGGTGGGCACTTTTAACCAAACATTTACGTTTCTTCCCACCAATGATTACATGTAATCTCGGTTCAACTAAAGCCTCCAGCACATGAAACGATTTTTCATAATTGATTGCATGCAATCTAGAAAATTATTGCACATGCTGCGTGCTGATTGGTGCATCTTTAGAAATTTATTAGATCGCATGCGATGTAGTAAGTAAAATTGTATCGTGTGCAGCAGGCTTTAGTTGAACCGAGATTAACGGTAATCAGTAGGCCTGTTCTTTTTCCACCTAGTTCTGAACTAGTGTAATAAGAACAGACCTATTGGTGCAAATGAACGTAAATGTTTGGTTAACGCCACCTCAGATTTTAATAAAAATCTACTACACCGATTCATTTTCGTATGTAGAAGAACATTTGAAAAGTGAAAATCGTCGCTCGATGCTATACTAAGAGTTATCAAGCGTTAAACTTGACAAGCATTCAGGTTAGAAAATCTGTCATATTTACATTTTTCTTCACGACACAAAAGCATGTTTATTTTAAGAAGGCTTTTAATAAGCTTAAGTTATCGAGCTTTTTTCATATTATTTTTATTAATAAAGAAGCGTTTATCGCCTTAAGACAATGTTTTCTTCTTTAATTTTCAAGTAAAGCAAGTTTATTTATATTCTTGAATATACGGTATGTTCCAGGACTGGCGAAATTTTTTAAAAATCACGATGCTTTTTTATCTCCACACAGAACGAATCCTCTTTTTATACAAATCCTATTCTAATCTGATAATATTGTAATTTAAAAATTATGTAAGATAAGATCGAATAGCCCATGAGATCATATTTTCATCATTTTTAGGTTAGAATATTATCAGATAATAAGAATTTGTATAAAAAGAGGATTTGTTCTGTGTGAAGATAGAAAACCATCGTGTTTTTTTTTTATTTTGTCAGTCCTGGAACATACCGTATATTCGGGAATATAAATAAACTTGCTGTACTTGAAAATTAAAGAAGAAAACATTGCCTTAAGGCGATATACGCTTCTTTAATAATAAGAATAATGTGAAAGAATCTCGATAACCTAGGCTTATTAAAAGCCTTCTTAAAGGGAGCTTTCGACACAAGTCGACACAAATGTCGTTTTGTCTGTCTTCGCATTCAATGAATAACAATAACAGAACGACTCCTGTGTCGACTTGTGTCGCTTGCTGGAAAGTTCCCAAAATAAATATGCTTTTGTGGCTTGAAGAAAAATGTCGGTATGACTTCCTAACGTGAATGGACGTAAAATTTAAGGTTACTAACTCTTTTTGTAACATCTCTTTCATAGACTTACAGATCTCAAATACACATAATAAACGGAGACAATGTGTGATCCCCATCAATAGATTTTATAGAAGAAAAGGGTATTTGAAATATTCTTATTTAAATTTCTTCGTTAACGAAATGCAGATATAAGATGTCGAATTTTAGAAAAATTCTGATTTTCATTGTTTTCATTTATTATAGAAAGTTCTGCAAGCTTTGTAAGAATAATTCAGATTTATGAATAAAAGAACACAGATTACACTTAAAGATTTGTCTTAACCAATGATATATAAAACTGTTTCAGCCTACATGATTACAAATCGTACCAATGTCCTAGCGTCTCAGTTGTGCTGTATTTTCGCGATGCCTAAGTCGATTAGGCAACTTATAACAACTTACTCTCGTTACTTGCAATAGACCAGTAATAATGTCTGATTGCTCTATTAGTGAAAGAGGAAACCATTTTAATTAAAACTTCCTTCAAACATTGTTTCGGTCTATTTCTAATTGTCATAAAGTTTGCCTAATCGACGAGACTTTGGCACCGCGAATATACAGCTCAACTGTGATGCCATTACATTGGTGTGAACTTGTAATCCTGTGGGCCTGATAGCAGTTTTGTACATTATCATTAATTTAAGACAAATTTTTAGGGTTGTTCTTCATTCATAAATCTGAATTATTTCTTACACTATGCAAAACTTGCAGACCTCTCTATCAATAATGAAAACAATAAAAAACCCGAATTTTTCTAAAATGCGATCTCTTACATCTACATTTCCTTAACGAAGGAATTTAATAAGAAAGTTACAAATCTTTTCTTTTGTAAAATTATTGATGGCGATCACTGTCTCCATTTTTTATGTGTATTTGAGACCTGTAATTCTTTAAGTAGTACATAAAGTAATTAATTAGTAATAATAATTAGATATAAAATATAAACTTGATACATCATGTATATAGAATAAGTGACAATAAAATGCAGACGCTACGTATATCAAAGTAATTTAATTGCGAGATATTAAAATATATAATTTACTTAGAATTTATCCTTATAAATTGTTTATGAGAAATTGGTATAATTAACAAAACTTTAAAAAATTATATTTTTAAGTATATATTAGATACATAGGTTTTATAATCAATTCTATTTCTATATTAAATTGTACTAAAAAGCATACCATAGAATAAAATAAAAAACCATCAAAGTTTTCAATTTTTTACAATGAGTATCTAATATACGTATTGAATATATATGTATTAATAAAGACAAAATTTCTAGTAAAAATACTGAACAATGAAAATAGCTAAAAGATAACTAAGTAAAGAATGATGACAGTTTTGCAAAATACTATCAGTAGTAACTTCTCACTTACAAAATATGGCTGGAATTGAGTATTGAAGGTTATAATAACAACTAAATGTAGTGATTAACAAAAACTTAATAATAACACTTCATTAGTAAAAAACAATTTTATCACATGCTGCCTTAACAAAATAAAGCATAAATTGTAGATCAAACTTATAGGTTTATTAGAATATATAAGTATAACTTTTACTGATTAAAAAGAATGCAAATATTTCTGAATATGAATATTGAACTGACATACAATCGCAGTAACCAAACTTAGAACTTAGAAGCAACAACTTAGTAAAGCTCAATATTGTAACTTCTCTACACCATATGACTAGAATTGAAAGCTGGGTATTATAATGACAACTAAATGTAGACTCGAGAACTTGAAAACGAAAACGTAGTAAAATCAGTCTTATAACATGCTGCCTTTCAAAATAAAGTTATAAATGTATATATACGTTTTTCTCAAATTTTGTTTCTTTTAACTAATTATGTAACCATGTTTTTTTACACCTAGTCTCCTCTCGCCTAAGATGTTGTATGTCATTTTAACCTTTCGATTTCTGATAGAAGTGGTAATTTTCCTTTATATATATATATATACTTTGAAAATACATTTTTCTGTTTGTTGACTCTTCATTCGTCCATCGTTTTTTTTTTTTATATGTTTCACGGCCTGAAATGTTAATACTGTCATTGACAAGGATGGTCGAATGAAATCTTGATGTATAAAATTTAATCGTTATTTATTACATGCTTGATCTTTCTGTTTTCTTTGCACGTTTACTGTACAATCATAGAGATGTTTGAACTCGTATTCATTACATAACCTGGTATATCACTATCCGAATGTTTTCCTATCAGAAACTGAAATAAGTACAAAAATAATATAAAATTCAAGAGTAGAAAGAAAAGTAGACAGAGAGAGAGAGGGTGTAGGAAGCGGAGGAAGAGGATAGGTAGGGGTAGGAGAGGGAGCGAAAGTAAAAGAGGGAAAGAGAGAAGGGAGGATATGTTTAATAGAAAATATACATATATTGTTTAAGTTATCCTCATTTAAGCATTGCTTAAGTTCTTATTTTAAACATTTAATAAAAAACTTTTGATTTTCAATTTACACATTTGTAGAAATAATTGATATGTATGTACTTATTATGAATTAGACCTTTGTTTTTGGAATAAATATTCTTTTAAATCACTTGTTTCTTTTCTGTGTTTGTTATGAAAATATTACTGATGTAAAAATATCTTTTAAATAATACATATCCATAAGCAAAGACTTTGTAAGAAAATGATAGCATAAGCAAAATCAACCTTTATCCTTTTTATATTTTTGTATATTTGTATATTTTGTATTTTTTGTTGCCTATTTTTTCCTCTATTTTGTGTAATTTCCTTTGCTTCTCTCTTTGTTTTCTTTTTCCATGTTTCATTATTTTCCTTTAATTCTGTTGAAGTATCAACAGATGCTTCACTTATGTCGCCAAATGTCTGTGACAATTCTGACAAACAAAAGTACAATTACATATCATAATATTTTTAATATAATAATTAGTGAGATAATTTAACTCTCATTAAAGTTTAATTGCTGATATAATTTAATATGTAAAAATATAATTGCTAACCTTGATTATTAAAGGAAAGGTTATTATTTTCACTATTCATTATTACATTAGTTTTCGTTAGAGTTGTATCCACGCCTTCAGTTTTTTTTTAAATCTTTGACATTTCTAATATATCGACTTTAGCACGGGTTTCCTATAAACCTCTTTATGGATATATTCATGATAATCCCATAAATTTTGCCAATCTCATAACTTGATTATCTGACAAGTTTAAATCCACCACATTTGGTTGCAACATGTTTGCGTAAGGCAATACCACGAAATGTGGAGACACAATGCCCTTGAAAAATCTCGCATTAATCTGCAAGCTTGCAAATGTTTATAATGACTTTTATTGTTACTCGGTAATCCAAACAAGAAAGGATTACTTGATGGCACCTTGAAGGCATCTCTTCGAAATTGTAGCAAGAGTTGAGTACTTTTCAACATTTTTGCATCCTATAGCATTGGAACGGTTCTATTAATTTACCACGAATAGTAAATCTAACATAGTTATGAATCTTCTCGGATTGTTTTTAGAAATTTTACACATAGTGCCTGCCAGGCACATTAATAGTTTCTATAATCATTAATTAAAATTGTTTCCGTTTCTCCGGCTCGACGACGATATACGTATACAGACAATACACTTATTTCATTAATATTACTTTCCGAATTTGTTGTTTCTCCTGTATTATTATTTCTGAACGCTGTATTTCATCAGTTGGCTTATATTCGTTAATAGTATCTGAGTCATACTTGTGTCTGAACTATTGTCGTTGCCATCATCTAAATTAAAAATAAAATATATGATTAAAATAACATCTAAAAGGATTCCAATATATATTAATATTCTAAATAAATTAGTGAACTATAAGCTAACTTAAATAT
>JASTWQ010000300.1:0-245165 GCA_035220615.1 Leptothorax acervorum
TTAAAATAATAGAATAATATCTTATCATTTTTATTTTATTTTTATATCTATATGTTACATAAATATAAATAAAAAACTACAAAAACTTTTTTGCAACATACGCATCTGTTAGTTTTTGTTTATTTTCTTGCAATTTTTTTTCTAAATAATCGCATGTTTTAGTTGCAATGTTTTAAACAGTAGTTTAAAACTGTTTAAAACAAAAATGTTTAAAACAGTGTACATTGTTTTAAAAAAATTTTAATCAAAGAGTTTTAAACAAATTGTTTAAAACATACCAACCTTGGTCATAAATAAATAAGTGTATTAATACATATTGCATATTAATATGTATTACACAAAAATACATATTAATATGTATTTTTGTGTAACCGCTCCTTTATCCAAAAATAAAGCAGAAACTTCAAAATACATCCACACTTGACTCCTTGCAATTTTATATTAAAATTGTTTAAATTTTAGCGAAACATTATTCTCAATAATATTTCAACCGTATATTTTATGATATTATAAGTCGTTTTAAGCTTTTTTAAATATAAATATCAGTTATATTACGAAAAGAGATGATTTTTCCCGTTATATAAAAATTCTCCTTTGCTTTAAACCTTTAAAACTTTTTTTCTATTTATGATTTTAAAATGAGGTTTATACCTTAATAATGTATATAAAAATAAACTGTTTTTTATGTTTTATTAGTATTATTAGGCCGGACTCGGTGGCACTGCAAGGCCGAGTCGACCAGCGGAGGGGACGGAGCAAGCCCCGGACCCCCCCTAGTTTCAAAAATCAGTTTAATATTCTGAGTCCCCTATGGGGACTGTATCAGATATTAAGCTGATAAGAACAGATACTACACTTTGATCTTAGCTCAAGAGCCGAGAAGCGATAGCAATGCTTAAATTTGCAGGCTTTATATACAGTTTGATGTCAAAACTTGAATACGAGAAAACACGCAGCGTAGCGGCGAACGCAGCAACTACCGAGAACTTTCGATACCGTTGCCCCCTTCCATGCTCCTCAATCCCCACTATATTCCCACTATATTCTAACAGAAACACGTGGCAGTAACGTTCTTTTAACATGTGATTCAGTTTAACGATGAGAGAGTGAAGAGTAACAGTTGATAGGTGATACTCGCCGGCGCCGGCCGCGAGGCCCTTTGTCGCATAGTGTCTCCCTATATGGGAACACTTTTCTCGCAATTTTTCTATGTTTTTACGTAAGAATTTAATAAAATTATTTATATTAAACTTATATTTACAATATATTTATATTTGAAACTCCTGAGGCTATGAGCCGCTTTTGTGCGTTTGGCTACAGGCGCGAGCGATAAGAGGAGGGTAGTGAATCATGAAATGTAGCCAAAAGTTATTATTAAATCCTAGTACTGCCTTTCATTATTATATTATTGCTAAACAGCGTAAAGAATTTCTATGTTTGATGATTAAAAAGCGAGATTTTTTTTCGTTAAAAAATAACAAAAATTTTTTCGATATTGGATCCGCAATTTTGTATTTTTTTCACTGCAGGTTTAAAATCAGAAGCTTAAAAATCTCTTACGTATAAAATTTTATACGTAAATAATCTATAGTATAGTTAATTTGTTTTCAATTTAAAATTAAATTTTGATCGTCTCCCAGTAGTTCAGCAATAAATATATTTTTACTTCGATAAGAGAAATTAATTTACTTGCAACTAAGAAATAGATTCTGGTACACAGAAAGAGTTCTTTGGATTTAATAAATTTAAATGTCTGAAAGCAATGTATTGCTTCACACAAGTTACAAGTAATTAGCTTACTTTAGTTAAACAATTATTTAATATTTATTTATTTATATATGTGGCGGTCGGTCGATATTTGAGAAACTAGGCCATCTATCGGTGGAAAAGACATCACTCGACTGCTTCATTGTACATATTTATTATAATCAAATAATATATTATTTCTTTGAAAGTTATTACTTGAAATAATAGTGTTTTTTTCTGTTAAATAATAGGGTTTTCTTGAATTAAAACAAAAATTTTTTATTCAAGAAAATATTATTTCGTCTAAACATATGTTATTTCAATGAAAGAAATTGAGTTACTTCTCTTAAGTAAATTTTTACTTGCGGCAAGAAATAATTGTTTATATATTAATTGGTACAAGTAATCAATAAATTATTTCTAGTATTTATGTCATAAATTCAAAAAAATTTGTCACTTATCAACAACTGTTATATTCAAGTAATTACATTTATTAGTTTTGATAAAATTATTTTCTACTGACTCTTGATCAAGAGCACCTTAAACTTTTTAAATAAAACCTCATAGGGGGTTAAATAAAAAATAGTTTTATTGCATATTCTTGTAGCCCTTGTCGAGACGTTTTAAAAACACTATAATAAAGCTCTCTTTCGTTAAAAATTTTCTGAGATATTTTAAATTTTGTCATTATATTTTATAAAATATGAAATATTTTGTAAAGTATTTACTTTTCGAAAACTTTACCTTAATACTTTTATGCGTAGAATAATGAAAGGAATCGAATGATGTAAAAAAAAAACAGACAAATTAATTTTAAAAAATTTTATTGCATTTTGTGTACAAACTATATTTTGAAAAATTACAAATGTAAAAATTAATATTATTATTTGATTTCTTTGATTATTTAGCTATGTATAAAAGCACTAAGATAAAGTCATCGAAAAGTGAATACTTTACAAGATATTTTATATTTTATATTAAAAATATTATGACAAAATTTAAAATATCTCAGTAAATGTTTAACAAAAGATAACTTTATTATAGTGTTTTAAAAACGTCGTGACAAGGGCTATAAGAATACACAATAAAAATAGGGGTTTTTATATAAAAAATTTAGATCAAAAACACCTTAAATTTTTTAAATAAAACACCATAGGGGGTTAAATAAAAAATAGTTTTTTTGCATATTCTTGTAGCCCTTGTCGAGACGTTTTCAAAACACTATAATAAAGCTCTCTTTTGTTAAGAATTTCCTGAGATATTTTAAATTTTGTCATTATATTTTTAATATAAAATATAAAATATTTTGTAAACTATGATGACTTTACCTTAATACTTTTATGCGTAGAATAATGAAAGGAATCGAATGATGTAAAAAAACACAGACAAATTAATTTTAAATAATTTGATTGCATTTTGTGTACAAACTTTATTTGGAAAAATTACAAATGTAAAAATTAATATTATTATTCGATTTCTTTGATTATTCTGTGTATAAAAGTATTAAGGTAAAGTTATTAAAAAGTGAATACTTTACGAGATATTATATATTGTATATTAAAAATATTATGACAAAATTTTAAATATCTCAGAAAATTTTTAACAAAAGAGAACTTTATTAGTTTTTTAAAAACGTTTGGCAAGGGCTACAAGAATATGCAATAAAAAATAGGGGCTTCTATATAAAAAATTTAAGGTGATCTTGATCAAAGCATCTTAAACTTTTTAAATAAAACCCTATAGGGGGTTAAATAAAAAATAGTTTTACTGCATATTCTCGTAGCCCTTGTCGAAACGTTTTCAAAAAACTATAATAAAGTTCTTTTTTGTTAAGAATTTTCTGTGATATTTCAAATTTTGTCATGATATTTATAATATAAATTATGAAATATCTCGTAAAGTATTCACTTTTTGATAACTACCTTAATACTTTTATACATAGAATAATCAAAGAAATTGAATAATATTATTAATTTTTAAATTTGTAATTTTTCAAAATTAAGTTTGCCCACAAAATGCAAATTTTTTAAAATAAATTTGTCTGTTTTTTTTACATTATTCGATTCCTTTTATTATTTTACGTATAAAAGTATTAAGGTAAAGTCATCAAAAAGTAAATACTTTACGAAATATTTCATATTTCATATTAAAAATTTAATGACAAAATTTAAATTATCTCGGGAAATTCTTAACAAAAGAGAGTTGCATTATAGTGTTTTGAAAACGTCTCGACAAAGGCTATAAGAATATGCAATAAAACTATTTTTTATTTAACTCCCTATAGGGTTTCATTTAAAAAGTTTAAGGTGCTCTTGAACAAGAGCACCTTAAATTTTTTATATGGAAGCCCCTATTTTTTATAGCATATTCTTGTAGTTCTTGTCAAGACGTTTTTAAAACACTATAATAAAGTTCTCTTTCGTTAAGAATTTTCTGAGATATTTCAAATTTTGTCATAATATTTTTAATATAAATTATGAAATATCTCGTACGTAAAGTATTCACTTTTTGATAACTACCTTAATACTTTTATACATAGAATAATCAAAGAAATTGAATAATATTATTAATTTTTAAATTTGTAAATTTTCAAAATTAAGTTTGCCCACAAAATGCAATAAGCGGCTCATCAGCCCGCGTTTGATCTTGTTTCAAATTCGACAATTGGTTCCGCGAGCGCGAATCAATTAGATTTAATCGCCACTTGAATATTTATCATAGATAAAACATTAGTAAAGTAATATATAATAATAATAATTTATTAACTTTAGCATACAGCCAGAGTTCTCTCTGATGCAGCTAAGAAGTAGACTTTTGAGTTTTCTCCAATTATCATCATCGCATATCACCTGTGTAATGACAAAATCAGCTGTTATCTCGTCTGCACACGTGATCAAGCGCACAACGGAATGACATGCCTGTACAAGTTGAACGGTAGCGGCGCGAGATTTTCTTGCTTTCCTTTCCGCCACGTACATACATGCCAAACGACTCAAATGACCAGGCTGGAAATCAACGTCAAGCGGCTCCTAACGCGCTGCGAACTGATAGCGAAGGATGATCCGCACAATGACTGGAAGCTCGAGAAAGTGCGTGAATGCTGTTTCTAACCTATACGTTCCTGTCAAGTTCCTCTATTTAAATACACATCAAAGCTGACGTTTTGCTAAATATCGGAGTAATTTTATATATTAATTGCTTGAAATAAAGCATAACACTGAGACACATTAGACAATTATAGTATTTATTAAAAGTATTTATTATTGAGTTTTTATTTGTGTGTGAATTTACACATTGTACACCTATATGGATGTTAAATTTCTTTTATAATTGTATTTCTTGAGAAAATGATGTAAGAATTAAGTGATCTACTCGTTAGAAGTTGCTAAGTACATAAATTATTCGTATATAAGCTTTAAATATCTATAGATTGTGTGAAAGTTTTGTTCATATAAATACTTCATGTGTAAATTCCTTGTTTCAGTATATACTTTCTCTGGATGACATGATGAACGAGCTGCAAGCTCTACCAAGGTAACATTTTCAATTATGCAATAATAATAACGAATTATTATTAAAGAAACATATTATTTATATAGAGTGTTCCAGATTTTGTGTGACAACAGTTAATGGTAAAGTCCTTAGGTCTGTTCTATTTAGCTGAACTTGTACAGTTGACAGTTTATACATTTCCTCTTTTTCTCACCAACGTGTGAAAAGAGAAAGAAGATAGGTGAACCGTGCAAGATATCCAACCAAAAAGAACAGGTCTCTTATTTCAAGATAAAAATCCTATAACCAACATGTCAAGATTAATAGTTTTTATGTAAGAAATGTTTAAAGTTGATCGATTAAATTGTAAACTAAAATTAGCACATACAGACACGATACAATAACAAAGGTATGTGTGAGTTGTCGTTCATTAACATTTTGTGTGATGATCTGTTATAGTTCAATGTGTATCGCTTTTCAATGTTGCAAAGTCTAGGACACTCTGTGTATCATTTTAAGATTATATCTAATTTAATAATTACATATAATCGTAATAATTTCGTAATAATTTACGATCACCTCCAGTGGATGCGTGAAAATTTGAAATGTAAGAGGGTGCATGGAGTGTAAATTACACTACATTATGTTATAAATATCAAACCAATTAATATTTCTTGTTTTCTGTTTAATATTCTATATATTCATTGTTACATATCTTAAAGTATAGATTGAAATTTTAATGTTTTTTCGGTAATAAATCGGTTCTATATTGAAATGAGTCCAGAATACTCATTAGGAAAAAAGAAGCCCGGGGTGTAAATTATACCCTACATTATTTATGTTATAAATATCGAACCAATTAATATTTTTTGTTTTCTGTTTAATATTATTCCTTGTTACATATCTTAAAGAATATTAATAGGTTGAAATTTTAATCTTAATGTTTCTTCGATAATAATAATCGGTTCTATATTAAAATGAGTTCAGAATACTCATTAGAAAAAAAGAAGTCTGGGATGTAAAATACATCCCACGCGCCCACTGGAGGGTCAAAGATGTTTGTGTACTTAGCATTAAAATGCTGGATTTTCGTTTATAGTAAACCATCCAAGGATACCATGCTGGGCTACAGCAAACGAATAGACTTCCTGAAGGGAATAATAAATGCGATGAAGTTGTCGAACCCGGTGGAGAGGGTAGTCGCCGCGCAATTGCTGTCGAAAAATTCAGCGTCCAGCAACAATTCCGCCAGCACAAGTATCACGACGCAGATACATCAGAAGACGGTCGCCAAGTACAATCGGGAATTACGAGCAGAATTGTTCCACAGCAATAAAGGTAACTTGCTACTTTAACGTGCGAAAGGCTGGTTATATGGTTTTTATATGTGGCTCTCGATATTAAATCTCGTTATGTGTTACAGACGCGAATAAGGATGGTGTGCGACAGAGATTATCGAGCTCTAATATCCAGGATGACGATCTGGACGCTATTTTGAAGTACAATCGTAATATCCAGGAGAAGATCGCCGAAAATATGCTCTCCATGACCAGCACTATGAAGGAGCACGCATTAGCGGCGAGCGCTATCATAAGAAAGGATATCGGCACGCTGGAAATGTCCGACAAATTGACGGATGTAAATGCTGTTAAATTAAAGAAAGAATCCCTAAAATTGGAAGAGCACACCAAGTCAAAATGGAGGTGCTGGGTATGGGTCATGATCGCCTTCGTTCTGGTTGTATTTTTCAGTGAGTATTTCATATCTCATATTCAATTATACAAATATTTTTTAGAATGTGCTGGAAATTTTTTCATTTATCGTTCAAACGAATTTCTAATTTGCGTGATGTTATATTGTTGCCAATAGTCTATAAAAATGTCAACAGCTGATTTATTTAAATTGTGTCCCATTTTCTTATTTTAGACATGGTGTTATTTATGAAGGTGGCAAGAAAGAAGATTTAGATAACGTCTACGTCGGGGCGTGTCAACGGCTGGAATATGTAGTTGCGCATAACTGTGTATGTGAGTCATTGACTTGATACTATGATGATAGAATTACACAGCCATGAGTGTACTTGTAAAACCACCTGTGCCACCTAAAACCACCTGGAAACCTGGTAAATATACCACAAAATAGCGTTATGTCGGTTTACAACTGTATCTGACGTGGCAATGTGTAATTTAACGATCTTGTTATGCGTGATTTGATAACGATATCTAAGTATTTACTGTATAATTCCTGAAGCACTTCTGTTGTTTCTATTGAATGATTGTGTGTGATAGGAAAAAGCTTTTATACATGTACATATGAATCTCTGTATGTATGTACTGACCATGTATTATATAAATTGCTTATTTATGTTAATTGTAATAATTATATTTATGTAATTTTTGTTACAAACTCAATAAAATTCTACTACATAGAAATTTAAGGTTATATCATATCTCAATCCAACATCTCAATCTATTTAAAATCTATCAAGTGCGAATTTTACGCTTGAAATGAAAAAAATCAGCAGCCTGAAAGAATTATAGCTTCGCTGTGATTATTGAAAGAACGTTATTTCGTGTAGCTTTGCTAGTATATACAATTATTGTACAATCTAGGTTAGAATAATAATCTCATCAAATATATGAGTATAGTGTACTTTGTTTTTGAATTTAAACACGAAAAATTTTATTTTTCAAGTAAGAATAATCAAGTAATAATATCTAATAAATGTGTTAACATTATATGTTATCTTTAAGGAAAGGTAAAAGTGGTCAGGACGTTATGCAAGTATACTGCGCAACGTGTAAGTACATACATACATCTACAGTAATCTATTAACAAAATACGTTTCTTGTATAATATATATATATATACATATATGTGTGTATAATATATATTTAATTAAATTTTTTCATTTATTAATTAAATATTTTTCATTCATTTTTTATGTATAATATGATGTGACGTTACTGCTTTTTACAGGCGGAAGAGTTATCACTTGACGAAGGTGATATACTTTACGTTTACGACAGAGATACCGATCCAAATTGGTGGAGGGCTAAGTGCGGAGATCAAAAAGGACTCATACCTGCCACTTATGGTAAGGAAAAATGCATCCTGTTGTTTATCCTCAATGTAATGTGTTCGTTATCTATTATTTATATTCATAATCTATTGTTCTCAGTCGAAGAACAAACGGAAGAGATTGAGCTACCACTGCACGATGCTGCGAGACGGGGGAATGTTTCCTTCCTGAGTGAATACTTGAAGGAGGGTATATCGGGAACGGGTTTAGATGCAGCTGGGAACACGCCGCTGTACTGGGCTGCACGCACCGGCCATCTAGAATGCGCAAAAGAGCTTCTCAATCTGCTAAATCCCGTAGTAAACGCTCAAGTAAGAGAATGGATCTATATTAGAGAACTAGACTTGTATTCTTATTTAATATTAAGTAGCTATACGATTTTAAACTCGCTACATTTTAAGCTTTCGCGAAATAAGCAATACTCAGAATGAGGTGGTCACATTTAGCGTTAAATTATAAAATACAAGTGCGAACACTTGCTTCTACCGTATCGTTATGTTTTTATTTGCGTTCGTGTGTTTCACACAAAGTTATTTCTTCTTTTTCAATTGTAGAATAAAATGGGTGACACGCCACTGCACGTAGCAGCGAGTCATGGACATTTGGAGATGGTGAATTTATTGTTGGAGCACGATGCCGATGCGACGTTGAAGAATAATGACGGTGTCACCGCGGAAGAATTAGCCTCCGACGCGTCTATCAAAAACACGATACAACTGCATCAACGCGAATATGATAGTACACATGGATACGGCGATGAAGATTATAATGATGAAAGCGATGAAGATGATTGAGAATTTTACAATCTGTAAGAATAAAATAAGAATTCCGTATATTGTAAACAAAAGCAATTCATATTACGTAAAATACTACTTATAAGTTTCAATTATACGTATTAATAATTAAAAATAACTACGTATTAATTCTTTGCGGTCAAAGTAATTTCTTGCAAATCAGAAGCAAAAATCAGATAATTCAATTTTGTCTAATCATTGGGGCTAACGTGAATTAAAAGAATTTTTATTACTTGGAGGAATTTATGGAAATTCTCAAAACATATAATAATTTACGCGATTATAATCCACAGACTTCTATGTATAAGTCTGTGTTATAATCGCGTAATGCATTACGATTACGTTGATAAATTCAAAGGATCACAAAGGATTAAATAATAGATAATATATTTCAAAGATCTCAAACGATGCTCGCCTCTTTATATTTAAGACTCTTGTTTCCTACAGGTACAAGAGATAATCTATGTAAAAAGAACAACAACAGTGTTCTTTTATATAATTTACTTAAAGCTCTTATTTAGCAATTTTTCGTATATACTAAAGTATATTTAAAAAATAGTGATGTTATTTAACCATCCATTATGAATTCTTGACTGAATATTATTGAGCTCCAATAAAACAATCTTTACAAAAAGAGACGTAATATTGTTCTTTTTCAGCAGTAGACCGTGATATATTTGTAATTCACTGCGTGATTTTACCTTCTTCAAACCTTCTTACTGAACCATCTGTTGAAATCTAATCTCAATAGCAATCGAGCCAAGTGCTCTCCACTGGGCTGTGCACGCACTCTATTCAATGTCTTTGTTAACCAGTCCATTACGCTGTCGAGCGTCTCGCATAACGTTTTGAGCTCTTCTTTCTCCGTTAATAATAAATTACCGACTTCCCACATGGACGCTTGTAAGATGAAATCATCGCACAGCCGTAACAAAAGATGTATCAATTTGTTCACCTGTAAAAAATATTCATAAATACCAAGGAGCAACGACAGAGTGTCTCGGATTTACGGAACCATCTTTAAAACTTGTGGATTAAGTTAATCAAAGAATTGATATACGAAAGAAGAAAGATTGGTCCGCCAAATCTGCGACACTCTGCATAATTTCGAATTTCATAGTCATGATTCTGATGAAATTTACGGGATTCTTTTTTCCTGTTCCACTGCCTAGCAAAAAGGTTTGCGACATGACGTTAGCCAGGAACACAGAATGCGCCTTCTGTATATCCTCAAAATTCCGTGTGTTTTTCATACTCGCTTCCATTACGGTGTATTGACTTTCCATCACGTCTACTTGCAAATAATACTGCAAGTTGTCGACGATAAAGATCAAATTATTTCTCAATTGGATCACGCCGATGTCGCTGTAAATTACATATATTGTGCTATAGTAATTATGGACAGCAAAAATGTTAAATTATCTTGTATTCATGAATAACTTGTGAATAATTTATGAATTATTTATGAATAATTTATGTATAACTTACATGTTCTTGTGATGCATGTGTTCGCTCCAGAGACTCCACAAGTCTATTTGGGTCTTTTTAACTCTCAACAGAAAGCGAAACAAAGTGTTGTAATCGTTCAACACGGCTGGATTAAACAACAGATGCAATGGCCAAACAACTTTGTACTTCAACATAATCGTACCCCATCCGCGTTTCTCTAAAATGAAAAATTTGTTCAACGTCTTGTCTCTTTATCTTTTAAAAATTGCGACGATAAAGTAATACAAATACGCACCATTAGGATCTTGTTTTTCGTTATCGGGAAGATCGGTGGCATCCGTGTCGGCATCTTCGTTTTCAGAGGACGGCACGGGCACGACGAAATTAAAGCTGTCGATAGCGCTTTCGTCGTTCAGATGCATCCTCCTCAGCGCCATTTGAAACGCGAGATTAATGTCTCTGGATGTATGACCAGTGGGCGCCTTATTCAGAATGTGCGCCGTGAGCTTGATGAATTCTAAGAAAAGGTCACCGCGTCCCATCAGGAAGAATTCTTTCACCAGTCTGAGCTGTTGCATCAGCTGTGCCTCTTCGACGGCCACATGCCACAGCAGCTCGGTCACGCACTGTTTCAATTCATTGATCGTGCGGTCGAACTCGACAATGTTAAAAACAGACTTCGCTTGGAGATTCTGAAGTTTCCTGAAGTATTCGTATTCTTTGTCGCCCCACACGGAATTTTCTGTCTTGGATATCATGCTGAGATCTAAAGCAGACACTTGGCTTTTTCACAACTATCTCCTATCGCACAGCAGATGGCTGCGCTCAGCGTGATACAACAATTATAACAAGATAGTTTTCTCTTTAAGCAATTGGAAATTACAATTTTTTACCTTTCTTCTGTCTGGGATCATTCCCAAACATTATGACAGTTTGCCCGATGGTCAGGATTTTATTTGCCAGCGACGGCCTGATATAAGTTGGAAGCATGTCCATTTGGACAGTATAATCCCACATATCTACATTAATTTTCTTGCCATTTATTGATTCGCGTGCATCAACATCGTTCTTTCCATCCTCGTGCGTCGAAGCTTTCTCGCAATCAGTTCTTTTTTGTATAAAAAATTCCCTGTGAATATCCTCTAGATGTCCATACAAGAGCCAGCTTGTTAGATGCTTGTAGAAGACAATGTGAACGGAATGGGCCATCCTAGAAGCGAGTAAATGAGCATTGTAAAGCTAACAATGTTGAGTCTCGTTATAAATCTCTTACAATTCCAAAGTAGTGTTAATCTCGGGTATGCCGGTATGCATACGCTGGTGTAAACATTGCAACAATTTACAACCACGGAGCTTCTGCGTACGAATCTGAAACAAAAGAGTTGCTTGATAACATCTTTCTCTTTCTGCCCAAATAAATTGTAATATTTCATGACAGTAGCTATTCAATTCAATACCATAACAATGCTTTTCATTATTTAGACTCTCATTAAACTGCGCGAATGCGTGAAATAGCTAACATTGCGATAAATTGGAACAAAGAAAACGCATATCTTTATTTAAATAAAAAAAAAAGCAATTAAATTTAACCATAATAAAACCAGCTAATATAAAATATCTTGGAGAAGTGTAATCACCTCACGAATGATGGAATGCAGTACGGAAAATAGACAAGTATATTTTTCAACGCTGCAGAGAATCAATGTCAGCGGAGTGTGACGGTCGTTTAAGACGGTATTCTCCAATTCGATTATTTCCTCGCGAAATGGCTCCAGCGCTTGATCCATTCCATCGCACAGAGCACGTATATACAGACCAGGGACATATTCTGTGGAACAAAATAATTAAATTAAACACGAGACAATTATGTCGACTGCATAAAATATATTTCATCAAATTTCTTCTCAAACCTTTTGCATCCTCGTTGATTACTGCGTGTATGAAGTTTCGTACAATGTTGCACTCCTTCACAACATCCAATATCTTATTGAGCAGAGCTCGTTCTCCGGGATGTAAGTATTTGTCGAGATCTACGGACTGGAAGAAAAATTGACGAGAAGCATGTAAAGATAATGTTTAATTTAAAATATATATATATTGCTATATTACTCATATATTATATATTGCTATACTTTTTTATATTATATACATTATTTTGCTATACTTTTGTATTTACTTTTATATTATATATTACTTAATTTATATGTTACTTCTTGTTATAATATATGATATGCACTCACATCTGTCTCTATTATCTGCGACACACTGGTCGAACATCCCCAAAGTGACAATAAGATCTCGTGCAACATTTTAAATATCAGGTATCTAAAAAATGATAAAAATTTATTACTATATTCATTTAAAGCAAATGCCATTTGATACTATGATATACAAAAGAGAGATCTGCTCATATTCATACGCGAGAATATTTAAATTATACAAATAAAACAACAATTGTCATTCATTATTAATATAAACGTGTATAAATAATAGATTATAAAAATGTATGTACTTTGATTAATTGCATGCAGTTGCTCATTCTCTCTCTGTTTCCATTCTTATCTCGTAATTATAACCATCGCGTGTCGAGTTCTTGAAGTTACGATTTGTTTGTAAACATCCGTCCAATCCGTCTTCACGCAGCGATGGAGGCGACGTAGCCCCACTCGGAAACTGACACCGACATCGTCGATAAGTTACGCTGTGACGATATCTAAAATTATTTGTGTCAGGTTTATTAAAAATATAAATGAGAAGAATTTTTCTAACTGCAGATAATATTCAAGGTGAAATAAAAAGAGAAACCTGGTTATTCATTATTCTTCTCGTTACATTTTTCGATATTTCGATCAATGTTTTCTGGGAATAATGCATATTCGAAATTAGTGTCGGTAAGTCAGCGATCACAGAGGTGGAACCGATTGAATCTCGTCACTCTCGTCAGTTACGTGTTACGTCAGTCGTAAGGTAGATGCGATAGTGTGCACTGTGCTGTGTGAGTAAAGCGCAGAAATTAATTAGTCTCCGTTTAAGTTGATAAAACGTGACGAAACGCGCAGCACCGACAAGATACCGGGCATTTTCATCGTTCCCTCGGAATATCGTGTAAAAGAGAAAAACTGGGCTGATATATCGAATGGCGACGGAGGAGCATAAACGCTTGGCTGACATCGTGAAGGGAACTCACGCCTTGTTGCGCGCCGAGTGTCACCAATACGGCGCTGAGATTGCGTGGCAGCGACATTTGGCGCGAAATGACGTTTTACAGGTTCGCTTTTTCGCTTTGTTTACTTGAATTCTAGCTGTTGGAGAATTATAGTGTGGGACTGAGAGATGTTTGAAGATATCGAAGATACATCCGCGGCGAAGATAATTAACGATTAGATATAAATTTTTCGATTACTAACATAAATATCTGAATAATTAGTTTTTAACGCATTCGTGATTTATTATTGTACATAAGGTAAACGGCCCAGTTTCTGACATCTTTAGAGCAGCGGCCCTGGTTTTATATTATTTACGAATTCGCGATATAGGGCCGGTTGTTCGAACCCGTTGGTAAACTAATTAATAGTTAAATCATATATATATATATCTTTGTTTTTTTCTTTCAAATTAGACAAAAATAGACATCTATTTAACTATTAGTTTATCAACAGGTTGGAACAACCGGCCCTGAGTATAAGATTCATCAATATTTTTAAATAAATCATTCAGATCTAATAAATAAATTATTTTAATAATGCTTGTCTACTGCCGGCGTTTCTGACACCAACAGGTACCCATCACTCATCAGTTTCTGACAATTCGAGATTTCACAGTCGAAAAGGGGTCAAATTGCCCTGCGTATAATTTCAGCAGTAATAAACAATGTTTAATTAGCTCGTAGGTATTATATTTTGTCAACATCTATACAAAAACTACATATAGGTAATATAAAACAAGTCATTTTGCACAGTTTTACGAAGTTAAATTACGAGACTTTTTTTGAGTTTTTCTTGTTTTTATTTTCACTTTGTAGGATTTCTAATTGCTCTTTTTTCGCTATTTGTGCTTGGTCTTTTTGAACTCTTTTCTTAGCGTTTGCAAAATCATTAGTAAGTATTTCTGGAATTTACGTCGATTGACAATAAATTAGGCGCTGTTTCGTTTTCAAGAATTGAAACGTCGTCAGAGACTAGGGAGACTGCAATCAAAACCGGTAAATCTTCCACAGTGACGTTGAGTTTTTCGTTCTTCTCTTGCTCTTCCTCTATGAGCTACCTCATTCGCCGTACCTCGTTGTAAATCTATATTTTTACAGTATAGAATAATTTCAGCTTTGTACATAAATTGATAATGAGAAATGAAAAAGTCCTATAAGATATCAATAAAAAAATGTATAAATAAATTATATGTAAATTCCAGTAAATTCTTATAAAAGTAATAGAAATATCGACGTTCCACACAACTTACAGTAGAAACTGTCAATGATTGTTATAAAATAGAATTGACTGATAAAAAATTACCAATAAAAAATATCGCCTTTAAATACTAGTTTTCCGTTTTCGTCAACTACGTGTGTCTCTTCGACAAAGCTGTCTTCGGACTTTCCGGAGATACCATGACTGGCTTCGCTGGAGTTGATCTTACTCTTAATCTTTCGCCAGAAGTAAAACAGGCTTTTGTGTTTTGTTTCGCCAGTCCATTCAGCCTCCTCTCCGACGTTCTTGAACATTTGTAGGACCTCCTTCTCGATATTATTCTCGAAAAACGCTAAGTGATCTTCTTTTTCAGCTCTGTCGCTCAGAATAATTTGAGGAATTGTTATTGCGTCATAGTTTACCGAATTTTTGAAATACGTCTGATAACTAATTTCGTCCGCCGAAAAAGGGTGGAGCCCAGTCTTTTCAAATCCGTTTTCCAGAATTGTTTTCACGTCCAGCATTTCGAGGGCTTCCTGCAAGAGCTGTGCGAAATTTGCTCGTTTTATACGTTTGCCGTTATTCTCGAGTCTCCATTGATGCACTACCTTCACCCACGCTATCTTTAGAGGATGAAAAAATGCGACCTCTAACGGTTGCAGTATGTGCGTTGCATTCGGGTATAGAGCAACGAGCTCTATTCCTTTCTCTCTGCAAAAATTGCTTAACGCCATCGTTAAATGCGAAGTGTGTCCGTCTAAGAACAACACGACTGGGAACATGATATCATTTTTCACCAACCACGGGTAAAAGATATTTGCGATGTACTCGTAAAACGTTTCTCCAGTCATCCATCCATTCTCAGAGTGTCCGATGCCCCAGTCTTTTGGCATGTTTGCGGCGATGTGTCCGGGGATTCGCTTATATGAGAAAATTACCATCGGTGGTGCAATTTTTCCGTCCGCACTTCCACAGAGGAGCGCAGTCAAGCATTCCTTTTCATCGTTATTTATAAAATTAATCGTTTTGTCACCTTTCTTGACTAATACTTTGCTTTCTTTTGGGCTCAGAAAGAATGCGAACTCATCGCAATTGAATACACGAGAAGGATCAATATCAAGGAGCGACTTCGATTCAAAATACATCTGCACCTCGTTAAACCACACTCGCAGCTTATCTTCCGTTACTGAGGCTCGACTGTACGTCAAATTCTGAGACATTCGTTCAGTTAAATGTTTGTGACGCGCACGAAAGGCATCATACCACTGTCTCCCAGGACGATTATTTATAAATTTCGTCTTCTTCTTTATCTGCTTCAGCAGCAGTTGAACGCTATCTAATAGGTGAACCCGTAACACAGGAAATCCTCTTTGGCTCGTATAAAAAATCCACTGTACGAGTTGGCGTTCGTATTCATCTCCAAGTATACACTCAGGTCCTCGACTTTTAATAACAGGTGGCAATATGCCACGTTTTTTGTACAGCAACGTAGTTTTTGGAATACTGTACAGCTTTGATGCAGTGCTGGTAGGCATCCCTCTCTTTACTGCGTCTAAGGCCTCCTTGAGCATAGCATTTGTGTACATTGGAGCAGACTTCCTTTTCCTAAGCACATTAAAATAAAATAAAATATATTAAAATAACTCTTATTGAAAATACAATCTATAGTTTGAAAAAAGCATTATGTACCTTTTCGACGCATTCTGAGGTGCAATAGTTGAATTAGCTGCCTTCGAAGTCTCCATCACTTCTTCCTCTGTCTCTGCTTACTCTACTACAACAGGTGTTTTCTTTTTCAATACATTAAAATACAAAAAATATATGAAAATAAAACACAGAAAACAAAACTTATCTGTAGCGTAAAGTGCGAAAATGTGTTGAATAATTAATAGATTTCAAAAAAATTTCATAGAAATTCATTATTGAGTTACAAATATCAATAAATCTACCTCAATTTCTAGAATAACAAAGCAAAATTGATAATGCAAATTACAAATTCGGTGTCAGAAACTGAAATATAACCTTAATTATGTGCCACTTATTGACTTCGGAAATTTTAGGGAAACTCTAACTGAAGATAAACTATTACTTATCTGATCGCTAATGTGGTTCGTGCTGAACATTCACATAACTTTTATGTTGTTTAATACTTACATGATACTAAAAATCGGCAATTTTACATTCGCTATCGCCACCGCTAAGGTGTGCCAACACTGGCCAACATAGCCAACTCTGGAATGCATGCCGTTCGGATTCGGAAGTCACTGAAACAAAACGCGGTAAACGCGCGAGTCACAGACGCTAGACGACGCTTTTCACTGCGGTAAGTACAAAACATAAACAAAAGTGACTGTGCAATAATCAACAGTAAAAAACGCTCTTTAATTTGCCTGTAATCTTTTTTATATTTGACGAAAACTTTATTTATTACAAATATAAATGTACCGTGCGTCGATATCAGAAACCACAGCAGTGTCAGAAACTGGGCCGTTTACCTTTATGTTTTATAAGTTAGAATGCATATTTACGACGCAATAATACCATAATATTGCCGCAAAACTAACTTTTTTTTTTATAGTTATCACTCGATGGACAATCAGACCCGGATGATAGTCATAAAATTGCAGTTTTATGTTAAAATTGAATATTTTTTAGTCTTAAACATATGTATGTGTTTATGTCGAAACAATAGGATAATAAATTATAGGATTAATATTATATTATAAGCCAACAATCTAAATTTTAACAGTCACGCAAACCAAGTATTGCCAATCTTTAATACCACCTCAGAAGTATATGTTTAATTCCATAAATTTATAGTATTTTACAATTATTTGGGTATTATTCCAGGAATATGCTGCGTCAATGGAAAAGTTGGCTGTCAAATGTTGGGCGGATAACAACTCAGATTTGAAAAACGGAACGTACTGCAGAATGCAATGGATAAGAACCCAGTGCAAAGAATACTTTCTCAACGGTGATAACGAGAAATATGATAAGAGAGAACAAGATATAAACGCTAAAATGACTCTCTATTCGTCGAGGCCAAATCTCAAGAGTCAAATTATGTGCGAGAGCAACCCGAGCAGTACAGAAAATAGATTACGAGATTCTTCTGAACGGAGAATATCGGTACTGGATGTAGGAAGCTGCTACAATCCTCTCAGTATCGACGATGCGTTCGACGTCACCGCGATAGATCTAACTCCCACGATAGAAGGAGTCTATCAATGCGACTTTTTGAATGTCGCGATTGGAGGGGAGAAGATTCTCTCGCGAGACACACGGGAGATTCGTCAATTGCCCGTGGATTTCTTCGACTCCGTCGTGTTCTCCCTGTTGCTGGAGTATCTGCCGTGTCCGGAGCAGAGATACGTCTGCTGCAGGAACGCGTACGACGTGTTGAAAAGCGCCGGCATCCTGATTATCGTGAGCCCGGACTCGAAGCACGTTGGCGCGAACGCGAAACTGATGAGGTCCTGGAGGTACGCGCTGAGCCGTATGGGATTCATGAGGATCAAGTACGAGAAACTGCGTCATATTCACTGCTTGGTGTTCAGAAAGTGCGTGCGCAAGGACGTGGCGATAAGGTGGTCCGAGTTGCAGCGTTTTTCCGAGGCCGACAGCAGATACCTGTCCGAGACGAAAATTTTTATCCCACAGGATTTTCAAGCCGCCCGCGCCTGTTCTAAGGACAAGCAAGAAAAGTTGGAATACGAGGAAACTGACTTAGCGAGCGTTTTTTCTGAATTGCCGTTCGATAACGAGGCACCAACGTGATGCGGCAATTCTGTTTTTGTCCTGACCGTTCTGACGTTAAATAAAACCTTTTAAAAAATTGTTCAAAAGTCAAAACTTCAATTTTCGCATTCAGGATATTTGAATTTTATTAGTCACGTATTAATGATTAATTCTTAATCCGATTTAGGGACCCAACGCCTATTACTTTCTAGTTGTCAATGACCGGTTCACAAAGCGGAAAATACAATTCTGATATCTGAATATCGATACAAACTCGCAAACGAAAGTCTTCCATAAAGGAGAAAAAAGATGGGATTGGGAAGAAAATAAGTTATAACGCTAAAATTTTATCTACGTTGAAATTGGATTTCTTCTAGGTATCTTTTACGTTTATAATAAATATTCTCGTGTAATTTTTTAATTTATGGAATGTAACTATATTATTCCCCTTAAGTCAGAATTGATTTTATAGTTATTGGAAATATGGAGATTAACGTAAGTAGTAAAAATATTATCTGTGTAGATTTTTTGAACCAACTTAAGTACAACAATGATTGAAAAATTCAACACATCAATATATATATGATGTGTGAGATAAGTTATTATGTTTATAGTTTCTTATATTCTTATACAGGTCTTTTATGAGTTCTATTATTTATATATATTATATTAGATATATAATAGTTTATACATTATATATGTTACTCATATATCATGTGGTTTATATTTTTAAAATTTCTAATTTAATATAGAACTTGTGTAATATTTAGAATTTTTAACTTATAATTATTATAAAATTATATATATTATTATGTGTGTATTGGTACATGTTCATTTCAACTCGACTTTATAAGTCTACTTCTTTCTCACTCCATTTTTTGTAAAAATTATATTTTGTATTCTAATGTACTTACATTTTAATTTAATTTCTTCTTTATTCGTGAAATGGTAAAACTTTTACATTAATTCATAGAAATAATATACGACTGCATTAAATTAAATTAATTATAATCTATTTGGAAAATAACCAATCACACTCGAATATGAGGAGACTAATCGAATTTGATTGGTCAATATCTTTCGTCCAGGGAAAATCTTTGAAACAACCTGACAAGTTGACAACCCTGCGTTTCCCTCGCCATCTTGAAGAGTTCTTTCACTTCTTTCTTGTCGCTTCTTCCTGCTGCTGCACGTGGTATGTTATAATTTTACTTTTGTTATCGGACTTAATAATCCTTTTAATAATCCGCTGTGTCGGAATATGTATTTTACGATCGTGAAATATTCTAAATTATTAAACATTTCCGTGGTACAGCAGTATTTGCGAAAAATCATCTCTTTTACGATGTTGGGTATACATAACCCATCAATAAGCTATTTAGTTGAATTTAATAAATAATAATCCTTTTAATAATCCGTTGCGTCGAAATATATGTTTTACGATCGTGAAATATTCTAAATTGTTAAACATCTCCGTAGTACAGCAGTATTTGCGAAAAATAATCTTTTTTACGATGTTAGGTATACATAACCTATCAACAAACTATTTAAGCTGAACGTTAATTATAGAACTAACTGCGCGTTAAATATCTTAAAAACCCCCTATTTAGCTGAATTAAATAAATAATCAATTTAATAAAATAAGTCTGTCTTGTTTAGAATATGCAATCATAATAAAAAGTATGATGCAATATATTACAAGGATACATATGAAATTGTAACAAAAAATTTGATAATTGTAACAGGAAGTCCAAGATGTCGTCGCACTTGAACTGGATGATAATCCGCGACAACAATGCCTTCCTTCTTAAGAAGCGCAACATCAACAAGCCGTTTTCTACGGTTCGGAGCTTACTGTATCTTATAAAGCGTCTTAACCGCGCTAACCTTAAGATTTCCTGTTGTTATATAGATTAATAATTGTTTATAGGAAGCCAACAACTTGACGAATCTGAGCAGTTATCGCTACTCCGGTTTGGTTCATCGTAAGAGCGTGGGCATCGTTGATACCCCTGACAAAAAGGGATTCACCGTTGTCTACAAGAAAGCAAAAGCGGTCAACAAGCCGGCCAAAGCTAATGTGAAGAGCACGATGAAGGCGGGAGCCCGTCGTTCCCTCCATAAGTTGAAAACTCTGCTTAGAAAAAACAAGTATCGCGTGGATCTTACCAAGGTAATCATATAATTATGTCGCTGAAGTAGTTTATCGATTCTTTCATGGGCTCTGCGTTTTAAGTAAAAACTTTAAAGAAAATTTCAAAGATCTTGTTATAAGGCCGAATAAAAACATAACATGTGGTTTGAAATATAAACAGAATTTTCGTAGATCTTGTTACAAAACCGAATAAAAATGTAACATGTGGTTTGAAATATAAACAGAATTTTGTAATTTCCAAATTAATATTGGAGCTTCCAATAATCGACAAGTTTAGAAAAATTCTATGGATTGATATTAATTCCACCATGGATCTCAATATAAGTGTACTCATATGTGCACATGCGTTTGCAAGTCTTTTGTAATGGGAGGACACCACGGTAACTGCCCATTTTCGACTGCCTTCTTTGGTATTTTTTTTTTTAGGAAAGAATAAAATATATGGTCAAAAGAAGTTATGAGCTTTATCACACATATATTAAAGTATGTAAAAAAAATTTTTATTTCTAAAAAAGATACAAAATGGCGGTGCATGAGTCGCTATAGCACTAGTGGTTTTCAGCAAACCCTCTCCGCGGCACGCAGCAGAACTCAAACAATTTTCATCCGATTGACTTGAAATTTTAACTGTAGCTTCTCAGATGAATTTAACAGTCAAGTACAACGGGAAATTAAAAAATATATAAAACAAAAAAATAGAGGCGAGTTTGAATAGAAAGTTATAATTTTCGACCATAATTTTTCGTATAAAAAGTGATATATTTTTTACAAATTTTAATTAATCGAAAAATGCGCTCGTACTTGACTGTTAAATTCATCTGAGAAGCTACAGTTAAAATTTCAAGTCGATCGGATAAAAATTGTTTGAGTTCTGCTGCGTGCCGCGGAGAGGGTTTGCTAGTGCTATAGCGACTCATGCACCGCCATTTTGTAGAAATAAAAACTTTTTTTACATACTTTAATATATGTGTGATAAAACTTATAACTTTTTTGACCATATATTTTATTCTTTTCTAAAAAAAAGAAGGCAGTCGAAAATGGGAAGTTACCGTGGTAACTCCCCAGTTGATTCTCGAAGGCACATGTATACCTGATCGTTAAAGGATTAATATTGTTTTAAAGAACAAGAAATTTAATGAAAATCTTATTATTTCTTTTATTTCTTTTCTCGGTTCCATTTACTCTTTACTCTTATTGTTAGTAAAATTTTGATTTTAATTACGTGCTATTTAGCATTAATACTGTATTAATGCTAGAACGTAACGTGTTTTGTAGGCAGCATTGCGACGAGCCAGTGCCGTGCTACGGTCTCAGAAACCTCTTCCCACTAAGAAGACACGAACCACTAAAAAGACCGATTAATTTGTATACTTCATTAAATATACATTGTAAATTAAAATATTTGTCACGGATGATGTACTCTGTAAAGTAAACGTGCTCTATGTAGTTTTTTGAAATTCTTTGTTTTAATGTATTACATTATTCGCACTTGATTAAAAAGAAATTTTGCTGTGCACCCTTACTTTGCAGGTATGTCATATTTTATTCAACAAAATACACATTTTAGTTAAATAAAAATATGTATCTTTTTAGGTAAGCATTTATATTTTGTATCATGTAAATTAATTCATACTTTCTTTATTACTTTACAATATTTAAATTTTACATTATATAATTTTATTTTTTTTTAGATTTAATGGAAAATTAACAGACCCACTCCTTTGGCGATCGTAATTTATCTGCAGAAACCAGTTTTTTTTAGGTAAATTCTATTTATTGAAAGTTTCAAATTTATTATACCTTTTTTTAGATACGATGATTTATTAAAAGTGGAACGTGATGATGGATATAATCACCGAGATCTATAAGTGTCGTGATTTACATTTGCTAATTAATCGTGATTTACATAATGTTATAATCTAAAATTCAAATAGAAAAATAGCAGTAAACAAATATAGTTATTTTATTATTTAGTTTGTTTGCAAATCTCAAGTAAGCATCTTGAGGTAGTATGAAGGCACTTGTGTTTTTATTCTTTAGATTATCTTTTTTAAATAAAATGATGTTACCTATAATCACCAAGATCTATGAATGCTATGATATTTTAATTTGCTACTTCTGACATTATAGAACTCAACAAGATATATATGTTTAATAATATATGTTTAATAATGAATAAAGATTTTTCTATTTATTTATCAGGTTTGCTAAATCCCCGGAAATCGTAGTCAAAGGATAAAAATTATAGGTAATTTTTACTTATTATATGAACCACATAATTTTTTAAAATTATGTAAAAATTAGTATAAAAAATGATGATAATTACCCACCAAGATCTATGAATGCTATGATTTGTATAGTATTTGCTAACTGATTATTATTTACAACCTAAAATTCAAGTAAATAAAAATAGCAACTTTAACTAATACAATTATTTTATTATTTAGGTGGCTTGTGAATCTTAAATGGAAGGGCATCTTGAGATTGTATATAAAAAGAGGTACTTATATTCAGTTATATTACCTTATCTTTAGAGTTGTTTTTTTAAAGAAAATGATGTTGTCGCAATCACCAAGATCTATGAATGCCATGATATTTGAATTTGCTACTTCTGATTTTATAAATCTCAATAAGATATATTAATAATATTACCTAATATAATAAACACAGAATTTTCTTTTTATTTATCAGGTCTGTTAAATCCCTGGAAATCGTAATCAAAGGACAGAAACTACAGGTAATTTTCATTTTCACATGAACAACATAATTTTTTAAAATTATGTAAAAATATATTATTATATAAGAATGATGATAATTAACCACCAAGATCTATGAGTGCTATGATTTGTATGGTATTTGCTAACTGATTATATTTAGTTTTTACTAATCTGAAATTTTAAAAGAAAGTAACAATTAATACAATTATTTTATTATTTAGGTCGCTTGTAAATCTCAATCCAGAGGCATCCTCAGATTGTATAAAGGTATTTATATTTTTCTCTATTACTTTACGTTTTGAGTTACTTTTTAAATTAAAATGATGTTGTCGCAATCACCAAGATCTATGAGTGCCATGATATTTGAATTTGCTACTTCTGATTTTATAAATCTCAATAAAATATATTAATAATATCACCTAATATAATAAACACAGAATTTTCTTTTTATGTACCAGGTTTGCTAAATCCCTGGAAATCGTAATCAAAGGACAGAAACTACAGGTAATTTTCATTTTCACATGAACAACATAATTTTTTAAAATTATGTAAAAATATATTATTATATAAGAATGATGATAATTAACCACCAAGATCTATGAGTGCTATGATTTGTATGGTATTTGCTAACTGATTATATTTAGTTTTTACTAATCTGAAATTTTAAAAGAAAGTAACAATTAATACAATTATTTTATTATTTAGGTCGCTTGTAAATCTCAATCCAGAGGCATCCTCAGATTGTATAAAGGTATTTATATTTTTCTCTATTACTTTACGTTTTGAGTTACTTTTTAAATTAAAATGATGTCGCAATCACCAAGATCTATGAGTGCCATGATATTTGAGTTTGCTACTTCTGACTTTATAAATCTTTATAAGATGTAGATATTAATAATATCGCTCAATAAATAATAAACACAGAATTTTTTTTTTATTTACCAGGTTTGCTAAATCCTTGGAAATCGTAATCAAAGGACTGAAACTACAGGTAATTTTCAATTATCACATGGACAACATAATTTTTTAAAATGTAAAAAATATATTAATATATAAGAATGATGATAATTAACCACCAAGATCTATGAGTGCCATGATTTGTATGGTATTTGCTAACTGATTATTGTTTTTATTAATCTGAAACTTTAAAAGAAAGTAACATTTAACTAACATAATTATTTTATTATTTAGGTCGCTTGTAAATCTCAAGTCTAAGGCATCTCAAGATTGTATATGAAGGTATTTATATGGTTCTATATCATCGTATGTATTGAATTATCTTTTAAGCGGAATGATGTTATAATAATCACCGAGATTTATAAAGGACATAATATTTCAATTTGCTACTTTTATTACCTATACTTATTCAGTTCGCTATTTTATTAAATATAATATATATTTGTTAAAAACCATTTATTAAATATTTATTTTGTATTAACTTAAAAAACACAAGAAGTTTGAAAAGTATTTTGTAATATATTATTTTAATAAAATTGTTACAAGTAGAAGACTATCCGGCTTTAACAGATTCTAAATCAGAGTCATTTATGATTCAATCTGCATTTATTCCATGTGATTTTTCTTTCGATTTTTCTTTTCATTCTGTGTCTCCTTACAGTGTTATACAAGTTGTCCATTGTATATACAGACTTTAGTGTTCCTATAGTTCGTGTTAGTGAATAGTGATAGATGATATAATAAGTTATTTAAAATTTCTTGCCAGAATATAAGAAATGGTACTGTGAAAAATAAATTATACAATATTTATTTTATTTTATTTGCATTATAATAAATAATACAGGAAGAATTCGTTTATAATAGAATGAAAAATATAGAGAAATGATTAATTAGTGGCTAATTTGATGATTTATACATGAAAATAAAATTTATTGGTAAATTTATTGTATTTATAAGAGAAATTCGCTCCTTGATTAATATATGTATGTATATAGAAAGTTAATGAAACGCTTTATACATATAGATGAATACTTTACATAACATGATCTAAAATATCAAAATATACTTATATAAAACAAGCAATGCCTAATTCGCAAAATTCATCTACATGTATCGGGTAATAAATTCAAAGCATGTAAGTAATTATTCGTTAAGAATTTGTTCCTTGTCTCCTTACTAGTTCCTTGTGCCATTTCGTACATATTCTTAGATGAAACTTCTGAGTCTTCTTGACGTTTTGCTTTTTACGACATGTCGATGGGCGCATCCATGTCTGTATCTCTGTTTGTATCGTCCATATCACTGCTTGGACCGTCTATGCTACATTTAAATGTACAGATAATGAAAAGCGATAAAGAAATTTAGTTTTAATAGTGCATACTACTCTGTTCAGAGCTAAGGCTACCGTCTTAAGGATGTTACTATTCGGACACTTATTGTTAGAAGCGTAAGTGTCTAGACTCAAATATATTACATAGAATAAGAGACGGAATTGTGATTTGCGATTGAAAACGCGATTTTGATCATAATACAAATAATTATTGCATAACTGCCTTGATCAACACTTGTATTTGTTATACATTTTCTTTATTATTATCTATTTTATATATTCTTTAGTACTTTATTAAAATTTGTAATGTATACTTACCTATGATATGTTTTCAAATGTTCAATTAAGTAAGTGAAATGTATTGTCTCCTTAGTACAGGTAGTGAAGTTGCATGTCGCAATTCGTTGCTTTTCGTCCTTTATTGCAAAGTAATCCCAATACCAAACTATTTTTTTGTTTTTCTTCTGTATTTCCGTTAATTTGTCTTCATGTGCACGTATCAAATGTTCATGTAAATGACTATAATTTAGTCTTGGGCAAATAATTATTCGAAGGCAAAGATTGCATCTTGCCACATCTTCTCTTATTTTTGAATAATGTTCTCGTATAAAGCGACGTACTGGAAGCTTTTCCTTATTTATATCATCTTGTATATCATGTACGCGCACGGAATCATACTTTATATTGTGTTCATGAAGTAAATGGTTTTCTAATTTTGTTAATGATTCTTTATATTTATGTGATGTAAAGTCAGCTGTAGCACCGCAGAAAAATTTATGACATTTTTGACACATTAATGTGGGAACATAATGTTGTAACAACCACTTCTCTTTACCGATCTCTACCGATTCTGCCATTATAACCGTTCTATACTGCGGAGAACTATAGTTACTAAATACAGAAAGTACCCCGTAGACGTAAGGAAGCATGCGAAGACGCGTTTGCAAATATTGTGTGCTAGCGGAAGGTCAAGAGCAGAGGTATAATTTTTTGTCTGACTATAAATATTTATATCCGTTAGACTGTGCCTGATGGTTACCTGATCATACACACACACACACACAGCTCTACTTTTTATATTATATATATATATATATTAATTGATCAGTTATTTTAAACTTATATTAAAACAAGCGCAATGCTTATACACGTACGACGGTTAAAAAAACAGTTTGCTACACATCGGAAAAATGAATATTATTATAAATCGTTTAAAATGATAAATTTCCATGGCACCTATCGCGCAATTCTTACGAAATTCTTGGAATTCCTGAACATGCCTCGTGAACATGATTTGAATCATGCAAAGTACAACATATCTCGTTGATTCGTTTCAACAGAATAGGTATAACGTTTGCGATGCAAGCCCTAATTTATTTCATTTCATCACAAGACTTCGTAGCCTTAATTGTTTCCAGTGATTGCGATTGTATGAACGGTGGCAGAAAAGCATCGTGAAGGGAGGATATATGTTACTTTGAAGATGGATCTGCGTAAGGAAGGCCAAATGTGTTTTAACAGTGACCATATTCCACGTTTTTGATTGAAATATTATTTTTCCTATCAGAGAATAAAATTATTTCTCGAATCTTGTAATTCACGATACTTGTTATCCTTTTATTTTAGAAAGCAATGTTTTTTGTTTCATATCTTTGATTCTTTTGGATAAGTAATTTTTGATGTCTGTATCAAGTAATTTTTAAACGTTCTTTATTATATTATATTTATGAAATTATATTAGTTGCGAGATTGTTATAAATATTAATAACAATAATATTAAAAATAAATAAATAAAATATAATGAGTAATTGATATTAAAGTTTCCAAGGAAAATTCTTAATAAAAAAATCACAACTTCCGGCAGTTTCAGGTACCTCCTTTACAGGGAAAGGAAGTGCAGTTGCGAACTCAAAGGGCAAAACTGCCTATATCTTTCGTTTTCACATTACTGGATCATTTTCGGATCATTTTCTCTTCTATTGTTTTTCTTATAAGAGCATTTTTAGATTACAAGGCTCTTTTCTAAATAAACTCTGAACTTAATTATGATTAAAAAAAAATATTTTTTGCGCCTACGTAACTTTTGATAATATTTTATTATTAAATAATAATAGATAAACTTGATTGCTGTGTGAATAACGCAGATAATAGGAATGTGCCTTATACGGTCGTTTTGGATCTTTTTGTGCCTAATAATAATTCCGCATATACATTTTTCAGCTCAACAAATTCCTCGCTGAGCAATGTCTTGAAACGCAGTCTCAAGCTGAAGCTGGAATAGTCCTACATATAATTAAATTGATAAAATTAATTCAATAGTAATGATACTAACAAGCATTGTTAAAAGCGACGGTATACAATTTATTGCGAGAAATACCATAATTATTTAAAACCGAATGACCGAATCATAATCCATTCATTTTTTAAGAGCTTAAAGAATCAACACATCCCGTCGCCACTTCCACTCGGCTTTTAACTAATAATATAAAGGAATCTACACCAATTAAAATTTATTTGTATTGGAATTTCATCTACTTTAGCGAGTTCAAAAATTATTCCAATTTTTTAAATCACATATTTCTTTTACATTACGGTGATTCTACATGCTTTTTAAGATGTACAAATTAGCTCATGCGTGGCATCCATTTTTATGTATCCTCATCCGAGATTGCAAGAGAAAGAAATAAGACATCATGGTGATCATGATGTAACTTGAGGACAACGAATTAGTTATTATCAGTATAAAAAGACTGATTAAATAAATAAATGAATGTAATTACATTTAAAGTCAATTTAATATTTTGAAATTAGCTTAGAGATTTTGCCTGCATTCGTTTTTATTCTTATAAAGGAGCTATTGGGAAAGTAAAATCTATAATGTACTTATATCTGTGCCTTTTATTTGTCGCTATATAAAAATAAAATTTACTGTGTTAAATTTATTTATTATAGATATAGTAGAAGAGAAATTCGCGCGCGCGACCTAATTATATATATACATATATAGATACTAGATAGATTTACTGAAACGGTTAATACATAGATGTGAATACTTTATAATTTTTATATAATACGTATAATATAGATTACACTTGTAGAACAAGCAATGTCTAACAGTCTAATTCACAAAACTTATAATTTATACATGTACTGTGTAATAAATGCAAAGCGAATAATTATTCGTTATGAGAACTTTTTGTTTCTTCACTTGTTCCTGCACTTGTTGCTAATGTCATTTTCTACATAATCTTACAGAATATAGATAAAGCTTTTGAGTCTTCTTGACGTTTCGCTTTGTTTGTAGACGTGCCCATGTCTGTAGCGATATTTGTATCATCCGTATCTCTGCTCGAACATGGACTGGTTTCTCTACATTGATATATAGAGTGATTAAAAAAGAAATGCGATATATGAAATAATTATAGTTCTAATAGTGCGCTACTCCGTTAAAGCCTAACTATCTTGTGTTCATGGAGTTAATGATTTCTTAATTTTGTTAATGTTTCTTTAGACGATAAAATATTATCTGCATCATTTGAGAAACACATGTTACATTTGTGACACGTTAATGTGGGATTATAATATTGCAACACCTACTTTATATCTTCTGTTTTCAGCTCTGCAATTTTTGCCGTTCTATTCTACGGAGAATTCGTGTTTTCTTGACATTTCGCTTCTTTTGTAAGCTGACCCATGTCTGTTTCGCTGTCCGTATCATCCGTATCACTGCTTGAACTTGGACCGGTTTTTCTATATATATGTATTTATATTTAGAATTATTAAAGAAACATAAGAAAAATGCGGTGACATTAGTTCTGATTATGTACGCTATAACTTTGTGGGGACCAAGGCTATATCTTATTATTCAGATATTTTGAAGTGATAATAATGTGTTTAGACTCAAATATAACATAGATATGATAATTTTGATTCGACAATTCGAAATATAATAATTAAAAAATATGATAATATTTTCAATTAATGACTAATTATTTGGATGTGGAACGTGGTAATAATAAAATTGTGTCTCTCGACAGTCTCGACATATATATGTATATACTTTCTATATATAACGTGAATATTATACTTTGTTTAATATCTGATTCAAATTTTTGTAATAGGTATACGTTAAGCAGCTGCTTATAATCTAGATTGTAGGCAGAATTAGAAATATTAAGAATTGCGTGAGATTTAAATAATGTCTTTTATAAATGATGCCAGCATGTAAACTTCTATAGATTTTTTCACCGCGGTTAGTTTTTGAGAATTTTATAACAAAGTTTACCTTTTTATGTTCTACAGAGTAAAAGTTACATAGAATTATCAACATATAAATAAAATTTCAATAAATATGCGTAGGTATATATTATATAGTACGGATATATGCACGTGTATTTTTGTATCATACTTATATTTGCCGAAACGCGCAAAAAACCGATTTTTCACATAGGTATTTAGTTAAGATTCATAATATCATAAAAACTCAGGCGTTATTGCGACTAGAATTGCAATTTCAATCATATTACAAAAATAAATATTATATATTGTATGCCTTTTTTGATAAACATATATATGCGTTACATTTTTTTAGCTATTATATATATTATTACTACATATTGATTTTATAATTTTTAGTATTTTCCTCTTTTTTCAAATGTATAATACTTACTGATGAGCTGTTTTCAAGTGTTTTTGCATAATTGACACAGGTATTGTATTTTTACAAATGTTGCATATCCCATGCTTTTCGTCCTTTATTGCAAAGTAATCCCAATACCAAAGTACTCGATTCTTTTCCTTCTTCTGTATTTCTGTTAATTTGTCTTCATGTTTATATAAAATGTGATCATGTAACATATAAGCTTTGAGGTGGTAATTAATAACTTCAAAGCAAATATTGCATTTTTCCACACCTTCTTTCAATTTTGAAAAGTGTTTTCGTAAGTAGCGACGTACATGAATCTTTTCTATATATATATCATCTTGTATATTACGTACAGAATCATACTTTATATTGTGTCCATGAAGTAAATGCTTTTCTAATTTTGTTAATGTTTCTCTAGACGACGATAAACTAGCTTTATTATTCCACAAATGTGAATAATTACATTTTTGACATATTAATATGGGAATATAATGTTGTAACACCGACTCATTGTCTGCTTCCCGTGTTATTACCATTGGCGGAGAATGCATGTTTTTTTGACGTTTCGTTTCTTTTGCATGCGTATCCATGTCTGTATTGCTGTTTGTATTATTTGTATCGCTGCTTGAGCTTGAACCAGGTTTCCTATATTTATATTTTGAGTGATTAAAAATGTAAGAAATGCGATGAAATAATTATTTCTAATATAGTGCACGCTATTCCGTTGGAGGCCAAGGCTACCGTTTTAAGAATCTTATTCAGACATTTAGAAGCGATTAAGTGACTAGACTCAAATATTATATAGATCTAATAAGTTTACCCCTCAATTTTAATATAATATTTTCATTAATGATTAATTATATTTGAATATAAAATATGGAAAAGGTACATTTGTGTCTTTTGATAGATATAAATTTGCTATGCTATATATATATACATATATAATGCGATAACGTTATTAATACTTATAAGAATTGTATCACCCAAATGTTAAATATCTGATTTAAATTTTGGTAATATGTACGTGTTAATTAAGTAGTAAGGAGAATTAGAAATGTTAAAAATTGCTTGCATGAGATTCAAAATATAAGCTTCTTTATAAATAATGTCACTATGTGAACTTTTTCAGATGTTTTCAACGGTTTGTTTTTGAGGAAATGTATGACAAAGTTTATGATATTTTGATATTCTACAGAGTAAATGTTATTTAGAATTATAATTATGTGATTGAACTTTTATTAAATATGTTATATACATATATCTATATATGATACGGATATGTACTTACATACGTGTATTTTTGTATCATATTTGCCGAAACGCACGAAAAACCGATTTTACACATATTTCGATAAAATTGATAATAATTCAAAAACTGAGACGGAATTAATGCGATTGGAATTGCAATTTTGATTATAATACAAATAATTATTTTAATTAAGTACCTTGACGAACGTAATTGTGTGCACTTTATTTTCTTTAAATATTGAGTATATATTATCATTACTATCAATTCTTCAGTATTCTAATTATATTTTAAATGTTTATACTTACTTATAAAATCTCAAGTGGTCACTCATCCTTATATATTCTCTGGTGTCAAAACTTGCATTACACGAGTTGCATATCGCCAATTTATTGTCTTCTGTGAAGTAATCCCAAATCCAACGTATTTTTCTTTCATTCTTCTCTATTTCTGTTAATTTGTCATTATGTTCACGATTCAAGTGAGATTGTAATTTATAATAACTATATGTGTATTTAATTTCGTTAAAGCAAAGATTACATCTTGCGACACCTTCTTTTAATTTTGAAAAATGTTTTCGTATGAAGCCACGCACTGGAATCTCATTATTCTCGTCATATTCTACATTATGCACGGAATCATGTTTTGTAATATTATGTTCTGTAATATTATGTTCATTGAAAAAATGCTCTTTTAATTTTGTTAATGTTTCTTCAGGCGATGATGAACTATCTCTATTGTTCCAAAAATTACGATCACATTTTCGACACTTTGCTACAGGAATATAATGTTGCAACACCCACTTATCTTTACCGTTCTCTATCGATTCAGCCATTATAACCGGTCTATTCTGCGGAGAACTAGTTACTAAATACAGAAAGTACCGATAGACGTGAGGAAGCAGGTGAAGACGCGTTTGCAAAATATTGTGTGCTCGCTGAAGGTCAAGAGCAGAGGTATGATTCTTTGTCTGACTATAAATATTTATATCAGTTAGACTCTCTGTGCCTGATTACCTGATCATACAGCTCTACTTTTTATATTATATATGTATATATTAATTGATCAGTTATTTTAAACTTATATTAAAACAAGCGCAATGCTTATACACGACGGTAAAAAAAAAACAAATTTACTATACACATATCTGAAAAATGAATATCATTATAATTATACGATTATTGCAGTCTTTGAAAAATGATAGATACATAATTAAATATTAGTTTAAAAAGTTCAAAGTTTGATCAAAAACAATTGTTGCGTATAATATATGGACTTGTCGGATTTTTCGTTTTACCGTTTGATTAAATGTATATAATAATTTGCATTATTGTATTATATACAGCTCTTTGTTTATACAAAAATTTAAAACATATTGAATACAATATTTTCTATATTATAGCTTACAATTAGTTCCAGAAAACGAAATTTATACGTTACAATAGACACAAATATTAAAAGCTACTTATTCGTAGAATATCTTTGAATTGGAAAAGATTTATTCTTTAGTGCTCATTTATGTAAGTTATCTGGTCGACAGAAAAGTAAAATAAAAATTGTTTAAAATGATAAATTTCTATGGCACCTGTCGCGCAATTCTTACGAAATTCTTGGAATTCCTGAACATGTCTTGTGAACGTGATTTGAATCAGTAGAACACGGCACATTTGGATTTATTTCAACATAGAAGGAGGTAATTACTTTGAAAATTTAAAGTTACATCGTTTTATTTTATATATATAACAGATTTTATATAGGTATTTATTTTTACCGATTATACTATATAACTGGCGGAAAAGCATTGTGATAAAAGGTTATTAGGGCTCAGACACAATGCGAGGAATAAGGAACAAGGAATAGAATTTATAGTCGCATCCTTTATTAATAGACGTGCATTGAAAAAGGATGCGACTATTAATATCTATTCCTTGTTCCTTATTCCTCGCATTGTGTCTAAGCCCTTAAGTACTTTGAAGATGTCGATATACATATAATATGCCAATAATAATCAACGAAGTTGTTGACCGTACAACAATAATATTTGCTGTCAAAGTATAAAATTATTTCAATTTCGTAATTTTACGATAATTACAATTTTTCTTTCAAAAGGCAATATCTTTGTTTTGTACGTATTTTATATTTTTCTGGATAATTTCTAGTTCATGAGCAATTTTTCAACATCCTTTACTTTATTTATAAAATTATAATAGTTGCGAGATTATTTTTATACTTTGACAGCAAAATTATTGTTGTACGGTCAACAACTTCGTGGATTATTATTATTAGCATATTATATGTATATCGACATCTTCGAAGTACTTAATAACCTTTTATCACAATTTTTTTTCGCCACAGTTATATAGTACAATCGGTGAAAATAAATATTAATAACGTAATATTACAGATAAATATACCAATTATAATGCGTAATTAGTATCGGAGTTTCCAAAGAAAATTTTTAATAAGAATATCACAGTCTCCGACAGTTTCAGGACCTCCTTTACAGGGAAAGGAGGTACAGTTGCGAACTCAAAGGGCAAACGGCCTATCTTTCGTTTTCACATCACTGGATCATTCTCGGATAATTTCTTCTTCTATTTTTTTTTATAAGAGCGTTTTTAGATTACGAGAGCTCTTTTCCAAATAAACTCTAAACTTAATTATGATTTTAAAAAATATTTTTTGCGCCTACATAACTTTTGATAATATTTCATTATATTAAATAATAATAGATAAACTTGATTTTTGTGTGAATAACGCAGATAATAGGAATGTACCTTAATACGACGTCGCTTTTTATCTTTTTGTAATAATACTTTCGTATATATACTTTGGTAAATATGGATAATAACGGACCCAGCCCCCCTCCCCCAATGACCATCACCTTACATATGTTGTCAAGGTCACCCTCCTGAGTAACCTTCAGAAGGTTTTAGCCGTCGCTCGTTCTTTATTAAATAGTTATTAACAAAAAAAGTTTAAAAAATATTGCAGTTATTTTGAGTATTGAAAGGCACAAACGACTAATGTGTACGTGGAAATAGTACATGTAAGAACGAAGGGAAGTCATACAATAATACAATTATGGTTAACGCAAAGAATACTTTATGCTTCCTAACACATAAAATTGTATATATGTATATGTATACTTTTCTATATCAACTATTCTCTGCTTTAACAAAAAGACTGTTCAATATAATAACAATTTACTGCTTTAAATGATTTTCCTTCGTTCATACATGTACTATTTCCACGTACACATTAGTCGTTTATGCCTTTCAATACTCAAAATAACTGTAATATTTTTCAAACTTTTTTTGTTAATAACTTTTTAATAAAAAACGAGCGACGGCTAAAACCTTCTGAAGGTTACTCAGGAGGGTGACCTTGACAACATATGTAAAGGTCAAGGTCATTGGGGCTGGGTCCGTTATTATGCATAATTACCTACATTTTTCAACTCAACAAATTCCTCGCTGAGCAATGTCTCGAAGAGCATTCTCAAGCTAAAGCTGATATGATGGATTGGTACATATAATTAAATTGATAATTAATTTAATAATAATAATAATACTAACAAGCAACGTTAAAAGCAATAGTATACGATTTATTGCGAGAAATACCATAATTATTAAAAACCATATGACCAAATCATAATCCATTTATTTTTGGAAAGCTTAAAGAAGCAATTCATATCCCATCACCACTTTCACTCGGTTTTTAACTAATAAATATAAAAGAATCTAATTTTCACTATTTTTAATTTGTTTGTATTGGAATTTCATCTATACTTTAGCGAGTTCAGAAATTATTTTCTAATTTTTTAATCATATTTATTTTCCATTGCGGCTATTCTACATGCTTCTTAAGTTTTACAAACTAGCTCATGCGTGGCATCCATTTTTATGTATCCTCATCCAAGATTGCAAGAGAAAGAAATAAGACATCGTGGTGTTCATAATCTGACTTGAGTCGAGGACAACGAATTAGTTATCATCAGTATAAAGAACTGATTAAATAAATAAACGAATATAATTACATTTAAAGTCAATTTAATAACTTTGAAATTATAGCTCAGAGATTTTGCCTGCGTTCGTTTTTATTCCCCTATAAGGGAGCTATTGGGAAAATAAAATCTGTAATATATTTATATGTATGGTTTATTTGCAGTCGCTTTATAAAAATAAAATTTATTGTAATAAATTTATTCATAGATATAGTAGAAGAGAAATTTGCGAGTATATTAATATGTAATAATATTGTTATCGATGTACAAAGAAATTAATTATTGAAATTTTTAAAAGCAATCTTTATACCATTTTTTATAAAATTTACAACTAAAATCTTATAAATAATATTAGCATGTAAATTATTTTAAATTTTGACATCAATTAGTTTTTAAACATTTTTAACAAAGTTCAAGATTCTTTAATGTTGTAATGTTATAAAAGTTCTCAAAAACTAACCGGTGAAAGAATCTAAAAAAATTCTTGTAATAATAAACATATTAAATAATAATGAATTCAATAATAACTGGAAAAATTTCACGTCACATTGTAAATAAAGAAATCACGGTGGTTTACAAAACTACGAAACTTATACAACTTTATCTATTAATTTCTCTTTTTACGGATGTTCTCACAACAGAAATTTTAATAAGCTCCATAAATATTAATATAAGTGTAAATCATATTTCAAAAGTAATATCTCAATAGTACGAATAAAAAATAATCAATTTTCATCTCAAAAATAACTATAATATTACCATAAAACTTTTTATTAATGCAAATGATTGTTTATTAGTATCTATCTATTGTTTGCATCAACATATTTGACACTTTTACGTTTTCCAATTAACATAATTAATGTAGTTATTTGATAATGTACGTACAATAATTTAATAAGATTAATAATATCTAAATAATAATTTTGTAAAGTACATATTTTGGATTATTATATTTATATTATTTGAAAAATGTATGATTTATTACGTATTCTTTACAAAAGTTATTATTAATTTTTTTATTTGTGTCAAAATATATTGCTTGTACAGATGACATTGTCTTGGAAGAAAAATTGGTCCATCGAATATGCCAATATACAAAAAATAGTTGCAGTTATCACAATTTCACTATAATTTTCAGTCATTTTCGGTGTTAACACATTTTTATAGTTATATTTTAACATTGCGAGTTACAGCTGACTCAAAACTACATTATTGTTGACACAGCTTTAACAAGCATTCATTCAACCATAACATGGTCTTATAACACTAGAATCTGTGATTTATATATGTATAGTGTAAATTGAATAATTGAAAAATCTATGCATATAAAATTGTTTTCACTAATGTTATTAATATTAGTAAAAACAATATTACTAATATTATTAATTTTTATAGTTAATAACTATAATAACTATAAAATTTAGAACCTCCAATTATTTTATTTTACAATTATAGTCGCAAATACCAAATGCGTCTTTTTCGTAGTGATATCGGAGACTTTGCTTTAAAGTTGCTATTTGGGACCAATAAAGATATAGTTCTCTCTTGCTTAATATAAAAAATTGCTTTTTTTCTTATCTAGCTTTATACTTATCTTTGAAAATTATAATTATAATACAAACTATATATCGTTATATAAATTTTACACAAAATAAACGAAATATTTTGTGCAAAAAGTCCATAGTATTAAATTCGTAATATATTCTTCTCTTTTGTGTTGTATCACATATACGAGGTGAACAGTTACTCGTCACTAGCATCTAAGTATTTCGTCTCTCTTTGGTTAACGTGAGTCGGGACGTTTGCTCGTAGATAAATTTATGTCAAAATCCGCAACATTGCTGTCCATTGATTTTAAAGTGGATATTCTACATTTATTCATATATATAGAATAATTATTTGTTCAAGGACTTTATATATATTAAGATCATTTTTAAAATTCAATGTCGTTGGAAAGAGAAACTTAAATAATGCTATAATATATAGAATAAATCGCATAATGCAAAAATTAAATCAAATAATTACTTATCAATGGCGCCTTTTTGTCTGTCTGCTTGTTTAAGCTACGTCAGATACAGTTCCTCTTCGAATGAAAATAATGTCTGCAGAAACGGCAAATCGAAATCCGGTTGATCAAAAGAAACCGTTGATTCTGAGGTACTCGGAACATTTCTGTATACGGCATAATTAGAAACGTTAGAACATGCGATAGACGTTTCAATTGTAATAGCATTAAAAATGTCATAGCTGTGTACATTACTAAATTATAAAAAAAAATTATTTTTGTGGTGTAATTAACAAGTAGAAAAGATAAAATAATTATTTAAAATATTTTAGTTACAAATATTCCTTGTGCGAGAACGTCAATATTTAACTATTAGATAGGACATCATTGCATTGTATGACATAAGCAAAAAGAATAATTACTCATTAACTGTGTCCAATTCTCTTATTTGGTTAGATAACGGAATAGGCGCACCAAATGACTCTCGACTTTGATGTTGTGCAGAAAAATCCATATCATAGCCGTACGAACTTGAAGAACTTGGTCTGCATTTAAATGTGTAATCATAAATGGAATTATTTATTATATATTAGATATAGATATAGTTAATGAAACGGTTAATAAATAGATGTGAATATACTTTATATAGTATACGGTCTCGAATACGATATAGATTACACTTTTAGAACAAGCAATGTCTAATTCACAAAATTTATAATTTATACATGTATATGTACTGTGTAATAATTGCAAAGCGAATAATTACTCGTTATGAGAACTTGTTTCTTCACTTGTTCCTGCACTTGTTGCTAATGTCATTTTGTACATATTATTAGATAAAGCTTTTGAGTCTCCTTGACGTTTCGCTTCTTTTGTAGACGTGCCCATGTCTGTAGCGATGTTTGTATCCGTATCTCTGCTCGAACTTGGACTGGTTATCCTACATTGACATATAGAGTAATTAAAAAAGAAATGCGATATAAAATAATTAGTTCTAATAGTGCGATTCGTTAAGAGAGTACCATTTCAAAAATTGTTATTCCATCATTTAGGAGCGATTTGGTCTAGAATCAAATGTTCGAATAATAGTAAAATCACAGACGCAATTGCAGTTGGAGAAACACGATTTTACATAATACAAATAATTATTATATAGATTTCTTAATGTTTAACACTTGTATGCGCTACATTATCTTTATAGCTATATATTTAATAAATATTTTATTTTATTATCAATTTTATATTCTTTAGTATTGTAATAAATTTTTAAATGAATACTTACTTATGTTCAGTTTTCAAGTGATCAGTCAGAAGTGCAGTTATTGGTGCACAATAAGATGTTTTATCAAAACATTTATGGCATTTTGCATACAAAGTATCATCTATTGTGAAGTAATTCCAGAGCCAAAAATTTGTATAATTTTTCTCTACTTCCGTTAATTTGTCTTTATGTTTACATATCAAGTGTCTGTATATAAAACTATAATTCATGTTTGTGTAACTAATTACTACAAAGCAATAATTGCATCTTGCTGCATCTCCTCTTAATTTTGTATAATATTTACGTATGACATCCGTGTGACATACTGGAATCTCTTCTTTATTTACATTATGTTGTATATTATGTACTATAGAATCATTGTCTAGCTTGTGTTCATGGAGTAAATGATCTTTTAATTTTGTTAATGTTTCTTTAGACGATAAAATATTATCATTATCACTTGAGAAACACACGTTACATTTATGACACGTTAATGTGGGATTATAATATTGAAACACCCACTTATTATCTTCTGTTTTTTGCTCTGCCATTATTGCCGTTCCATTCTGCGGAGAATTCGTGTTTTCTTCACGTTCCGCTTCTTTTGTAGGCTGACCCATGTCTGTATCGTTGTCCGTATTATCCGTATCACTGCTTGAACTTGGACCGGTTTTCCTATATATATTTATATTTAGAATTATTAAAGAAATATAAGAAATATTCCGATTATGTACGCTACTTTGTTGGAGACCTAAAATGTGTTTAGACTCAAATATAACGTAGATCTGATAATTTTTATCCGACAATTCGCGAAATGTGATAACTCGAAAATATGATAACATTTTTATTAATAAACAATTATTTGGATATGGAACGTACGTGGTAATAATAAATTTGTGTTTCTCTATTTCCTATATAACGTGAATATTTATAAGAATTGTATGATGCAAATGTTTAATATCTGATTCAAATTTTTGTAATAGATATACGTTAAGCAGGTTGTAGGCAGAATTAAAAATATTAAGAATTGCAAGAGATTTAAATATATGTTCTCTTATAAATAATGTCAGCATGTAAACTTTTTTACATATTTTTACCGGATAGTTTTAACATTTATAAGTTTATGATGTTTTTATGTTCTACAGAGTAAAAATAACCTAGCATTATCATCATATGAATGAAATTTCAATAAATATTTATATACATATACATATGGTACGGATATGTATGTGTATTTTGTATCATATTTACGCGCAAAAAACCGATTTAACACATATTTCGACAAGATTTATCCCAACAACTCAGGCGTTATATTGCAACTAGAATTGCAATTTCAATCATATTACAAAAATAAATATTATGTATGCCTTTTTTTGATAAACATATACCTGCGTTACATTTTTCTAGCTATTAAATATATTATTACTATTGATTTTATAATCTTCAGTATTTTCATTTTTCAAATGTATGTACTTACTTATGAGCGTTTTTCAAGTGTACTTTCAAACTACGCACATGTTTTTTTTTCTGTATACAAATAGTGCATATCGCATACTGAAAGTTGTTCTTTATTGTTGTAAAGTAATCCCAATGCCAAGATAATTTTTGTTCATTCTTCTGTATTTCTGTTAATTTGTCTTCATGACTATGTTTCAAGTGTTCATGTAACAAATTATATTTCAAGTGTTCCTTCAAGCGTAAATTACTATATTTTACGTGTTTACGTAACATATAAGCTTCGAGTTGGTAATTAATTACTTCAAAGCAAATATTGCATTTTGCCATATCTTCTTTTAATGTTGAAAAGTGTTTTCGTATGTAGCGACGTACTGGAATCTTTTTTTTTATTTATATCATCTTGTACGAAATCATAATTTGTATTGTGTTCATCAAGTAAATGCTTTTCTAATTTTGTTAATATATCTTTAGACAACGATAAACTAGCTTCATTATTCAACGAACGTGTATAATCACATTTTTTACATATTAATATGGGATCATAATGTTGTAACACCGACTCATCGCCTGCTTCCCGTTCTACCATTGGCGTAGAATGCGCGTTGTCTTGACATTTATTCGTTTCTTTTGCATGCGTACCCATGTCTGTATTGCTGTTTGTATTATTCGTGTGACTGCTTGAACTTGGACCAGGTTTCCTACATTTATATTTAGAGTGATTAAAAATGTAAGAAATGAAAGGGAATAATTATTTCTAATATAGTGCACGCTATTCCGTTAGAGGCGTTTTAAGAATCTTATTCAGACAATTATTAGAAGCGATTAGTGTCTAGACTCAAATATTATATATAGATCTAATAATTTTACCCCTCAATTTGAATATAATAATATTTTTATGAATGACTAGTTATATTTGGATATAAAATATATGGAATGGGTGGTGTCTTTCGACGGATATAGATTTGCTACAATATAATACTGTGATAACGTTAATACTTATAAAAATTGTGTCACGCAACTGTTAAATATTCAAAATATGAGCTTCTTTATAACAATGTCAGCATGTGAACCTTTCAGATATGTTTTCAACGGTTTGTTTTTGAGGAAATGTATGACAAAGTTTATGATCTTTTGACGTTCTACAGAGCAGATGTTATGTAGAATTATAATCATGTAATTGAATTTTTATTAAATATGTATATATATCTATATATGATACGGATATGTACGTGCATATTTGTATCATAACTATCTCTATTATTCACCAAAACGCGCAAAAATTCGATTTTACACATAATAATTTCAATAATATTCATAATAATTCAAAAACTGAGACGGAAATAATGCGATTGGAATTGCAATTTTGATTATAATACAAATAATTATTTTGATTAGATGCCTTGACAAACATGTTATTGTATATGCACTTATATGTACTTCATTTTCTTTAACTATTGAGTATATCGACCTACTATCAATTCTTCAGTGTTATAATTACATTTTAAATGTATACTCACTTATAAGATTTCAAGTGTTTAATTATCTGTGCAACTTCTCTAATGCCGTATTTTACATTGCACGAGTTACATATCGCACATTCGCCTTTTATTGTGAAGTGGTCCCAATACCAAGGAAATAATGTTTCCTTCTTCTGTATTTCTGTTAATTTGTCTATATGTTTATCTTTCAAGTGATAATATAATTTATAATAATATCTGGCTGTGTAATTAATTTTATCAAAGCAATGGATGCATTCTGCCCAATTTTCTTTTAATTTTAAAAAATGTTTTCGTATGAAGCCACGCACTGGAACCATTTTTTTATTATTTTCGTCATATTCTACATTATGCTCGGAATATTTTGTAATATTATGTTTATTGAAACTATGTTCTTTTAATTTTGTTAATGTTTCTTCAGACGATGATGAACTATATCTATTGTTCCAAAAATTACATTTACATTCTAGACACTTTTCTACAAAAATATAATGTTGCCACACCCACTCTACCGATTCTGCCATTATAACCGTTCTATTCTACGGAGAACTAGTTACTAAAAGAGAAAGTACCGATAGACGTGAGAGAGCATGTGAAGACGCGTTTGCAAAATATTGTGTGCTCGCGGAAGGTCAAGAGCAGAGGTATGATTCCTTGACTATAAATATTTATATCCGTTAGACTCTGTGCCTGATTGCCTGACCATATAACTCTACTTTTCATGTTATACGATCAGTTATTTTAAACTTATATTGAAACAAGCGCAATGCTTATACACGACGGTTAAGAAAACAAAATTCGCTATACACATATCTGAAAAATGAATATTGTTATAATTATGCGATTATTGTATTCTTTGGAAAATGATATAGATACATAATTAAATATTAGTTTAAAAAGTTCAAGGTTTGATCAAAAACAATTGTTGCGTAATGTGATCTGTATATGTCGGATTTTCCGTTTTACCGTTTGATTAATTACCGAATATAATATTTTGTTTAATATATTGTATTATGTACAGCGCTCTTTGTTTATAAAAAATTTAAAACATATTGAGTATAATTTTATATACTATAGCTTAGTTCTAGAAAACGAAAATTATACGTTACAATAAACACAATTATTAAAAGCTACTTATTCGTAGAATATCTTTGAATTTGAAGAGATTTGTTCTTTAGTGCTCGTTTATGTAAATTATCTAGTCGACAGAAAAGTAAAATAAATAAATTGTTTAAAATAATAAATTTTTATGGCACCTGTCGCGCAATTCTTACGAAATTCTTGGAATTCCTGAACATGTCTCGTGAATGTGATTTGAATCAGTAGAACACGGCGCATTTGGATTTATTTTAACATAAGAAACGGAAGTAATTACTTCGCAACTTTAAAATTGCGACGTTTTATTTTACATAACAGATTTGATATATTTATTCTCACTGATTGTACTTGTGGCAGAAATGCATTGTGACAAAAGGCTTAAAGGCTATTACTTTGGTTATTATGGAAGTCTTATGGAAGTTAGATATGCATATATTATATCAGTAGTAATTAATCCGCGAAGTTCTGACGGTATAACAATAGTATTTGCTTTTAAAATATAAAATTATTTCAATTTTACAATTTTAAGATAATTACTATTTTTCTTTCAAACAAAAAGATCTTTGTTATATATTTTTTATTGGATGATTTCTAGTTCATAAGCAATTTCTCAACGTTTTTTTACTCTATTTATGAAATTATATTAGTTGCGAGATTGTTATAAATATTAATAACGTAATATTACAGATAGATAAACCAAATAATGCGTAATTAGAAGGTATCGGAGTATCGATCAGTTATTTTAAACTTATATTCAAACAAGCGCAATACTTATACACGACGGTTAAAGAAACAAAATTCGCTACACACATGTCTAAAAAATGAATAGTATTAGAATTGTACGATTATTGTAATCTTTGGAAAATGATAGATAAATAATTAAATATTAGTTTAAAAAGTATAAGGTTTACTTAAAAACAATTGTTGCGTAATATGGATTTTGTCGGATTTTCCGTTTTACCGTTTGATTAAAGGTATAATATTTTGAATTATTGTATTATATACAGTTTGTATAGAATATCTTTGTTTATAAAAAAATTTAAAATATATTGAGTATAATTTTATATATTATAGCTTAGTTCCAGGAAACAAAATTTATAGGTTACAATAGACACAAATATTAAAAGCTACTTATTCGTAGAATATCTTTGAATTGGAAAGGATTTATTCTTTAGTGCTCATTTATGTAAGTTATCTGGTCGACAGAAAAGTAAAATAAAAATCGTTTAAAATGATAAATTTCTATGGAACCTGTCGCGCAATTCTTACGAAATTCTTGGAATTCCTGAACATGTCTTGTGAACGTGATTTGAATGAGTAGAACACGGCACATTTTGATTTATTTCAACATAGGAGGAGATAATTACTTTGAAAATTTAAAGTTGCATTGTTTCATTTTATATATAACAGATTTTATATAGGTATTTATTTTTACCAATTGTACTATATAACTGGCGGAAAAGCATTGTGATAAAAGGTTATTAGGGCTCAGACACAATGCGAGGAATAAGGAACAAGGAATAGAATTTATAGTCGCATCCTTTTTTAATAGACGTGCATTGAAAAAGGATGCGACTATTAATATGTATTCCTTGTTCCTTATTCCTCGCATTGTGTCTGAGCCGTTAAGTACTTTGAAGATGTCGATATACATATAATATGCCAATAATAATCAACGAAGTTGTTGACCGTACAACAATAATATTTGCTGTCAAAGTATAAAATTATTTCAATTTCGTAATTTTACGATAATTACAATTTTTCTTTCAAAAGGCAATATCTTTGTTTTGTACGTATTTTATATTTTTCTGGATGATTTCTAGTTCATGAGCAATTTTTCAACATCCTTTACTTTATTTATAAAATTATAATAGTTGCGAGATTATTTTTATACTTTGACAGCAAAATTATTGTTGTACTGTCAACAACTTCGTGGATTATTATTATTAGCATATTATATGTATATCGACATCTTCAAAGTACTTAATAACCTTTTATCACAATTTTTTTTCGCCGCAGTTATATAGTACAATCGGTGAAAATAAATATTAATAACGTAATATTACAGATAAATAAACCAATTATAATGCGTAATTAGTATCGGAGTTTCCAAGGAAAATTTTTAATAAGAATATCACAGTCTCCGACAGTTTCAGGTACCTCCTTTACAGGGAAAGGAGGTGCAGTTGCGAACTCAAAGGGAAAACGGCCTATCTTTCGTTTTCACATCACTGGATCATTCTCGGATAATTTCTTCTTCTATTTTTTTTATTAGAGCGTTTTTAGATTACGAGAGTTCTTTTCCAAATAAACTCTGAACTTAATTAGGATTTTAAGAAAAAATTTTTGCGCCTACATAACTTTTGATAATATTTCATTATATTAAATAATAATAGATAAACTTGATTTTTGTGTGAATAACGCAGATAATAGGAATGTACCTTAATACGACGTCGCTTTTTATCTTTTTGTAATAATACTTTCGTATATATACTTTGGTAAATATGGATAATAACGGACCCAGCCCCCCTCCCCCAATGACCATTCACCTTTATATATGTTGTCAAGGTCACCCTCCTGAGTAACCTTCAGAAGGTTTTAGCCGTCGCTCGTTCTTTATTAAATAGTTATTAACAAAAAAAGTTTAAAAAATATTGCAGTTATTTTGAGTATTGAAAGGCACAAACGACTAATGTGTACGTGGAAATAGTACATGTAAGAACGAAGGGAAGTCATACAATAATACAATTATGGTTAACGCAAAGAATACTTTATGCTTCCTAACACATAAAATTGTATATATGTATATGTATACTTTTCTATATCAACTATTCTCTGCTTTAACAAAAAGACTGTTCAATATAATAACAATTTACTGCTTTAAATGATTTTCCTTCGTTCATACATGTACTATTTCCACGTACACATTAGTCGTTTATGCCTTTCAATACTCAAAATAACTGTAATATTTTTCAAACTTTTTTTGTTAATAACTTTTTAATAAAAAACGAGCGACGGCTAAAACCTTCTGAAGGTTACTCAGGAGGGTGACCTTGACAACATATGTAAAGGTCAAGGTCATTGGGGCTGGGTCCGTTATTATGCATAATTACCTACATTTTTCAACTCAACAAATTCCTCGCTGAGCAATGTCTCGAAGAGCATTCTCAAGCTAAAGCTAATATGATGGATTAGTACATATTGTTGCGCCCGTGCCAAGACATCGTACTTGTGGGCCGAAATTGGCTCCGCTCCGCAGAAGTTTCAAGCCGAAGCGCGTCCCTTGACAACGGGGACGCATAGAATTATTGATCTTATTACCGCCTGTCAGATTGTTCTGGTGACTCGTTTTCGTTCGGACTGGTTTCCCAGAACTCTTTACTGTATTCCGTTCTAAGCCTGAATAAATCCGAGTTCTTTTAACGAGTGTGGTTATTTCTGCGATCCCGGGAGTACGCGGACGCGTTCGCGAGTGCGCGCGACTCAAAGAGCGAACGGAGCGTAACAATATAATTAAATTGATAATTAATTTAATAATAATAATAATACTAACAAGCAACGTTAAAAGCAATAGTATACGATTTATTGCAAGAAATACCATAATTATTAAAAACCGTATGACCAAATCATAATCCATTTATTTTTGGAAAGCTTAAAGAAACAATTCATATCCCGTCACAACTTTCACTCGGTTTTTAACTAATAAATATAAAAGAATCTAATTTTCACTATTTTTAATTTGTTTGTATTGGAATTTCATCTATACTTTAGCGAGTTCAGAAATTATTTTCTAATTTTTTAATCATATTTCTTTTCCATTGCGGCTATTCTACCTTCTTAAGATTTACAAACTAGCTCATGCGTGGCATCCATTTTTATGTATCCTCATCCAAGATTGCAAGAGAAAGAAATAAGACATCGTGGTGTTCATAATCTGACTTGAGTCGAGGACAACGAAATAGTTATCATCAGTATAAAGAACTGATTAAATAACTAAACGAATGTAATTACATTTAAAGTCAATTTAATAACTTTGAAATTATAGCTCAGAGATTTTGCCTGCGTTCGTTTTTATTCCCCTATAAGGGAGCTATTGGGAAAATAAAATCTGTAATATATTTATATGTATGGTTTATTTGCAATCGCTTTATAAAAATAAAATTTATTGTAATAAATTTATTTATAGATATAGTAGAAGAGAAATTCGCGAGTATATTAATATGTAATAATATTGTTATCGATATACAAAGAAATTAATTATTGAAATTTTTAAAAGCAATTTTTATACCATTTTTTATAAAATTTAAAACTAAAATCTTATAAATAATATTAGCATGTAAATTATTTTAAATTTTGACATCGATTAGTTTTTAAACATTTTTAACAAAGTTCAAGATTCTTTAATGTTGTAATGTTATAAAAGTTCTCAAAAACTAACCGGTAAAAGAATTTAAAAAAATTCTTGTAATAATAAACATATTAAATAATAATGAATTCAATAATAACTGGAAAAATTTCACGTCACATTGTAAATAAAGAAATCACGGTGGTTTACAAAATTACGAAACTTATAAAACTTTATCTATTAACTTCTCTGTTTACGGATGTTCTCACAACAGAAATTTTAATATATAAGCTCCATAAATATTAATATAAGTGTAAATCATATTTTAAAAGTAATATCTCAATAGTACGAATAAAAAATGCTTAATCAATTTTCATCTCAAAAATAACTATAATATTACCATAAAATTTTTTATTAATGCAAATGATTGTTTATTAGTATCTATCTATTGTTTGCATCAACATATTTGACACTTTTACGTTTTCCAATTAACATAATTAATGTAGTTATTTGATAATGTACGTACAATAATTTAATAAGATTAATAATATCTAAATAATAATTTTGTAAAGTACATATTTTGGATTATTATATTTATATTATTTGAAAAATGTATGATTTATTACGTATTCTTTACAAAAGTTATTATTAATTTTTTTATTTGTGCCAAAATATATTGCTTGTACAGATGACATTGTCTTGGAAGAGAAGTTGGTCCATCGAATATGCCAATATACACACTAATTGTGAGAGAAAAAAATAGTTGCAGTTATCACAATTTCACTATAATTTTTAGTCATTTTCGGAGTCAACACATTATTATCGTTATATTTTAACATTGCGAGTTACAGCTGACTCAAAACTACATTATTGTTGACACAGCTTTAATAAGCATTCATTCAACCATGACATAGTCTTATAACACTAGAATCTGTGATTTATATATATATAGTGTAAATTGAATAATTGAAAAATCTATGCATATAAAATTGTTTTCACTAATATTATTAATATTAGTAAAAACAATATTACTAATATTATTAATTTTTATAATTAATAACTATAAAATTTAGAAGCTCCAATTATTTAATTCTACAATTATAGTCGCAAATACCAAATGCGTCTTTTCGTAGTGATATCGGAGACTTTGCTTTAAAGTTGCTGTTTGGGACCAATAAAGATATAGTTCTCTCTTGCTTAATATAAAAAACTGCTCTTTTCTTATCTAGCTTTATACTTATCTTTGAAAATTATAATTATAATAAAAACTATATAACGTTATATAAATTTTACACAAAATAAATGAAATATTTTGTGCAAAAAGTCCATAGTATTGAATTCGTAATATATTCTTCTCTTTTGTGTTGTATCACATATACGAGGTGAACAATTACTCGTCACTAGCATCTAAGTATTTCGTCTCTCTTTGGTTAACGTGAGTCGGGACGTTTGCTCGTAGATAAATTTCTGTCAAAATCCGCAACATTGCTGTCCATTGATTTTAAAGTTGATATTCTACATTTATACATATATATAGAATACTTATTTGTTCAAGGACTTTATATATATTAAGATCATTTTTAAAATTTAATGTCGTTGGAAAGAGAAACCTTAATAATGTTATGATATATAGAATAAATCGCATAATGCAAAAATTAAATCAAATAATTACTTATCAATGGCGCCTTTTTGTCTGTCTGCTTGTTTAAGCTACGTCTGATACAGTTCCTCTTGTAATGAAAATAATGTCCGCAGACCCAGCGAATCGAAATCCGATAGATCAAAAGAAACCGTTGATTCTGAGGTACTCGGAACATTTCTGTATACGGCATAATTAGAAACGTTAGAACATGCGATAGACGTTTCAATTGTAATAGCATTAAAAATGTCATAGCTGTGTACATTACTAAATTATAAAAAAAAATTATTTTTGTGGTGTGATTAACAAGTAGAAAAGATAAAATAATTATTTAAAATATTTTAGTTACAAATATTCCTTGTGCGAGAACGTCAATATTTAACTATTAGATAGGACATCATTGCATTGTACGACATAAGCAAAAAGAATAATTACTCATTAACTGTGTCCAATTCTCTTATTTGCTCAGATAACGGAATTGGCGCACCAAATGACTCTTGACTTTGATGTTGTGCAGAAAAATCCATATCATAGCCGTACGAACTTGAAGAACTTGGTCTGTTTTTAAATGTTGTGTAATCATAAATGGAATTATTTATTATATATTAGATATAGATATAGTTAATGAAACGGTTAAGAAATAGATGTGAATATACTTTATATAGTATACGATCTCGAATACGATATAGATTACACTTTTAGAACAAGCAATATCTAATTCACAAAATTTATAATTTATACATGTATATGTACTGTGTAATAATTGCAAAGCAAATAATTACTCGTTATGAGAACTTGTTTCTTCACTTGTTCCTGCACTTGTTGCTAATGTCATTTTGTACATATTATTAGATAAAGCTTTTGAGTCTCCTTGACGTTTCGCTTCTTTTGTAGACGTGCCCATGTCTGTAGCGATGTTTGTATCACCCGTATCTCTGCTCGAACTTGGACTGGTTATCCTACATTGATATATAGAGTGATTAAAAAAGAAATGCGATATGAAATAATTAGTTCTGATAGTGCACTCCGTTAAAAGAATACCGTTTCAAAAATTATTATTTGATCATTTAGAAGCGATTTAGTCTAGACTCAAATATTCAAATAAGAGTAGAATCACAGACGGAATTGTAGTTGGAAACACGATTTTAAGCATAATACAAATAATTATTATATTTCTTAATGCTTAACACTTGTATATGCGCTACATTTTCTTTAGTTATTAAAAAATTCATTACTATCAATTTTTTATTCTTTAGCATCGTAATAAATTTTTAAATTAATTAATTAATACTTACTTATGAGTTTTCAAGTGCTCAGTCAGAGATGTAGATAAAAGTGTATCACATGGAGAAATACAAATGTTGCATTTTGCTGATTTTGCTTCACCCGAAGTGTCAATTGGTGTGAAGTAATCCCAATACCAAGGGAAGTTTATATCTTTTTTCTCTACTTCCGTTAATTTGTCATGTTTACATTTCAAGTGATCGTGTAAAGAACTATAGTTCATGTATGTGTAACTAATTACTTCAAAGCAATAATTGCATTTTGCCGTATCTCCTCTTAATTTTGTATAATGCTTTCGTATGAAGTCACGTACTGGAATCTGTTCTTTATTTACATTATGTTGTATATTATGATGTATCATAGAATCATATTTTAGCTTGTGTTCATGGAGTAAATGATCTTTTAGTTTTGTTAATGTTTCTTTAGACGATAAAATATTATTATTATCACTTGAGAAACACACGTTACATTTATGGCACGTTAATGTGGGATTATAATATTGTAACACCCACTTATTATCTTTTGTTTCCTGCTCTGCCATTACTGCCGTTCTATTCTGCGGAGAATTCGTGTTTTTTTCACGATTCGCTTCTATTGTAGGCTGACCCATGTCTGTATCGTTATCCGTATTATCCGTATCACTGCTTGAACTTGGACCGGTCATCCTATACATATTTATATTTAAAATTATTAAAGAAATATAAGAAAAATGCGGTGACATTTGTTCCGATTATGTACGCTACTTTGTTGAAGACCTAAAATGTGTTTAGACTCTAATATAACATAGATTTGATAATTTTTACCCGACAATTCGCGAAATGTGATAGACTCGAAAATATGATAACATTTTCATTAATGAACAATTATTTGGATATGGAACGTACGTGGTAATAATAAATTTGTGTTTCTCTATTTCCTATATAACGTGAATATTTATAAGAATTGTATGATGCAAATGTTTAATATCTGATTAAAATTTTTGTAATAGATATATGTTAAGCAGGTTGTAGGCAGAATTAAAAATATTAAGAATTGCAAGAGATTTAAATATATGTTCTCTTATAAATAATGTCAGCATGTAAACTTTTTACATATTTTTACCGGATAGTTTTAACATTTATAAGTTTATGATGTTTTTATGTTCTACAGAGTAAAAATAACCTAGCATTATCATCATATGAATGAAATTTCAATAAGAATTTATATACATATATGGTACGGATATGTATGCGTATTTTGTATCATATTTACGCGCAAAAAACCGATTTAACACATATTTCGACAAGATTCATCCCAACAATTCAGGCGTTATATTGCAACTAGAATTGCAATTTCAATCATATTACAAAAATAAATATTATGTATGCCTTTTTTTGATAAACATATACCTGCGTTACATTTTTCTAGCTATTAAATATATTATTACTATTGATTTTATAATCTTCAGTATTTTCATTTTTCAAATGTATGTACTTACTTATGAGCGTTTTTCAAGTGTGCTTTCAAATTATACACTAATAATTTTCTTTCACAAATAGTGCATATCGCATACTGAAAGTTGTTCTTTATTGTTGTAAAGTAATCCCAATGCCAAGATACTTTTTGTTCCTTCTTCTGTATTTCTGTTAATTTGTCTTCATGACTATGTTTCAAGTGTTCATGTAACAAATTATATTTCAAGTGTTCCTTCAAGCGTAAATTACTATATTTTACGCGTTTACGTAACATATAAGCTTCGAGTTGGTAATTAATTACTTCAAAGCAAATATTGCATTTTGCCATATCTTCTTTTAATGTTGAAAAGTGTTTTCGTATGTAGCGACGTACTGGAATCTTTTTTTTATTTATATCATCTTGTACGAAATCATAATTTATATTGTGTTTATTAAATAAATGCTTTTCTAATTTTGTTAATATATCTTTAGACAACGATAAACTAGCTTCATTATTCAACGAATATGAACAATCACATTTTTTACATATTAATATGGGAGTATAATGTTGTAACACCGACTCATCGCCTGCTTCCCGTTCTACCATTGGCGGAGAATGCGCGTTTTCTTGACATTTATTCGTTTCTTTTGCATGCGTACCCATGTCTGTATTGCTGTTTGTATTATTCGTGTGACTGCTTGAACTTGGACCAGGTTTCCTACATTTATATTTAGAGTGATTAAAAATGTAAGAAATGAAAGGGAATAATTATTTCTAATATAGTGCACGCTATTCCGTTGGAGGCGTTTTAAGAATCTTATTCAGACAATTATTAGAAGCGATTAGTGTCTATACTCAAATATTATATATAGATCTAATAATTTTACCTCTCAATTTGAATATAATAATATTTTTATGAATGACTAGTTATATTTGGATATAAAATATATGGAATGGGTGGTGTCTTTCGACGGATATAGATTTGCTATAATATAATACTGTGATAACGTTAATACTTATAAAAATTGTGTCACGCAACTGTTAAATATTCAAAATATGAGCTTCTTTATAATAATGTCAGCATGTAAACCTTTCAGATATGTTTTCAACGGTTTGTTTTTGAGGAAATGTATGACAAAGTTTATGATCTTTTGACGTTCTACAGAGCAGATGTTATGTAGAATTATAATCATGTAATTGAATTTTTATTAAATATGTATATATATCTATATATGATACGGATATATACGTGAATATTTGTATCATGACTATCTCTATTATTCGCCAAAACGCGCAAAAATTCGATTTTACACGTAATAATTTCAATAATATTCATAATAATTCAAAAACTAAGACGGAAATAATGCGATTGGAATTGCAATTTTGATTATAATACAAATAATTATTTTAATTAGATGCCTTGACAAACACGTTATTGTATATGCACTTATATGTACTTCATTTTCTTTAACTATTGAGTATATCGACACTACTATCAATTCTTCAGTGTTCTAATTACATTTTAAATGTATACTCACTTATAAGATTTCAAGTGTTTAATTATCTGTGCAACTTCTTTAATGCCGTATTTTACATTGCACGAGTTACATATCGCACATTCGCCTTTTATTGTGAAGTGGTCCCAATACCAAGGATATAATTTTTCCTTCTTCGGTATTTCTGTTAATTTGTCATTATGTTTATCTTTCAAGTGATAATATAATTTATAATAATATTTGGTTGTGTTATAATTAATTTTATCAGAGCAATGGATGCATTCTGCCACACCTTTATTTAATTTTAAAAAATGTTTTCGTATGAAGCCACGCACTGGAACCATTTTTTCATCATTTTCGTCATATTCTACATTATGCTCGGAATATTTTGTAATATTATGTTTATTGAAACTATGCTCTTTTAATTTTGTTAATGTTTCTTCAGACGATGATGAACTATATCTATTGTTCCAAAAATTACATTTACATTCTAGACACTTTTCTACAAAAATATAATGTTGCCACACCCACTCTACCGATTCTGCCATTATAACCGTTCTATTCTACGGAGAACTAGTTACTAAAAGAGAAAGTACCGATAGACATGAGAGAGCATGTGAAGACGCGTTTGCAAAATATTGTGTGCTCGCGGAAGGTCAAGAGCAGAGGTATGATTCCTTGACTATAAATATTTATATCCGTTAGACTCTGTGCCTGATTGCCTGACCATATAACTCTACTTTTCATGTTATACGATCAGTTATTTTAAACTTATATTGAAACAAGCGCAATGCTTATACACGACAGTTAAAAAAACAAAATTCGCTATACACATATCTGAAAAATGAATATTATTATAATTATGCAATTATTGTATTCTTTGGAAAATGATATAAATACATAATTAAATATTAGTTTAAAAAGTTCAAGGTTTGATCAAAAACAATTGTTGCGTAATGTGATCTGTATATGTCGGATATTCCGTTTTACCGTTTGATTAATTACCGAATATAATATTTTGTTTAATATATTGTATTATGTACAGCGCTCTTTGTTTATAAAAAATTTAAAACATATTGAGTATAATTTTATATACTATAGCTTAGTTCTAGAAAACGAAAATTATACGTTACAATAAACACAATTATTAAAAGCTACTTATTCGTAGAATATCTTTGAATTTGAAGAGATTTATTCTTTAGTGCTCGTTTATGTAAGTTATCTAGTCGACAGAAAAGTAAAATAAATAAATTGTTTAAAATAATAAATTTTTATGGCACCTGTCGCGCAATTCTTACGAAATTCTTGGAATTCCTGAACATGTCTCGTGAATGTGATTTGAATCAGTAGAACACGGCGCATTTGGATTTATTTTAACATGAGAAACGGAAGTAATTACTTCGCAACTTTAAAATTGCGACGTTTTATTTTACATAACAGATTTGGTATATTTATTCTCACTGATTGTACTTGTGGCAGAAATGCATTGTGACAAAAGGCTTAAAGGTTATTACTTTGAAGTTAGATATGCATATATTATATCAGTAGTAATCAATCCGCGAAGTTCTGACGGTATAACAATAGTATTTGCTGTTAAAATATAAAATTATTTCAATTTTACAAATTCACGATAATTACTATTTTTCTTTTAAACAAAAAGATTTTTGTTATATATTTTTTATTGGATGATTTCTAGTTCATAAGCAATTTCTCAACGTTTTTTTACTCTATTTATGAAATTATATTAGTTGCGAGATTGTTATAAATATTAATAACGTAATATTACAGATAGATAAACCGAATAATGCGTAATTAGAAGGTATCGGAGTATCGATCAGTTATTTTAAACTTATATTCAAACAAGCGCAATACTTATACACGACGGTTAGAGAAACAAAATTCGCTACACACATATCTGAAAAATGAATAGTATTAGAATTGTACGATTATTGTAATCTTTGGAAAATGATAGATAAATAATTAAATATTAGTTTAAAAAGTTTAAGGTTTGCTTAAAAACAATTGTTGCGTAATATGGATTTTGTCGGATTTTCCGTTTTACCGTTTGATTAAAGGTATAATATTTTGAATTATTGTATTATATACAGTTTGTATATAATATCTTTGTTTATAAAAAAATTTAAAATATATTGGGTATAATTTTATATATTATAGCTTAGTTCCAGGAAACAAAATTTATACGTTACAATACACACAAATATTAAAATCTATTTATTCGTAGAATATCTTTAAATTGGAAAAGATTAATTTTTTTTAGTGCTCATTTTATGTAAGTTATCTAAGTCGACAGAAAAGTACAATAAATAAATCGTTTAAAGTCGTTTAAAATGATAAATTTCCATGAAACCTGTCGAGCAATTCTTACGAAATTCTTGGAATTCCTGAACATGCCTCGTGAACGTGATTTGAGTCAGTTGAAAACAACACATCTGGAGAGACGGAAGTAATTTTACTTCGCAACTTTAAAGTTGCGACGTTCCATTTTATATAATAAAATATATTTGTTCTCATTGATTGTACTTGTGGTAGAAAAGCATTGTGACAAAAGGCCATTACTTTGAAGATAGATATGCATATATTATGTCAGTAGTCATAATTAATCTACGAAGTTCTTGGCGGTATAACAATAGTAGGTATTTGCTGTCAAAGTATAAGATTATTTCAATTTTACAATTTCACGATAATTACTATTTTTATTTCAAGAGGCAATAGCTTTGTTTTGTTTTTTATTTTTCTGAATTATTTCTAGTTCATAAGCAATTTTTCAACGTTTTTTACTCTAGTTATAAAATAGATATTAGTTGCGAGATTAGTTATAAATATAAGTTATAAATATTAATAACGTGGTATTATAGATAGGTAAATCAAATAATACGTAATTAATATCGGAGTTTCCAAGGAAAGTTTATAATAAGAATATCATAATCTTTATCCATTTCAGCTACATGCTTTGTAGGGAAAGCTGCAATTGTGAATTAAAATGGCAAAACTGCCTATCTTTCGTTTTCTCATCATTAGATCATTTTCGGATCATTTTTCTTGTATTGTCTTTTTACAGGTACATTTTGATTGACTTTCTTCTATGTAAATAAACTCTGATTTTTAATTACGGCTTATAGAAAGTTAATGTTTTGTGCAACTTTGTCATTGATAATATCTTATAAATGATAGTTTTGGTAATATCGCGTCGCTACTTCTACACGGTGTAGGTATTTAGAAATATAAAGAAAATTATTTTCACCCTTCTGGAATAATTTCTATTAAAATTTTATTTACTTCAAACAAGTTCAGACATTATTCTCCAATTTTTTAATCACAATATTTCTGTCAAATTGCAGCGATTCTACATGCCTCTTATTAAGGTACAGAAACCAGTTGATTCGTGATGTCCATTTTATCTCTCCTCGACCAAGGATTGCAAGAGAAAGAAATAGGACATCGCGGTGTTCACGATCTAACACTGAAGATAACGAATTAGTCATTATTAGTAAAAAACTTTTACTAATAATTAAATAAATAAGTGAATTCTATTCAAAGTTATTTCAATGATTTTAAAATTATCTTTCTGTCCTATAAACAATCTCAGAAGCTCTTAGCTTAAAATTTCAGAACTCTCCGCTGTTTCGTCTTCTTTCTTCTTGGTCTCTTTCCAATTCACGTTGACACGTCTATTTTCACACGAACAGAAGGTAAAATCCCGCTGAAGTCGATCGCGCGATAAAAGTCGAAAAAGTGATTCGCACGGAGTGATAAGTTTCGGCTATAAGGGTCGCACGACGAGCCGTTACTTTAGCACTCACATTGGTGAACATGTTGACGTTCACGGAAGACAATTTCAACGCCTTTATGATCATCGGCTTCCGCATCATCGTCACGATAACGTTCACCCTAACGTCACGATCGAGACTAGAATCCGGCCACTCGCTGAAGTACATCCCCTCACGAAAGTGCTTGTTCTAGACGCACACGTATTTACAATACGCAAAATAATTAATTCTCGTTAATTCTCACAATAGATAATCGTCCGTCTGGAGGAAGCCGATCAAAAAAAGACTCACCGCGCTCGTAATAAGACTGCCGTACAAGCATAGATGAACGTTTGCAGCAGTTTCAACGCCATGTAAGAGATGAACAGGAAGATCTGGCCGATCGTCAGGTGAGTGAACTGTTAATATCTGTTAGTATTTCGTCGGAATAACGATGATATTTTTGTAGCAACGTATTAACCCTTAACACTGCGCGGACACCATGGGCCTTTTAAGGCACAGTCGATTTTTTATTTTAATTCAACACTTTATTTCATTTCAACACCTAAAAAAATGCAACAATTCCGGTCTATGTATAAGTATAAAAATCACTTTTTAAAACCTTAAAAATGATAGGATAAATTTTTATAGATTTTTTGTACAGAAAAGCTTTCAAAAACTTTTTAGACTTAAATGAGTCAGTAGGGTACCCAGGTGAATGCTCCAAAAACACGGTGTCCGCGCAGTGTTAAATACGCAATTCTTCGTAGCGTTCTGAGTATTTTTAAATAAATTATGACTGCTTAAAAAAATTCTAAAAAAAAGTATTTTAAAAATTGCTCACCGGACTCGCCTCGAAGATCAACGCGCACATGAGTATAGCGTATGTGAAGAGCATCCGTTATATGATTATCAGGCCCCAGATATCGCTCAGCATGTGGCCGCATCGCAGCAATCGACGATGCGTGTTCACGCACGTGTCCAGGAGTTCCGTGAACGGCTGCTGGATCCTCCGGTGCGGATCAGCCAGCCTGGCGGATATCGCCCGCAGTATCGAGGAGATCTGAAACGCGTAGTAGCCGAAGAGGCTGTCGACGCTGCCAATGGTGAAGATCATCCACCAGCAGGTGGATATCTGGTACAGGAGATGCAGGTAAAAGGGGAGCCCGCCGCCGGTCGGCGCGGGCCATGGGAACTTCGCCGGCAGCGGCAGTCTGTATCTTTGGGGTTTCGCGTGACGAACGATCTGGCGGGCGATGGAGATCAGCAGCGGGCAGAGAATCAGCAGGACCGACGATCCCAGGATGAAGTACAGAAGATGTAAGACGGTCGGTCGAACGCGTACAGGGTGGCGAGCACGGTTTCCCGTCCCCGGGCCAGTTTCCGCTCGAAGAAATCGTTCAGCCTCTCGCGTTTCACCAGGAAGCAAGCCGCCTGAAAGAAGATGGCAGAACACGCCTCGTTTCCTCGCGCGATCGGTATAGGTACTGTTAAATATTAAAAGGTAAAATTTAATCCAATACTTTAATTGAGTTAAATAACATTTTGTTATTTTCAACTACCATAATTAGTTAACGTCAGTAAAAAAAATTGTGCTATTCAGATCATTACAATCATATATATATATATACATATACTTACATATATATATATATATATTATATATATATATATATATATATATATATATATATATATATATATCTTAATTCCAAAAGTATAATGTATATCTACCTTTTACGGCACTTCTGCAATGTTAAAATTAATTGAGCTCTCTTATGTGAGTATGACTGTCAGTGGCTACGGTTACACCCTAAACTTAGGCCGCGGCCTGTACTTCAAATTTAACATAAATTATTTAGGCCGCCTGCTGTAAACACATGATAGGCGACCGGACTGGCTTCAGGTCAGGCCTCGTATTTTAGTGACACCTTAAATAGGGCGTTATCATTTGCGGTGTAAACGCGCGACGCGACCTAAGGGCTCGGACACACGAGCGGTCCGACCGCTAAAAGCTTTATTTGCTATGGTTCGGATTTGCTGCAGTTTCAGACTGAGAGCTGTCAAATTAGGCCGCGTTAATATTCAAGGCGATTCCGTCAATTCATAGGTCCCTTTCGGTGTAAACGAATGATGACTAGTCCTACTTCGGGTCACGTTATAGGTCAGGCCGCGATCAGGTCGCTGGGTGTAAACGTAGCCAGAATATTAAACGGAATTGACATTTATTATAGAGGCCCTCCACCACCCCCGCCGATTCCAATCGGCGGTCCTCCTTTTTTCTGTGTTTTTCTGTTACACTTTTTACTAACATTTTCAATTTTTTTTCTAATGTTTTACTTTATTATTATCCATACATATATTCGCATCAAATAAAATTTAATATCATATTACAATACAAAATTAAATATAGTTATTTACAATATAATATATTGTAATACATAATACAATATAATAAAGAAATTATATAACATAATACAAACTTATAAAATGCTGTTCAAAATACAATAAATATATAGTGGTCGTCGTTGACTCATTGCCAAAATCATTACTTCCGAGAACCGCCGACAAAATCGGAGATTAATTTCGATCTTGTAACAAGAATCCCCAACTTACAACAGGACACCAAACTAGACTTCGTGAATGGATCTTACAGAAATCGACGAGGAATAACTCTCCACGACGAAGATCATTTCGACTTCCCACCGCGCACCGCTACGAACCACGCATTTCGCTGGCGCCCACCTGACGCGAGGGACAGCAATGAAGCTCCATCGTTGGGGCAGCGATCGCACTCAAGAACGAAAAAAAAAAAACGCGGAATTCGCAATTGTTATTAATATATATTTAAATACCTATTCTTTAACAAATATTTCTGAATGTAATATCTAAATATTCTAAATATAAATTTTTTATTTCTAAATATAATTTAGAAATATTTGTTAATTTAACACGTCGCAAAAATCATAGAAACGTTTAACAAAAAACGAGAACAATTATTCCGCGGATGTATATTGCCAAATCCGACGATGAACGTAAATCTCGAATTTTGCAATAATTCTATAAATATACCAAAAATTAATTATTAAAATATACTCGCAATTCCGTAGTATATAAAAAATGTGTCTTGCAAGCAAGTTGATACTTGACCATTGGCTCAGCCAAAACTTGAGTCTTTACTATTTTATTTATTAAATGTTTATTATTAAATAAATTAATCAAATTCTATGAGAAATTGATAATTCTAAATACCAAATTTTAAGTTTAAAATTATCCTAAATTATTAATGACTTTTAAGTACTCAAAATTAAAATCTCAATTTTAAAACAAACAATAAGAATTTCAAAATTAAATATTTATCAGACTTTAATTAAATGAACTTCTTATTATCATACGCGTTTCGTCAGTTTCACATAATTTACATAATTAACGCGATAATTTGGCTTACTAAGACCACATAAATGCTAGTATCAAATAGATATAAAAAAATATACATATTTAAAGATAATTCGGTAATTATTGTACAATTTTTATCTGGATATACCTATTACATAAATTTTACGTTACATATTACATAGGGTTTACAACAGTAAATATGACATAGATTATAACTATAACAAAAAAATTTTGCGGAGGCTAAAAATTTAAAATTAATTAATTTTAAAATTAATTTAAAATTTTTAGATTTTGCAGAATTATTTTTAAAATTAATTTTAAACATTTAGTTTTTAGCCCCCCTTTTCAGTCATCAAATATGGAATTATTATATCCCGGCCTGTATTCTTATCTGTAATTTATTAAATAGTTTAATTACATTCAATTATAAAAATAAAGTTTAACTTTGCGATCGCGGAAATTTTATTTTTTATTAAATGTTATTTAATTTTGAATATTTTAATTGTCAAATTATCAAGTTATTATATTTAGTCCCTACTTACCCGTATTTCTATTCATATATTTTCCTGCCTACCCGTATTTTTACTCATTTATGCCTACCTATTCGCGTATTCCAAATTCCCTTCTTACCCGTATTTTTACTACACAAATGTAAGGTAAAACCGCGGATAGAGTGGATATCTGATCGTATCTCATTGGGGTGTGTTAAATTCAACGGGATTCCCTACCCGCGATTATCCAAAATATGCAGGAAAATGGGCAATAATTTGAGAAATATGGGCGCTAACAATTTAATGCGAGCAAGTTAATTACTTTTTAATTCAATCGCGCGTATGTTATATATATAAGTATATCACATAATTGCATACCATGTCTCACACAAAAGTATGTATTTACCTTACACAGCTCTTAATATCCTCGACATGCAGCACACGCACACACACTCTGTCACACCTGCCAACCAAGATCTAACTTGAGTCGAGGACAACGAATTAGTTATCATTAGTATAAAAAACTGATTAAATAAATAAATAAATGTAATTATCGTACATTTAAAATCAATTTAATAACTTTGAAATTATAGCTTAGAGATTTTGCCTGCGTTCGTCTTTATTCCTATACATATAAGGGAAAATAAAATCTGAAATATACTTATATATGTGGCTTATATATATATATATATATACATATATATGTATATATATATTTGTCGTTTTATGAAAATAAAATTTATTGTGTTAAATTTATTTATAGATATTGCAGAAGAAAAATTTGCGACCTTATTAATATATAACAATATTAATTGTTATCGATATACAAAGAAATTAATTGTTGAAATTTTTAAAAGCAATCTTTATGCCATTTTTTATAAAATTACGAAACATATAAAACTTTATCTATTAACTTCTCTGTTTACGGATGTTCTCAGAACAAAAATCTTAATAAGCTCCGGCATAAATATTAATATAAGTAAATCATATTTCAAAAGTAATATCTCAATAGTAGGAGTAAAAAATGCTTAATCAGATTTGATCCCAAAAATAACTAGTATCTCCATAAAATTTTTTATTAATGCAAATAATTGTTTATTAGTATCTATTGTTGGCATCAACAAATTTGACACTTTTACGTTTTCTAATTAATATAATTAATGTAGCCATTTGATAATGTACGTATGTACAATAATTTAATAAGATTATTAATAAACAATAATTTTATGAAGTAGGTAAATATTTGGGATTATTATACTTAGACTATTTTAAAAATGTATGATTTATTACGTATTTTTTACAAAAGTTACTATTAATTTTTTTATTTGTGCCAATATATTACTTGTACAGATGACATTGTCTTCAAGAAACCGGTGCATCGAATATGCCAATATACACACTGATTGTGAGAGAAAAAAATAGTTGCAGTTATCACAATTTTACTATAATTTTTAGTTATTTTCGGTGTTAACTACATTTTTGTAGTTATTTTAACAATGCAAATTACAGCTAACTCAAAACTACATTATTGTTGACACAGCTTTAACATGCATACATTCAACCATAACATGGTCTTATTATAACACTAGAATCTATATACATATAGTAAGTCGTACTATAGGTAAATATGATAAAAATAACCATAATTGAAAAATCTATATGTATATAAGATTTTAACTAATATTATAGTAATAATAATTATAAAAATTAGAACCTTTAATTATTTTATTATGCAATTATAGTTGCAAATACCAAATTCGTTTTTCTCTCATTGTCAGTGATGTCGGAGACTTTGCTTTTAAGTTGCTATTTGGGACCAATAAAGACATAGTTCTCTCTTGCTTAATATAAAAAATTGCTCTTTTCTTATCTAGCTTTATACTTATCTTTGAAAATTATATAATTATAATACAAACTATATAACGTTATATAAATTTTACACAAAATAAACAAGATATTTTGTGCAAAAAGTCCATAGTATTGAATTCGTAATATATTCTTCTCTTTTGTGTTGTATCACATATACGAGGTGAACAATTACTCGTCACTAGCATCTAAGTATTTCGTCTCTCTTTGGTTAACGTGAGTCGGGACGTTAGCTCGTAGATAAATTTCTGTCAGAATCCGCAACATTGCTGTCCATTGATTTTAAAGTGGATATTCTATACATTTATACATATATATAGAATAATTGAACTGTGAAAAGAGTTAATTGGTGTTTGAAAAATTACAGTTATGTATACTACAAAACTATAAAGACAATTTATATATATATATATATATCATTTCTAGATTTAAATACTCATAATATATATTCTATCAATGCATACTTCTATATTCGTATCTATTATAGTTATTTGTTCAAAGATTTTATATATTAGAGATTATATTTTAAATTCAATGTTGTTGGAAAAAGAAACCTAAATAATGCTATAATATATAGAATGAATCACATAATGCAAAAATTAAATCAAATAATTACTTATCAATGGCGCCTTTTTGTCTTTCTGCTTGTTTAAACTACGTCCAATACAGTTCCTCCTACAGTTCCATCCGTATCTCTGCTCGAACTTGGATTGATTTCCCTACATTGATATATGAAGTAATTAAAAAAGAAATGCGATATGAAATAATTAGTTCGCTCGATATGAAATAATAGTACACTCCGTTAAAAGGGTACCGTTTCAAGAATTATTATTCGATTATTTATAGAAGCGATTTAGTCTAGCTAGAATCAAATATTCAAATAATAGTAGAATCACAGACGGAATTGCAGTTGGAAACACGATTTTAACTCTTAATTTTGTATAATGTTTTTGTATGAAGTCACGTACTGGAATCGCTTCTTTATTTATAATATAATACATTATGTTGTATATTATGTACTATCGTAGAATCATAGTCTAGCTTGTGTTCATTGAGTAAATAATCTTTTAATTTTGTTAATGTTTCTTTAGCTTTAGACGATAAAATATTATCTGTATCACTTGAGAAACACACGTTACATTTATGACACGTTAATGTGGGATTATAATATTGAAACACCCACTTATTATCTTCTGTTTTTTGCTCTGCCATTATTGCCGTTCCATTCTGCGGAGAATTCGTGTTTTCTTCACGTTCCGCTTCTTTTGTAGGCTGACCCATGTCTGTATCGTTGTCCGTATTATCCGTATCACTGCTTGAACTTGGACCGGTTTTCCTATATATATTTATATTTAGAATTATTAAAGAAATATAAGAAATATTCCGATTATGTACGCTACTTTGTTGGAGACCTAAAATGTGTTTAGACTCAAATATAACATAGATCTGATAATTTTTATCCGACAATTCGCGAAATGTGATAACTCGAAAATATGATAACATTTTCATTAATGAACAATTATTTGGATATGGAACGTACGTGGTAATAATAAATTTGTGTTTCTCTATTTCCTATATTATAACGTGAATATTTATAAGAATTGTATTACGCAAATGTTTAATATCTGATTCAAATTTTTGTAATAGGATATACGTTTTAAGCAGGTTGTAGGCAGAATTAAAAATATTAAGAATTGCAAGAGATTTAAATATAAGCTCTTTTATAAATAATGTCAGCATGTAAACATTTCACATTTTTTTACCGGATAGTTTTTGAGAACATTTATAAGTTTATAATATTTTTCTGTTCTACAGAGTAAAAATAACCTAGCATTATCACCATATGAATAAATTTTCAATAAATATGTATATATATATAGTACGGATATGTATGTGTATTTTGTATCATATTTACGCGCAAGAAACCGATTTAACACATATTTCGACAAGATTCATCCCAACAACTCAGGCGTCATATTGCAACTAGAATTGCAATTTCAATCATATTACAAAAATAAATATTATGTATGCCTTTTTTTGATAAACATATACCTGCGTTACATTTTTCTAGCTATTAAATATATTATTACTATTGATTTTATAATCTTCAGTATTATCAACATTTTTCAAATGTATGTACTTACTTATGAACTTTTATCAAGTGTTTTTTCAAACTACGCACACGCATTTCTTTCCGTTTACAAGTAAGAGTGCATATCGCATACTGTTCGTTGTTCTTTATTGTTGTAAAGTAATCCCAATGCCAAGATAATTTTTTTTCCTTCTTCTGTATTTCTGTTAATTTGTCTTCATGACTATATTTCAAGTGTTCATGTAACAAAATATATTTCAAGTGTTCGTTCTCGCGTAAATTACTATATTCTACGTGTTTACGTAACATATTATCTTCGAGTTGGTAATTAATTACTTCAAAGCAAATATTGCATTTTGCCATATCTTCTTTTAATGTTGAAAAGTGTTTTCGTATGTAGCGACGTACTGGAATCTTTTTTTTATTTATATCATCTTGTACGAAATCATAATTTATATTGTGTTCATCAAGTAAATGCTTTTCTAATTTTGTTAATATAACTTTAGACAACGATAAATTAGCTTCATTATTCAACGAATGTGAAAAATCACATTTTTTACATATTAATATGGGAGTATAATGTTGTAACACCGACTCATCGCCTGCTTCCCGTTCTACCATTGGCGGAGAATGCGCGTTGTCTTGACATTTATTCGTTTCTTTTGCATGCGTACCCATGTCTGTATTGCTGTTTGTATTATTTGTGTGACTTCTTGAACTTGGACCAGGTTTCCTACATTTATATTTAGAGTGATTAAAAATGTAAGAAATGAAAGGGAATAATTATTTCTAATATAGTGCACGCTATTCCGTTGGAGGCGTTTTAAGAATCTTATTCAGACAATTATTAGAAGCGATTAGTGTCTAGACTCAAATATTATATATAGATCTAATAATTTTACCCCTCAATTTGAATATAATAATATTTTTATGAATGACTAGTTATATTTGGATATAAAATATATGGAATGGGTGGTGTCTTTCGACGGATATAGATTTGCTACAATATAATACTGTGATAACGTTAATACTTATAAAAATTGTGTCACGCAACTGTTAAATATTCAAAATATAAGCTTCTTTATAAATAATGTCAGCATGTGACCATTTTCAGATATGTTTTCAACGGTTTGTTTTTGAGGAAATGTATGACAAAGTTTATGATCTTTTGACGTTCTACAGAGCAGATGTTATGTAGAATTATAATCATGTAATTGAATTTTTATTAAATATGTATATATATCTATATATGATACGGATATGTACGTGCATATTTGTATCATAACTATCTCTATTATTCGCCAAAACGCGCAAAAATTCGATTTTACACATAATAATTTCGATAATATTCATAATAATTCAAAAACTGAGACGGAAATAATGCGATTGGAATTGCAATTTTGATTATAATACAAAAAATTATTTTAATTAGATGCCTTGACAAACACGTTATTGTATATGCACTTAATTTTCTTTAACTATTGAGTATATCGACACTACTATCAATTCTTCAGTGTTCTAATTACATTTTAAATGTATACTCACTTATAAGATTTCAAGTGTTTAATTATCTGTGCAACTTCTCCAGTGCCGTATTTTACATTGCACGAGTTACATATCGCCCATTCGTCTTTTGCTGTGAAGTGGTCCCAATACCAAGCAAATTTTGTTTCCTTCTTCTGTATTTCTGTTAATTTGTCTTTATGTTTATGTTTCAAGTGAGAATGTAATTTATAATAATAATAATAATATGTGGTTTTGTAATTAATTTTTTCAAAGCAATGGATGCATTCTGCCCAATTTTCTTTTAATTTTAAAAAATGTTTTCGTATGAAGCCACGCACTGGAATCATTTTTTCATTATCCTCGTCATATTCTACATTATGCTCGGAATTATGTTTTGTAATATTATGTTTATTGAAACTATGCTCTTTTAATTTTGTTAATGTTTCTTCAGACGATGATAAACTATATCTATTGTTCCAAAAATTACAATTACATTCTGGACACTTTTCTACAAAAATATAATGTTGCCACACCCACTCTACCGATTCTGCCATTATAACCGTTCTATTCTACGGAGAACTAGTTACTAAAACAGAAAGTACCGATAGACGTGAGAGAGCATGTGAAGACGCGTTTGCAAAATATTGTGTGCTCGCGGAAGGTCAAGAGCAGAGGTATGATTCTTTGACTATAAATATTTTTATCCGTTAGACTCTGTGCCTGATTGCCTGATCATATAACTCTACTTTTCATGTTATACGATCAGTTATTTTAAACTTATATTGAAACAAGCGCAATGCTTATACACGACGGTTAAAAAAACAAAATTCGCTATACACATATCTGAAAAATAAATATTATTATAATTACGCATTATACGATTATTGTATTCTTTGGAAAGATAGATACATAATTAAATATTAGTTTAAAAAGTTCAAGGTTTGATCAAAAACAATTGTTGCGTAATGTGATCTTTATATGTCGGATTTTCCGTTTTACCGTTTGATTAATTACCGAATATAATATCTTGTTTAATATATTGTATTATGTACAGCGCTCTTTGTTTATAAAAAATTTAAAACATATTGAGTATAATTTTATATACTATAGCTTAGTTCTAGAAAACGAAAATTATACGTTACAATAGACACAATTATTAAAAGCTACTTATTCGTAGAATATCTTTGAAAGAATATTTATTCTTTAGTGCTCATTTATGTAAGTTATCTAGTCGACAGAAAAGTAAAATAAATAAATTGTTTAAAATAATAAATTTTTATGGCACCTGTCGCGCAATTCTTACGAAATTCTTGGAATTCCTGAACATGTCTCGTGAATGTGATTTGAATCAGTAGAACACGGCTCATTTGGATTTATTTTAACATAAGAAACGGAAGTAATTACTTCGCAACTTTAAAATTGCAACGTTTTATTTTACATAACAGATTTGGTATATTTATTCTCACTGATTGTACTTGTGGCAGAAATGCATTGTGACAAAAGGCTTAAAGGCTATTACTTTGAAGTTAGATATTCATATATTATATCAGTAGTAATTAATCCGCAAAGTTCTGAAAGTATAACAATAGTATTTGCTGTTAAAATATAAAATTATTTCAATTTTACAATTTTACGATAATTACTATCTTTCTTTCAAACAAAAATATCTTTGTTATATATTTTTTATTGGATGATTTCTAGTTCATAAGCAATTTCTCAACGTTTTTTTACTCTATTTATGAAATTATATTAGTTGCGAGATTGTTATAAATATTAATAACGTAATATTACAGATAGATAAACCAAATAATGCGTAATTAGAAGGTATCGGAGTATCGATCAGTTATTTTAAACTTATATTCAAACAAGCGCAATGCTTATACACGACGGTTAAAGAAACAAAATTCGCTACACACATGTCTGAAAAATGAATAGTATTAGAATTGTACGATTATTGTAATCTTTGGAAAATGATAGATAAATAATTAAATATTAGTTTAAAAAGTATAAGGTTTACTTAAAAATAATTGTTGCGTAATATGGATTTTGTCGGATTTTCCGTTTTACCGTTTGATTAAAGGTATAATATTTTGAATTATTGTATTATATACAGTTTGTATAGAATATCTTTGTTTATAAAAAAATTTAAAATATATTGAGTATAATTTTATATATTATAGCTTAGTTCCAGGAAACAAAATTTATACGTTACAATAAACACAAATATTAAAATCAATTTATTCGTAGAATATCTTTAAATTTGAAAAGATTAATTTTTTTTAGTGCTCATTTTATGTAAGTTATCTAAGTCGACAGAAAAGTACAATAAATAAATCGTTTAAAGTCGTTTAAAATGATAAATTTCCATGAAACCTGTCGAGCAATTCTTACGAAATTCTTGGAATTCCTGAACATGCCTCGTGAACGTGATTTGAGTCAGTTGGAAACAACACATCTGGAGAGACGGAAGTAATTTTACTTCGCAACTTTAAAGTTGCGACGTTCCATTTTATATAATAAAATATATTTGTTCTCATTGATTGTACTTGTGGTAGAAAAGCATTGTGACAAAAGGCCATTACTTTGAAGATAGATATGCATGTATTATGTCAGTAGTAATAATTAATCTGCGAAGTTCTTGGCGGTATAACAATAGTAGGTATTTGCTGTCAAAGTATAAGATTATTTAAATTTTACAATTTCACGATAATTACTATTTTTCTTTCAAAAGGCAATAGTTTTATATTTTTTATTTTTCTGGATTATTTCTAGTGCACAAGAAATTTTTAACGTTTTTTATTCTATTTATGAAATTATAGATATTGGTTGCAAGATTAGGTATAAGTATAAGTTATAAATATTAATAACGTGGTATTATAGATAAGTAAATCAAATAATACGTAATTAGTATCGGAGTTTCCAAGGAAAGTTTTTAATAAAAATATCATAATCTCCATCCATTTCAGCTACATGCTTTGTAGGGAAAGTTGAAATTGCGAATTAAAAGGGCAAAACTGCCTATCTTTCGTTTTCTCATCGTTAGATCATTTTTGGATCATTTTTTTTCTATTGTGTTTTTACAGGTACATTTTGATTGACTTCTTTGTAATTGTAAATAAACTCTGATTTTTAATTACGGCTTATAGAAAATTAATGTTTTGTGCAACTTTGTCATTGATAATATCTTATAAATGATAGATTTGGTAATATCGCGTCGCTACTTCTACACAGTGTAGGTATTCAGAAATATAAAGAAAATTATATTCACCTTTTATGAATAATTTCTATTAAAATTTTACTTACTTCAAACAAGTTCAGACATTATTCTCCAATTTTTTAATCACAATATTTCTTTCACATTGCAGCGATTCTACATGCTTCTTATTAAGGTACAGAAACCAGCTGATTCGTGATGTCCATTTTATCTCCCCTCGTCCAAGGATTGCAAGAGAAAGAAATAGGACATTGCGGTGTTTACGATCTAACATTGAAGATAACAAATTAGTCATTATTAGTAAAAATTTTTTACTAATAATTAAATAAATAAGTGAATTCTATTTAATGTCATTTTAATTATTTTAAATATATCTTTCTGTCCTAACAATCTCAGAATTAGCTTAAAATTTCAGAACTCGCCGCTGTTTCGTCTTCTTTCTTCTTGGTCTCTTTCCAGTTCACGTTGACACGTCTATTTTCACACGAACAGAAGGTAAAATCCCGCTGAAGTCGATCGCGCGATAAAAGTCGAAAAAGTGATTTGCACGGAGTGATAGCTTCGGCTATAAGGGTCGTTCACCCTAACATAACGTCATAAATTATTTAGGCCGCCTGCTGTAAACACATGATATGCGACCGGACCTGGCTTCAGGTCAGACCTCGTATTTTAGTGACACCTTAAATAGGGCGTTATCATTTGCGGTGTAAACGCACGACGCGACCTAAGTGCTCGGACACACGGGCGGTCCGACCGCTAAAAGCTTTATTTGCTATGGTTCGGATTTGCTGCAGTTTCAGACTGAGAGCTGTCAAATTAGGCCGCGTTAATATTCAAGGCGATCCCGTCAATTCTTAGGTCCCTTTCGGTGTAAAAACGAATGATGACTAGTCCTACTTCGGGTCACGTTATAGGTCAGGCCGCGATCAGGTCGCTGGGTGTAAACGTAGCCAGAATATTAAACGGAATTGACATTTATTATAGAGGCCCTCCACCACCCCCGCCGATTCCAATCGGCGGTCCTCCTTTTTTTTTGTGTTTTCCTGTTTCACTTTTTACTAACATTTTCAATTTTTTTCTAATGTTTTCCTTTATTATTATCCATACATATATTCGCATCAAATACAATTTGTATATCATATTACAATACAAAATTAAATATAGTTATTTATAATATAATATAATAAAGAAATTATATAACATAATACAAATTTATAAAATGCTGTTCAAAATACAATAAATATATAGTGGTCGTCGTTGACTCATTGCCAAAATCATTACTTCCGAGAACCGCCGACAAAATCGGAGATTAATTTCGATCTTGTAACAAGAATCCCCAACTTACAACAGGACACCAAACTAGACTTCGTGAATGAATCTTACAGAAATCGACGAGGAATAACTCTCAACGACGAAGATCATTTCGACTTCCCACCGCGCACCGCTACGAACCACGCATTTCGCTGGCGCCCACCTGACATGACGCGAGGGACAGCGATGAAGTTCCATCGTTGGGGCAGCGATCGCACTCAAGAACGAAAAAAAAACGCGGAATTCGCAATTGTTATTAATATATATTTAAATACCTATTCCTTTAACGAATATTTCTGAATGTAATATCTAAATATTCTAAATATAAATTTTTTATTTCTAAATATAATTTAGAAATATTTGTTAAGGGATATTTAACGCGTCGCGAAAATCATAGAAACGTTTAACAAAAAACGAGAACGATTATTCCGCGGATTTATATTGCTAAAACCGACGATGAACGTAAATCTCGAATTCTGCAATAATTCTATAAATATACCAAAAATTAATTATTAAAATATACTCGCAATTCCGTAGTATATAAAAAATGTGTCTTGCAAGCAAGAAGTTGATACTTGACCATTGGCTCAGCCAAAACTTGAGTCTTTACTATTTTATTTATTAAATGTTTATTATTAAATAAATTAATCAAATTCTATGAAAAATTGATAATTCTAAATACCAAATTTTAAGTTTAAAATTATCCTAAATTATTAATGACTTTTAAGTACTCAAAATTAAAATCTCAATTTTAAAAAAAACAATAAGAATTTCAAAATTAAATATTTATCAGACTTTAATTAAATGAACTTCTTGTTATCGTACGCGTTTCGTCAGTTTCACATAATTTACATAATTAACGCGATAATTTGGCTTACTAAGACCACATAAATGCTGGTATCAAATAGATATTCAAAAATATACATATTTAAAGATAATTCGGTAATTATTGTACAATATTTATCTGGACATAGTAGATACCTATTACATAAATTTTACATTACATATTTAATATTACATATTACATAGAGTTTATAACAGTAAATATGACATAGATTATAACTATAACAAAAAAATTCTGCGAAGGCTAAAAATTTAAAATTAATTAATTTTAAAATTAATTTAAAATTTTTAGATTTTGCAGAATTATTTTTAAAATTAATTTTAAACATTTAGTTTTAGCCCCCCCTTTCAGTCATCAAATATGGAATTATTATATCCCGGCCTGTATTCTTATCTGTAATTTATTAAATAGTTTAATTACATTCAATTTTAAAAATAAAGTTTAACTTTGCGATCGCGAAAATTTTATTTTTAATTAAATGTTATTTAATTTTGAATATTTTAATTGTCAAATTATCAAGTTATTATATTTAGTCCCTACCTACCCGTATTTCTATTCATATATTTTCCTGCCTACCCGTATTTTTACTCATTTATGCCTACCTATTCGCGTATTCCAAATTCCCTACTTACCCGTATTTTTACTACACAAATGTAAGATAAAACCGCGGATAGAGTGGACATCTAATCGTATCTCATTGGGGTGTGTTAAATTCAACGAGATTCCTTAACCGCGATTATCCAAAATATGCAGGGAAATGGGCAATAATTTGAGAAATATATGGGCGCTAGCAATTTAATGCGAGCAAGTTAATTACTTTTCAATTCAATCGCGCGTATGTTATACATATAGTAGGTATATCACATAATTGCATACCATGCCTCGCACAAAAGTATGCATTTACCTTACACACCATTCAGGTCAACATAGACCTTACCTTACGCGATTACATATTTAAATGATGCAAAGTCCTGCAGTTTTTTCTGGCCAGATTGGACCTACCTATTGTGTTGTTCTTGGCCAAATCCATTCTGGCTGTATATAAGCCAGAGAATGAGAAGGAGTCAAACTCCTTCGATACCGGCTGTTTATCAGAGCCGGCAGATTTCAACGTTACGGTTGATCGCGAATTGTTACAAACGTTAACAAAAAACGCGTTAATTTATATATAAAAAACATAAATAATTACGTTCGTTAATAAAATATCAATTTTTAAATTTAACTTAATTTTACATTTAATTTCTCAGTAGGTATATTACGCGTTATCAAGAAATACATCTAAGCGATAAAAAGCAAGAAAGAATTTAATATTTCATCAAAGAATGTAATTTTATATTAACAAATTTTATATTAACCGCATTTTAATGAAAATCGTCGCTATTATATCTCAATCGCGAATATTTTAATTCGAATACTATATAATGTAGAAACACGAAACAACCATAATTTAAAAATTATTCGACGAATTAATCAATAAATCAATGAACAAATTTGACAAGCAATTTTTAATACAATCCGAATCGCGATCAGCAAACCGCGATTCGCAAACATTATTTGATCTTACCTCAGATATCAAGTGAGATATACAGAATGAATGACGTGAGATCCAAAAAAGACAATAATTTCCGAAGCAATATTAAGTACATATTCACGCAATAAATATCGTAATCAATACAATGAATTTACATCGTATTCTCGCGCGTGTGACATTTTCGCTTAATAAATTTTCACGTATATCATACAAACGTTCCGTTATTTTACTGATAAATGTTATTAAAATTATGCTTAATATGACATATGAAATATGTATTAACTTTAAGATATTTCTATATGACAAAAAAAATTATTCTGTCACGCGGCAAAGTATTCGCTGGATCTCACGTCATTTTATTTTATTTATTATATAAAAAATCAAGCTATTGAACATGGATAGACTATAAGAGATTAGGATAAAATTGGTGTGTTATGTATATATGTATACCTATACATATAATAAAAATAAATATGTGATTTATATATAATAAGATTCGCGAAGAATATGTGCAACGTAAACCAAAATATCTTTCGATCTTTTTCATTCATCCGTGATACATGCATGTTAAATTTGTTTATACATTTTGCTTTCTTGCACCTATTTATGTAATATTTAATCCTGGAAAGGAAAGAAAATTAAAAAGAAGGAAAGGAAGATAAAAAAATACAAATTGTTGTAACAAACTTCTTCTTATACCTATACACATAATAGTTGTTGGATTTATTTTATTTTATTGAATCTATCTATTCCGTTATCTACAGATATTTCTCTTATTAGTTTTTTATTTATTTAATTACAAGCAAATCGTTATCTACTGCCTATCTTTAAAAAATTATTTTTATTTATTACTATCGTATGTCTAAAAAATATTTAGAAGTATTTTTAAAATCTAATTGTCCGAAAAATAAATGTCCAGAAAAAACTCGAGTGATGAGACAGCTTATATAAAAAAAATATTATTCTATTTTTTGCAAAATTTTATTTTAATTCTTTTCTCGTTCTATAATATCTATTTTTTAAAAATTATTTTAGAAACAAACACAAAATGTAATTAATTTGGTACTCAATAATAAAATATATGTAGATAATAATATTGTTATCGATATACAAAGAAATTAATTATTGAAATTTCTAAAAGCAATCTTTATACCATTTTTTATAAAATTTTAAACTAAAATCTTATAAATAATATTAGCATGTAAATTATTTTAAATTTTGACATCGATTAGTTTTTAAACATTTTTAACAAAGTTCAAGATTCTTTAATGTTGTAATGTTATAAAAGTTCTCAAAAACTAACCGGTAAAAGAATCTAAAAAAATTCTTGTAGTAATAAACATATTAAATAATAATGAATTCAATAATAACTGGAAAAATTTCACGTCACATTGTAAATAAAGAAATCACGGTGGTTTACAAAACTGCAAAACTTATAAAACTTTATCTATTAACTTCTCTGTTTACGGATGTTCTCACAACAGAAATTTTAATAAGCTCCATAAATATTAATATAAGTGTAAATCATATTTCAAGAGTAATATCTTAAGGGTCCATATCCCTCAGTAGGTCCAAAAAATAGGTGATGTTTTGTGAATTTTTTGTGGAGAAAGTAAACAAAATAAATTAATCAATATATATGGATTATATTCATAATACTTTTAAGTGTAGTTATACAAATTTTTTCAGCCCATTTAAATAATTAGGCGAAGCGGGATACTGGGCAACGGCGCGGAGTAGGTTGCTCCATGGCGGAAGTCCTCGAGGTCGTAAAATGTGTCTGAAACATCGAATCAATTGATTTTCCTGTTCAGTACAAGTGTCCCTATAGAGTAGACTAAAAAAAATTATTTTGAATAAAAATTCATAAAATGGCGGCAGTTAAAAGAAAAAAATTAATAGTGAAAATTAAATTTTTTCCTTTTAACTGCCGCCATTTTATGAATTTTTATTCAAAATAATTTTTTTTAGTCTACTCTATAGGGACACTTGTACTGAACAGGAAAATCAATTGATTCGATGTTTCAGACACATTTTACAATCTCGAGGACTTCCGCCATGGAGCAACCTACTCCGCGCCGTTGCCCAGTATCCCGCTTCGCCTAATTATTTGAATGGGCTGAAAAAATTTGTATAACTACTTAAAAGTATCATGAATATAATCCATAAATATTGATTAATTTATTTTGTTTACTTTCTCCACCAAAAATTCACAAAACATCACCTATTTTTTGGACCTACTGAGGGATATGGACCCTTAATAGTAGGAGTAAAAAATGCTTAATCAATTTTGATCCCAAAAATAACTATAGTATTGCCATAAAATTTTTTATTAATGCAAATGATTGTTTATTAGTATCTGTCTATTGTTTGCATCAACATATTTGGCACTTTTACGTTTTCCAATTAACATAATTAATGTACAGAATAATAAATTTCTTTTGCCAGTAAAGAATAACAATTAAAGTAATTTAAATTGACCGTGACTGGCAATATATAACGTCTTTCCGATATGAACATTGAAAAACTGTGAGCCAACTTGGTTTGTCGGATTCACACAGCACATTTTCGGATCAATCGTCAAGACATTATTAATTTCGACCATGGGTTTTGGTCAGTTGATGCAATTTCTAAATTAAATAGTTTAAATTTTTATTGCGAAAAAATATCACCCCAGCCAGGGTTTAAACCTGGAACCTCCCGTATACCGTGCGGGTGTCGTGCCAATTCGACCACTGGGGCTGTGGTGAAAGAAATTTATTATTCTGTTTATTATACACCGTCGACCGAAGAATCGGTGTGCTCCATCTTATAGTTGTTATTGCGATGAATATCACCACAGCCCCAGTGGTCGAATTGGCACGACACCCGCACGGTATACGGGAGGTTCCAGGTTCAAACCCTGGCTGGGGTGATATTTTTTCGCAATAAAAATTTAAACTATTTAATTTAGAAATTGCATCAACTGACCAAAACCCATGGTCGAAATTAATAATGTCTTGACGATTGATCCGAAAATGTGCTGTGTGAATCCGACAAACCAAGTTGGCTCACAGTTTTTCAATGTTCATATCGGAAAGACGTTATATATTGCCAGTCACGGTCGATTTAAATTACTTTAATTATAATTAATGTAGTTATTTGATAATGTACGTACAATAATTTAATAAGATTAGTAATATCTAAATAATAATTTTGTAAAGTACATATTTGGAATTATTATATTTATATTATTTGAAAAATGTATGATTTATTACGTATTCTTTACAAAAATTATTATTAATTTTTTTATTTGTGCCAAAATATATGCTTGTACAAATGACATTGTCTTGGAAGAGAAATTGGTCCATCGAAAATGCCAATATACACACTAATTGTGAGAGAAAAAAATAGTTGCAGTTATCACAATTTCACTATAATTTTTAGTCATTTTCGGTGTTAACACATTTTTATAGTTATATTTTAACATTGCGAGTTACAGCTCACTCAAAACTACATTATTGTTGACACAGCTTTAATAAGTATTCATTCAACCATGACATGGTCTTATAACACTAGAATCTGTGATTTATATATGTATAGTGTAAATTGAATAATTGAAAAATCTATGCATATAAAATTGTTTTCACTAATATTATTAATATTAGTAAAAACAATATTACTAATTTTTATAGTTAATAACTATAATAACTATAAAATTTAGAAGCTCCAATTATTTTATTCTACAATTATAGTCGCAAATACCAAATGCGTCTTTTTCGTAGTGATATCGGAGACTTTGCTTTAAAGTTGCTATTTGGGACCAATAAAGATATAGTTCTCTCTTGCTTAATATAAAAAATTGCTCTTTTCTTATCTAGCTTTATACTTATCTTTGAAAATTATAATTATAATAAAAACTATATAACGTTATATAAATTTTACACATAATAAATGAAATATTTTGTGCAAAAAGTCCATAGTATTGAATTCGTAATATATTCTTCTCTTTTGTGTTGTATCACATATACGAGGTGAACAATTACTCGTCACTAGCATCTAAGTATTTCGTCTCTCTTTGGTTAACGTGAGTCGGGACGTTTGCTCGTAGATAAATTTCTGTCAAAATCCGCAACATTGCTGTCCATTGATTTTAAAGCGGATATTCTATACATTTATACATATATATAGAATAATTATTTGTTCAAGGACTTTATATATATTAAGATCATTTTTAAAATTCAATGTCGTTGGAAAGAGAAACCTAAATAATGCTATAATATATAGAATAAGTCGCATAATGAAAAAATTAAATCAAATAATTACTTATCAATGGCGCCTTTTTGTCTGTCTGCTTGTTTAAGCTACGTCTGATACAGTTCCTCTTCTGATGAAAATAATGTCTGCAGAAACAGCGAATCGAAATCCGATTGATCAAAAGAAACCGTTGATTCTGAGGTACTCGGAACATTTCTGTATACGGCATAATTAGAAACGTTAGAACATGCGATAGACGTTTCAATTGTAATAGCATTAAAAATGTCATAGCTGTGTACATTACTAAATTATAAAAAAAAATTATTTTTGTGGTGTGATTAACAAGTAGAAAAGATAAAATAATTATTTAAAATATTTTAGTTACAAATATTCCTTGTGCGAGAACGTCAATATTTAACTATTAGATAGGACATCATTGCATTGTATGACATAAGCAAAACGAATAATTACTTATTAACTATGTCCAATGCTTTTTTTATTCGTTCAGATAACGGAATAGATGCATCAAATGGCTCTTGACTTTGATGTTGTGCAGAAAAATCCATATCATAGCCGTATGAACTTGAAGAGCTTGGTCTGCATTTAAATGTATGAATCAGAAATGGAATTATTTATTATATATTATAGATATAGTTAATAAAACGGTTAATACATAGATGTGAATATACTTTATATAATACGATCTCGAATACGATATAGAATACACTTGTAGAACAAGCAATGTCTAATTCACAAAACTTATAAATTATACATGTATGTACTGTGTAATAATTGCAAAGCGAATAATTACTCGTTATGAGAACTTGTTTCTTCACTTGTTCCTGCACTTGTTGCTAATGCCATTTTGTACATATTATTAGATAAAGCTTTTGAGTCTCCTTGACGTTTCGCTTCTTTTGTACACGTGCCCATGTCTGTAGCGATGTTTGTATCATCCGTATTTCTGCTCGAACTTGGACTGGTTATCCTACATTGATATATAGAGTGATGAAAAAAGAAATGCGATATGAAATAATTAGTTCTAATAGTGCGCTCCGTTAAAAAGGCACCGTTTCAAAAATTATTATTCGATCATTTATAGAAGCGATTTAGTCTAGAATCAAATATTCAAATAATAGTAGAATCACAGACGGAATTGCAGTTGGAAACACGATTTTAACTCTTAATTTTGTATAATGTTTTCGTATGAAGTCACGTACTGGAATCGCTTCTTTATTTATAATATAATACATTATGTACTATCGTAGAATCATAGTCTAGCTTGTGTTCATTAAGTAAATAATCCTTTAATTTTGTTAATGTTTCTTTAGCTTGAGACGATAAAATATTATCATCATCACTTGAGAAACACACGTTACATTTATGACACGTTAATGTGGGATTATAATATTGTAACACCCACTTATTATCTTTTGTTTCCTGCTCTGCCATTACTGCTGTTCTATTCTGCGGAGAATTCGTGTTTTCTTCACGTTTCGCTTCTATTGTAGGCTGACCCATGTCCGTATCATCCGTATCACTGCTTGGACCGGTCATCCTATACATATTTATATTTAAAATTATTAAAGAAATATAAGAAAAATGCGGTGACATTTGTTCCGATTATGTACGCTACTTTGTTGGAGTCCTAAAATGTGTTTAGACTCTAATATAACATAGATCTGATAATTTTTATCCGACAATTCGCGAAATGTGATAACTCGAAAATATGATAACATTTTCATTAATGAACAATTATTTGTATATGGAACGTACGTGGTAATAATAAATTTGTGTTTCTCTATTTCCTATATAACGTGAATACTTATAAAAATTGTATGACGCAAATGTTTAATATCTGATTAAAATTTTTGTAATAAGTAAATGTTAAGCAGGTTGTAGGCAGAATTAAACATATTAAGAATTGCGAGAGATTTAAATATATGTTCTCTTATAAATAATGTCAGCATATAAACTTTTTTACATTTTTTTACCGGATAGTTTTAACATTTATAAGTTTATGATGTTTTTATGTTCTACAGAGTAAAAATAACCTAGCATTATCATCATATGAATGAAATTTCAATAAATATTTATATACATATATGGTACGGATATGTATGTGTAAATTTGTATCAATCTTGCTAAAACGCGCAAAATACCGATTTTTACATAATTCGATAAGATTTATTCCAAAAACTCAGGCGTTATATTGCGACTAAAATTGCACTTTCAATTATATTACAAAAATAAATATTATATACTATTGTATGCCTTTCTTGATAAACATATATATGCGTTACAGTTTTTTAGCTGTTAAATATATTATTACTATTGATTTTATAATCTTCAGTATTTTCATCATTTTTCAAATGTATAATAATACTTACTTATGAGCTGTTTCCAAGTGTGCTTTCAATTTTGACTCATGTATGGTCTCTTTACAAGTAGTAATGTTGCATATCCAATAATGTTTGTTCTCCATTATGATCCCATTGGTATAGTGATCCCAATACCAAAGTATTTGTTTTTTCTTCTTCTGTATTTCTGTTAATTTGTCTTCATGATTATATTTCAAGTGATCATGTAACATAATATATTTAAAATGTTCTCGTGTGGTATCAGTTTTCAAGCATTTATGTAATATATAAGCTTTACGTTGGTAATTAATTACTTCAAAGCAAATATTGCATTTTGCCATATCTTCTTTTAATTTTGAAAAGTGTTTTCGTATGTAGCGACGTACTTGAATCTCTTCTTTATTTATATCATCTTGTACGGAATCATACTTTATCTTGTGTTCATTAAGTAAATGCTCTTCTAATGTTGTTAATGTTTCTTTAGACAACGATAAACTAGCTTCATTATTCAGAGAATGTGAATAATCACATTTTTTACATATTAATATGGGATCATAATGTTGTAACACCGACTCATCGCCTGCTTCCCGTTCTACCATTGGCGGAGAACGCGCGTTTTCTTGACATTTATTTGTTTCTTTTGCATGCGTACCCATGTCTGTATTGCTGTTTGTATTATTCGTGTCACTGCTTGAACTTGGACCGGGTTTCCTATATTTATATTTAGAGTGATTAAAAATGTAAGAAATGAAAGAGAATAATATTCCGTTGGAGGCGTTTTAAGAATCCTATTCATATAATTATTAGAAGCGATTAAGTGTCTAGACTCAAACATTATATATATAGATCTGATAATTTTATCCCTAAATTTGAATATAATAATATTTTTATTAATGACTAATTATATTTGGATATAAAATATATGGAATGGGTGGTGTCTTTCGACGGATATAGATTTGCTATAATATAATACTGCGATAACGTTAATACTTATAAAAATTGTGTCACGCGAATGTTAAATATTCAAAATATAAGCTTCTTTATAAATAATGTCAGCATGTGACCATTTTCAGATATGTTTTCAACGGTTTGTTTTTGAGGAAATGTATGACAAAGTTAATGATCTTTTGACGTTCTGCAGAGCAGATGTTATGTAGATATATAATCATGTAATTGAATTTTATTTTAAATATGTATATATATATATATATATACATATAGTATATAGGTATGATACGGATATGTACGTGCATATTTGTATCATAACTATCTCTCTATTATTCGCCAAAACGCGCAAAAATCCGATTTTACACATATTTCGATAATATTCATAATAATTCAAAAGCTGAGACAGAATTAATGCGATTGAAATTGCAATTTTGATTATAATACAAATAATTATTTTAATCAGATGCCTTGACAAACACGTTATTGTATATTCACTTATGTGCACTTCATTTTATATTGAGTATATCAACATTACTATAGATTCTTCAGTGTTCTAATTACATTTTAAATGTGTACTTACTTATAAAATTTCTTCAAGTGGTCAATCATTTGTGCAATCTTAGAAATGTGGAAATTTGCATTACACGAGTTGCATATCACACGGTTGTCTTTTAACGTGCAGTGATCCCAATACCAAAATAATTTTTTTCCAATATTCTCCATTTCTGTTAATTCGTTTTTATGTTTATCTTTCAAGTGATTTTTTAATTCCCAACACATATATGTGTAATTAATTTCTTCAGAGCAAACATTACATCTTGCCACACCATCTTTTAATTTTGAAAAATGTTTTCGTATGAAGCCACGCACTGGAACCTCATTATTTTCGTCATATTCTATATTATGCGCGGAATCATGTTTTGTAATATTATGTTGATTGAAAAAATGCTCTTTTAATTTTGTTAATGTTTCTTCAGGCGATGATGAACTATCTCTATCGTTCAAAAAATTACGATCACATTTTCGACACTTTGCTACAAGAATATAATGTTGCGACACCCACTCTATCGATTCTGCCATTATAACCGTTCTATTCTGCGGAGAACTAGTTACTAAAACAGAAAGTACCGATAGACGTGAGAGAGCATCTGAGAAGACGCGTTTGCAAAATATTGTGTGCTCGCGGATCGTCAAGAGTAGAGGTATGATTTTTTGTCTGACCATGTCTGTAAATATTTATATCCGTTAGACTCTATGCCTGATTACCTGATCATACAACTCTACTTTTCATGTTATATTAATCGATCAGTTATTTTAAACTTATATTGAAACAAGCGCAATGCTTATACACGACGGTTAAAAAAACAAAATTCGCTACACACATATCTAAATAATAAATATTATTAGAATTGTACGATTATTGTAATCTTTGGAAAATGATAGATACATAATTAAACATTAGTTTAAAAAGTTCAAGGTTTGATCAAAAACAATTGCTGCATAATATGGATTTTGTCGGATTTTCCGTTTTACCGTTTAATTAAATGTATAATATTTTGTATTATTGTATTATATACAGTTTGTATATTATATCTTTGTTTATACAAAAATTTAAAGCATATTGGGTATAATTTTATATATTATAGCTTAGTTCCAGGAAACAAAATTTATACGTTACAATAAACACAAATATTAAAAGCTATTTATTCGTAGAATATCTTTAAATTGGAAAAGATGAATTTTTTTTAGTGCTTATTTTATGTAAGTTATCTAAGTCGACAGAAAAGTACAATAAATAAATCGTTTAAAATCGTTTAAAATGATAAATTTCCATGAAACCTGTCGAGCAATTCTTACGAAATTCTTGGAATTCCTGAACATGCCTCGTGAACGTGATTTGAGTCAGTTGAACACAGCACATCTGGAGAGACGGAAGTAATTACTTCGCAACTTGAAAGTTGCAACGTTCCATTTTATATAATAAAATATATTTATTCTCATTAATTAAAGAAAACGCCATAATCGGTCGGGACTGGATCTTGGTTGTCCAATAAAATTATTCGTGAATTTTAAGTACCTACAAATCATCACTCTAGTAAACCACGCGCCGTTACTTACGGACTTAAACGTAGCCACAACTAAAGCTAGAAAGAGTACCCATTCTCATACTATTAAATTAAAAATTAATTTAATCGTCCACTAACACTCGTTAGTATATTCGAAAAAGGACGGGATATGTATAGAAGGATATAGGGTAAGTAACTGCGCGTGGTTTACTAGAGTGATGATTTGTACTTAATTCACGAATAATTTTATTGGACAACCAAGATCCAGTCCCAACCGATTATGGCGTTTCCTTTAATTAATGATTATTATCTTATATACGGTCGAACTTTAAATTGGCTTATATTTATTCTCATTGATTGTACTTGTGGTAGAAAAGCATTGTGACAAAAGGCCATTACTTTGAAGATAGATATGCATATATTATGTCAGTAGTAATAATTAATCTGCGAAGTTCTTGGCGGTATAACAGTAGTAGGTATTTGCTGTCAAAGTATAAGATTATTTCAATTTTACAATTTCACGATAATTACTATTTTTCTTTCAAAAAGCAATAGTTTTATATTTTTTATTTTTCTGGATTATTTATAGTGCATAAGCAATTTTTCAACGTTTTTTTACTCTATTTATGAAATTATAGATATTAGTTGCAAGATTATAGTTATAAGTATAAGTTATAAATATTAATAACGTGGTATTATAGATAAGTAAATCAAATAATACGTAATTAGTATCGGGGTTTCCAAGGAAAATTTTTAATAAAAATATCATAATCTCCATCCATTTCAGCTACATGCTTTGTAGGGAAAGTTGAAATTGCGAATTAAGAGGGCAAAACTGCCCATCTTTCGTTTTCTCATCGTTAGATCATTTTCGGATTATATTTCTTCTATTGTGTTTTTACAGGTACATTTTGATTGACTTTTTTGTAATTGTAAATAAACTCTGATTTTTAATTACGGCTTATAGAAAATTAATGTTTTGTGAAACTTTGTCATTGATAATATCTTATAAATGACAGTTTTGGTAATATCGCGTCGCTACTTCTACACAGTGTAGGTACTCAGAAATATAAAGAAAATTATATTTTCACCTTTTTGGAATAATTTCTATTAAAATTTATTTACTTCAAACAAGTTCAGACATTATTCTCCAATTTTTTAATCACAATATTTCTTTCACATTGCAGCGATTCTACATGCTTCTTATTAAGGTACTGAAACCAGATGATTCGTGATGTCCATTTTATCTCCCCTCGTCCAAGGATTGCAAGAGAAAGAAATAGGACATTGCGGTGTTTACGATCTAACACTGAAGATATCGAATTAGTCATTATTAGTAAAAAATTTTTACTAATAATTAAATAAATAAGTGAATTCTATTTAAAGTCATTTTAATGATTTTAAAATTATCTTTCTGTCCTAACAATCTCAGAATTAGCTTAAAATTTCAGAACTCTCCGCTGTTTCGTTTACTTTCTTCTTGGTCTTTTTCCAATTCACGTTGACATGTCTATTTTTACACGAACAGAAGGTAAAATCTCGCTGAAGTCGATCGCGCGATAAAAGTCGAAAAAGTGATTCGCACGGAGTGATAAGCTTCGGGTATAAGAGTCGCACGACGAGCCGTTACTTTAGCATTCACATTGGTGAACATGTTGACGTTCACGGAAGACAATTTCAACGCCTTTATGATCATCGGGTTCCGCATCATCGTCACGATAACGTTCACCCTAACGTCACGATCGAGACTGGAATCCGGCCACTCGCCGAAATATATCCCCTCACGAAAGTGCTTGCTCTAGACGAACACGTATTTACAATACGCAAAATAATTAATTCTCGTTAATTCTCACAATAGATAATTGTCCGTCTGGAGGAAGCCGATCAAAAAGAGACTCACCGCGCTCGTAATAAGACTGCCGTACAAGCATAGATAAACGTTTGAAGCAGTTTCATCGCCATGTAAGAGATGAACAAGAAGATCTGGCCGAACGTCAGGTGAGTGAACTGTTAATATCTGTTAGTATTTCGTCGGAATAACGATGATATTTTTGTAATCGGCGGTCCTCCTCTTTTCTGTGTTTTTTTGTTACACTTTTTACTAACATTTTAAATTTTTTTCTAATGTTTTACTTTATTATTTTCCATACATATATTCGCATCAAATACAATTTAATATCATATTACAATACAAAATTAAATATAGTTATGTACAATATAATATATTGTAATACATAATACAATATAATAAAGAAATTATATAACATAATACAAGTTTATAAAATGCTGTTCAAAATACAATAAATATACAGGGTGTTACTAAAAGAGCGGACACTAAGTACATAGCGGTATTCCTTGTCAAAAACTGAGTCGAAAAGTCCTGAACCACTTTTTTCTATAATGCTTAACAAAGCCGTAATCATTGAGTAAAGTTAGTCCAACCAGCGTCGTTCTTTAGCCGGGCGAACGTCGGTGAGCCGCGCGCCTGATAGTGTGCGTGAGCGCTCCGCCGCGCATCGCGCGGCGGCACGGCGGCACGGCCGCGGCCGGCTGCGGCGGCCGCGCTATGCCTTCGCGCGCGTCGCATGCAATATTCTTACGCATTGTAATAATAGAAATAATTCTTTCTTGCACTAAAAATCACTTTTTACTCTTGTCAGAAGTATCCCCTTGCAGAAAATTTTGATAACGGATAAAACTTTCGCCAAGATATAACTATTATTAACATATGAAAATTGAAACAAATACAAAAAATTATACTGTGTATTTTACAATACAAAATTTTACAATACAAGATTTTACAATACAAAAATTATTTTCTAAACAATCCGTTTCGTTAGATATCTTATGGTCAACTTAAATTATAAGACAAAGCACTTATTAAATCTTTCTACGAGTTTTGTCCAGTTACTCAGAAGTAATAAATTTTTTGGGAGGAATTTACTGTAATAATTAGATGTTTAAATAATCTCGTACTTAAAGAAAATACATTAAAAATATTAAAAAATAAAAAAACATTTCTTCTTTTATGAGAAAATGATTTATTCTAAGTCATGAATAACGCTGTTCAGATGTACAATCTTTTTGAAACATGAGGTAAATAAGAGTAAAACGCCGAGCGAACAATATTAATTCTTATAGCGAATAATAAATAATAACACGTTTAATAACTTAAGAAAATACAATACAAACGTATCTGTCTTAGTTTAGACCCTCTTGTGTGTAACATTTTGCAATAATTTTAAATCTATTTGTCAATAACGCATAAATAAAAGTGAACTGTTATTGTATTTGTAAAACATTGGTCAGCGGTAAAGTTGTTAGAAAAGGTAAAGGTTGAATATAAGGTAAATCACTAACTGCTGCCTTTTAAATAAAATAATATCACAAAAATTAGCTACAATTCGTATGTTCTTTCATGAAGATGTAAATTTACTTGCCAGACAGTGTTGTATCAATCTCGTGATAATCTACCGTGTCTGGTTTCAGTAATGAAACAATGCTTATTACATGAGTTAAGATCAATGCACGGATTGAAGACTTAGGCTCGAGCGCAAGGTGAAATAAATACATACAAATGTCATAAAGTATCATATAACAAAATAACACTAGTAAACAAAAAAATAAGTAAATAAATAAACTAGTAAATAAAAAAATCTTTCTAATGATTATTCTCCTATTGTCGAGAGATTTCCACACAATTGACATCTGTAGCCTGTTTTATTTATTAACTTATTTTATTTATTTACGAGTGTTACTTTGTTATATGATGCTTCATGATATTTCTCTGTACTCATTTCACCTTACGCTTAAGTCTAGGCCTTCAGTCCGTACGCTGACATTAACTCATAAGCATTGTTTTGTTACTGAAACCAGACCATAGGTCATCATGACATTGACATTACACTGTCTGGTAAGTGAATTTTACATCTTTATAAAGAAACATACGAATTGCAGGTAACTTTTCAATTTCATTTTATTTAAAAGGCAGCAGTTATCACGTAATTTACCTTATGTTCAACCTTTTCCAATAACTTTACCGCTGTCCAATGTCTTATGAATACGATAACATTTCACTTTTATTTATGCGTCTAAACTAAGACAGAAACGTTTGTATTTTATTTTGTTTTAAGTTATTAAACGTGTTATTATTTATTATTAATATAAAAATTAATATTGTTCGCTCGGCGGTTTGCTCTTATTTGCTTTAGGTTTCAAAGAGATTGTACATCTGGACAGCGTTATTCATGACTTAGGATAAATCTTCTTTTCATAAGAGAAGAAATTCTTTTATTTTTGAATACTTTAGCTTTTAATAATATTTTTAACGTATTTCCTTTTAAGTACAAGATTATTTAAATATCTAATTGTTACAGTAAATTCCCCTTAAAAAATTTATTACTTCTGAGTAACTGGGCAAACCTCGTAGAAAGATTCAATAAGTGCTTTGTGTTATAATTTAAATTAAGTTAACGCAAAGATATTTAACGAAACGGATTGTTTAGAAAATAATTTTTGTATTGTAAAATTTTGTATTGTAAAATACACAGTATAATTTTTTGTATTTGTTTTAATTTTCATATGTTAATAATAGTTATGTCTTGGCGAAAGTTTTATCCGTTATCAAAATTTTCTGGAAGGGGATACTTCTGACGAAGAGTAAAAAGTGATTTTTAGTGCAAGAAAAATTTATTTCTATTATTACAATGCGTAAGAATATTGCATGCGACGCGCGCGAAGGCATAGCGCGGCCGCCGTGTCGCCGCGCGATGCGCGGCGGAGCGCTCACGCACACTATCAGGCGCGCGGCTCACCGACGTTCGCCCGGCTAAAGAACGACGCTGGTTGGACTAACTTTACTCAATGATTACGGCTTTGTTAAGCATTATAGAAAAAAGTGGTTCAGGACTTTTCGACTCAGTTTTTGACAAGGAATACCGCTATGTACTTAGTGTCCGCTCTTTTAGTAACACCCTGTATAGTGGTCGTCGTTGACTCATTGCCAAAATCATTACTTCCGAGAACTGCCGACAAAATCGGATATTAATTTCGATCTTGTAACAAGAATCCCCAATTTACAACAGGATGCCAAACTAGACTTCGTGAATGGATCTTACAGAAATCGACGAGGAATAACTCTCCACGACGAAGATCATTTCGACTTCCAACCGCGCACCGCTACGAACCACGCATTTCGCTGGCGCCAACCTGACGCGAGGGACAGCGATGAAGCTCCATCGCTGGGACAGCGATCGCACTCAAGAACGAAAAAAAAACGCGGAATTCGCAATTGTTATTAATATATATTTAAATACCTATTCTTTAACAAAAATCATAGAAACGTTTAACAAAAAACGAGAACGATTATTCCGCGGATTTATATTGCTAAAACCGACGATGAACGTAAATCTCGAATTTTGCAATTCTATAAATATACCAAAAATTAATTATTAAAATATACTCGCAACTCCGTAGTATATAAAAAATGTGTCTTTCAAGCAAGAAGTTGATACTTGACCATTGGCTCAGCCAAAACTTGAGTCTTTACTATTTTATGTAATAAATGTTTATTATTAAATAAATTAATCAAATTCTATGAAAAATTGATAATTCTAAATACCAAATTTTAAGTTTAAAATTATCCTAAATTATTAATGACTTTTAAGTACTCAAAATGAAAATCTCAATTTTAAAACAAACAATAAGAATTTCAAAATTAGATATTTATCAGACTTTAATTAAATGAACTTCTTGTTATCATACGCGTTTCGTCAGTTTCACATAATTTACATAATTAACGCGATAATTTGGCTTACTAAGACCGCATAAATGCTAGTATCAAATAGATATTAAAAAATATACACATTTAAAGATAATTCGGTAATTATTGTATTTTACATTACATATTTAATATTACATATTACATAGGGTTTACAACAGTAAATATGACATAGATTATAATTATAACAAAAAAATTCTGCGAAGGCTAAAAATTTAAAATTAATTAATTTTAAAATTAATTTAAAATTTTTAGATTTTGCAGAATTATTTTTAAAATTAATTTTAAACATTAGTTTTTAGCCCCCTTTTCAGTCATCAAATATGGAATTATTATATCCCGGCCTGTATTCTTATCTGTAATTTATTAAATAGTTTAATTACATTCAATTTTAAAAATAAAGTTTAACTTTGCAATTGCGGAAATTTTATTTTTAATTAAATGTTATTTAATTTTGAATATTTTAATTGTCAAATTATCAAGTTATTATATTTAATTCCTACCTACCCGTATTTCTATTCATATATTTTCCTGCCTACCCGTATTTTTACACATTTATGCCTACCTATTCGCGTATTCCAAATTCCCTACTTATCCGTATTTTTACTACATAAATGTAAGGTAAAACCGCGGATAGAGTGGATATCTAATCGTATCTCATTGGGGTGTGTTAAATTCAAAGGGATTCCCTAACCGCGATTATCCAAAATATGCAGGAAAATGGGCAATAACTTGAGAAATATATGGGCGCTAGCAATTTAATGCGAGCAAGTTAATTACTTTTCAATTCAATCGCGCGTATGTTATACATATAGTAGGTATATCACATAATTGCATACCATGCCTCGCACAAAAGTATGCATTTACCTTACACACCATTCAGGTCAACATAGACCTTACCTTACGCGATTACATATTTAAATGATGCAAAGTCCTGCAGTTTTTTCTGGCCAGATTGGACCTACCTATTGTGTTGTTCTTGGCCAAATCCATTCTGGCTGTATATCAGCCAGAGAATGAGAAGGAGTCAAACTCCTTCGATACCGGATGATTATCAGAGCCGGCAGATTTCAACGTTACGGTTGATTGCAAATTGTTACAAACGTTAACAAAAAACGCGTTAATTTATATATAAAAAAAATAAATAATTACGTTCGTTAATAAAATATCAATTAAACTTAAATTTAACTTAATTTTACATTTAATTTCTCAGTAGGTAGGTATATTACGCGTTATCAAGAAGTACATCTAAGCGATAAAAAGGAAGAAAGAATTTAATATTTCATCAAAGAATGTAATTTTATATTAACAAAATTTATATTAACCGCGTTTTAATGAAAATCGTCGCAATTATATCTCGATCGCGAATATTTTAATTCGAATACTATATAATGTAGAAACACGAAACAACCATAATTTAAAAATTATCGACGAATTAATCAATAAATCAATGAACAAATTTGACAAGCAATTTTTAATACAATCCGAATCGCGATCCGCGAACCGCGATTCGCGAACATTATTTGATCTCACCTCAGATATCAAGTGAGATATACAGAGATCCAAAAAAGACAATAATTTCCGAAGCAATATTAAGTATATATTCACGCAATAAGTATCGTAATCAATACAATGAATTTATATCGTATTCTCGCGCATGTGAAATTTTCGCTTAATAAATTTTCACGTATGTCATACAAACGTTCCGTTATTTTACTGCCAAATGTTATTAAAATTATGCTTAATATGACATGAAATATGTATTAACTTTAAGATATTTCTATATAATAAAAAAAATTATTCTGTCACGCGGCAAAGTATTCGCTGGATCTCACGTCATTTTATTTTATTTATTATATAAAAAATCAAGCTATTGAATATGGATAGACTATAAAAGATTAGGATAAAATTGGTGTGTTATGTATATATGTATACCTATACATATAATAAAAATAAATATGTGAATTATATATAATAAGATTCGCGAAGAATATGTGCAACGTGAACCAAAATATCTTTCGAATCTTTTTCATTCATCCGTGATACATGCATATTAAATTTGTTTATACATTTTGCTTTCTTACACCTATTTATGTAATATTTAATCCTGGAAAGGAAAGAAAATTAAAAAGAAGGAAAGGAAGATAAAAAAATACAAATTGTTGTAACAAACTTCTTCTTATACCAATACACATAATGGTTGTTGGATTTATTTTATTTTATTGAATCTATCTATTCCGTTATCTACAGATATTTCTCTTATTAGTTTTTTATTCATTTAATTACAAGCAAATCGTTATCTACTGCCTATCTTTAAAAAATTATTTTTATTTATTACTATCGTATGTCTAAAAAATATTTAGAAGTATTTTTAAAATCTAATTGTCCGAAAAATAAATGTCCAGAAAAAACTCGAGTGATGAGACAGCTTATATAAAAAAAATATTATTCTGTTTTTTGCAAAATTTTATTTTAATTCTTATCTCGTTCTATAATATCTATTTTTTAAAAATTATTTTAGAAACAAACACAAAATGTAATTAATTTGGTACTTAATAATAAAATATATGTATATTTAAAAAATTTCAATAAATCGTCTATCAGGCGACTGATATACTTCGCGGTTAGTTAGACGCATCAAATAAATGATGCGTCGACATAACGAGTTCTAATGTGAACTAGATGCGTGCTAACGCGAGAGCGGTCTCCAGTAATTGCACAACAAATTGATAAATAAGAGATTCCAGGATTAATTATTCAGAACCTAGTCTAATTTAGTCTATCCATTTTACGGCAACGGATCTGTGGCAAGACGCATTTATCTGGCATTATTAGATGGGAATAATATACATAAATATATACAATCTAATATTCACAGATTCGTTACCCTATAATAAAAAAGCAAAATTCGTCACTCACCGGCCGATGCGCAACGGGCGGAGTTATACATATTAATTCCGTATACGGAGTATATGGAACTATAACGTATACGTACCTATGAGATGATTCTGTAACACAAAAACGAATGATTCAAATTAAAGAGACGCTGAAAATGATCAACGTTCTAAAAAATAATTCTTACGCGCGTCAAATTCGATTTTTAGTTTGATTTACTAATATAATTATTATCTATTTTCCGGAAAAATCTTTACGAGAATAAAATTTTATAAAATTTTAAATGGTTTCTCTTTCTCTAATTATTTCTAATTATTTTAAATAAAACGGCTCTCGAATAAGTGGGAAAGAACAAGTAATTTTAAGATAAGATATGATACTTACCCCAAGATTGCTCCGCCGCGGCCGGTGCCCGATGCCTCTGCCAGGCCTTTTCCTCCTCTCAGAATGTCTGGGTTGAAGGCGGTAAAGCTTCCTCCTCCTTCCGTTACACAAGACACTCACAAAACCACTGTTCAATATTCCGCGATCGAGAGCGAAGTAACTGTCTTAAAATACGATCGCGATACTTTACGAGACACTCCCGAGATGAAACAACCAGCGTACTACGACTACTACGGCGCACTCCCGTTATTTAAATCCGATAGTTCACCGAGTTTCTCTTTCCATTGAACGCAGCACGCGCAAACGGAATAATCCGATAGTTAATCGAGAATGCTGCTTCTCTATTTAGCACGTGCGCTATTACCGTAACACTTATCTCGTTACACATCTCGCGACGTAATAATGTTACGCACGGAGCGGCGCGCTCGGCTACCTGTCGGGTCGAGTGTCGGGACGTGAATGGACGTGAATGAATGAATGACAGCGCGACGCGCTACCGGTGAACAGTGACCACCTGGCGCGACGCGGCGTACGTGCTACCCCTGCCGGCCTCCACCCTCCTCCCCACGCGACCGACTACGCGTACGAAAAAGAATGTCGATCACCTGCGTGCCACGTGCCAACGGTCTCGCCACCGCGTCGCTAATATTTACTTGAGGATAACGTTTAATTTATATTATACATATGTAATTATGTATCTAGCGGGATGGAATAAACGTACGCTGAATATTCCGCTGCTCGTATCTCGATGAATGCATGGGCTGTTATCGCATATTTTTCGCGTTGCTTCCTGGACCCGTATATTAGCGCATCACCCGATAATTTCTTTCTCAATAGTATTTCGATTTAATTGTAAGTAAGAAACAATTTTAGAGTAATAAAATAATTCAAAATGAAGAAGAGTAGGTAACGCGAGAGCTATCGCGCGGTTGGCTCTCTTTGCTCGCTTGTTTCGTTATTTCGAGCATGTATTATGGAACTTTTCGGAATGGATTTTGATTGTTTAGTTTTAGTTACACTCAACTCTCGTTTTACGCGGTACAGATATAGGTATGCGTAAGAAGAAATCGTGTGATTTGGAAAAAACCATACGTAATTATTTAATTAAAAAACCGTGACTGAAATTGAAGAGAATAAAAGCGAACAAACAACGTATAAAAATGATAAGAGAATCTCGATTGATAATAACAACCAAGCTGTTGAAATATAATTAAAAAATAAAGTCTCTCTATAGTATTACTCGCTTGTTTAACATGATAACATATGAGCATGTGTCAAATTTAAAAATTTAATTAATTTATTATTAGAAATTAAAAATTAAAGCTTGCACACAAAAGATTACATACAATTTCTCGAAAAAAAACGCGTTATTTTAAAAAATCTCGTAAAAAAATCATGTAAAAAGACCCAGAGAACGCAAAAAGAGAATTGGCTGCATTCTGTAAATTTCTATTGTATTTTCTAAGAAAAACGAAACAATTCCGATCGAAATCCATTTCGAAAAGTTCCATAAGTAATAAGTACATGCTCGAAATGACGAAAAGCATCGTGAAAAGAGGATATAATACTTTGAAGATGGATATGCGTAAAGAAGGCCAAATGTGTTAACAGTGCGAACCATATTCCACGAAGTTTTTGATTGAAATAGTATTTGCTATCAAAGAATAAAATTATTTCACGAATCTTATAATGTCACGATAATTATTATCCTTTTATTTTAGGAGGCAATATGTCCTTTGTTTCATATCCTTGATTCTTTTGGGAAATTTTTGGTATCCGTATCAAGCAATTTTTCTAAGTTCTTTATTATATTTTTTTACGTTTTTTAATTTTTTATTTTTTTTTTGTTGAAATTTTTAAAAGCAATCTTTATGCCATTCTTTATAAAATTTAAAACTAAACTGTCTTATAAATAATATTAACAAGTAAATTATTTTAAATTTTGCCACCGATTAGTTTTTAAAACATTTTTAACAAAGTTCAAGATTCTTTAATGTTGTAATGTTATAAAAAATCTCAAAAACTAACCGTTAAAATAATCTAAAAAAAAATTCTTGTAATAATAAATATATTAAATAATAATAAATTGAATAACTGAAAAAATTCTGCGTTACATTGTAAATAAAGAAATCACGATGGTTTACAAAATTACGAAACATAAAACTTTATCTATTAACTTCTCTGTTTACGGATGTTCTCCGAACAAAAATTTTAATAAGCTCCGGCATAAATATTAATATAAGTACATCATATTTCAAAAGTAATATCTCAATAGTAGGAGTAAAAAATGCTTAATCAATTTTGATCCCAAAAATAACTAGTATCACCATAAAATTTTTTATTAATGCAAATAATTGTTTATCAGTATCTATTGTTGGCATCAACAAATTTGAAACTTTTACGTTTTCTAATTAATATAATTAATGTAACCATTTGATAATGTACGTATGTATAATAATTTAATAATATTATTAATAAACAATAATTTTATGAAGTAGGTAAATATTTGGGATTATTATACTTAGATTATTTAAAAAATATATGATTTATTACGTATTTTTTATAAAAGTTACTATTAATTTTTTTATTTGTGCCAATATATTACTTGTACAGATGACATTGTCTTCAAAAAACCGGTGCATCGAATATGCCAATATACACACTGATTGTGAGAGAAAAAAAGAGTTGCAGTTATCACAATTTTACTATAATTTTTAGTTATTTTTGGTGTTAACTACATTTGCTTTTTATAGTTATTTTAACAATGCTAATTACAGCTAACTCAAAACTGCATTATTGTTGACAGTGTTGACACAGCTTTAATAAGCATTCATTCAACCATAACATGGTCTTATAACACTAGAATCTGTGATTTATATATGTATAATGTAAATTGAATAATTGAAAAATCTATGCATATAAGATAGTTTCCACTAATATTAATAATATTATTATTATTATTATTAATTTTTATAGTTATTATTATAGTAATAATAACTATAAACAACAAACTAATATAATAATTAATAACTATCTATTAAATTTAGAACCTCCAATTATTTAATTTTACAATTATAGTCGCAAATACCAAATACGTTTTTTTCTTACAATTAGTGATATCGGAGACTTTGCTTTTAAAAATTGCTATTTGGGACCAATAAAGATATAAATCTCTCTAGCTTAATATAAAAAATTGCTCTTTTCTTATCTAGCTTTATACTTATCTTTGAAAATTATATAATTATAATACAAACTATATAACGTTATATAAATTTTACACAAAATAAGCAAAATATTTTGTGCAAAAAGTCCATAGTATTGAATTCGTAATATATTCTTCTCTTTTGTGTTGTATCACATATACGAGGTGAACAATTACTCGTCACTAGCATCTAAGTATTTCGTCTCTCTTTGGTTAACGTGAGTCGGGACGTTTGCTCGTACATGAATTTCTGTCAGAATCCGCAACATTGCTGTCCATTGATTTTAAAGTGGATATTTTATACATTTATACATATATATAGAATAATTGAACTGTGAAAAGTTAATTGGTATTTGAAAAATTAAAGTTATGTATACTACAAAACTATAAAAACAATTATTATATATATATATATATATATATATATATATTATTTCTAGATTTAAATACTCATAATATATATTCTATCAATGCATAATTCTATATTCGTATCTATTATAGTTATTTGTTCAAAGATTTTATATATTACAGATTATATTTTAAATTCAATGTTGTTGGAAAAAGAAACCTAAATAATGCTATAATATATAGAATAAATCACATAATGCAAAAATTAAATCAAATAATTACTTATCAATGGCGCCTTTTTGTCTTTCTGCTTGTTTAAACTACGTCCAATACAGTTCCTCCTACAGTTCCATCCGTATGTCTGCTCGAACTTGGATTGATTTCCCTGCATTGATATATGAAGTAATTAAAAAAGAAATGCGATATGAAATAATTAGTACGCTCGATATGAAATAATAGTACGCTCCGTTAAAAGGGTACCGTTTCAAGAATTATTATTCGATTATTTATAGAAGCGATTTAGTCTAGCTAGAATCAAATATTCTAATAATAGTAGAATCACAGACGGAATTGCAGTTGGAAACACGATTTTAACTCTTAATTTTGTATAATGTTTTCGTATGAAGTCACGTACTGGAATCGCTTCTTTATTTATAATATAATACATTATGTTGTATATTATGTACTATCGTAGAATCATAGTCTAGCTTGTGTTCGAGAAACACACGTTACATTTATGACACGTTAATGTGGGATTATAATATTGAAACACCCACTTATTATCTTCTGTTTTTTGCTCTGCCATTATTGCCGTTCCATTCTGCGGAGAATTCGTGTTTTCTTCACGTTCCGCTTCTTTTGTAGGCTGACCCATGTCTGTATCGTTGTCCGTATTATCCGTATCACTGCTTGAACTTGGACCGGTTTTCCTATATATATTTATATTTAGAATTATTAAAGAAATATAAGAAATATTCCGATTATGTACACTACTTTGTTGGAGACCTAAAATGTGTTTAGACTCAAATATAACATAGATCTAATAATTTTTATCCAACAATTCGCGAAATGTGATAACTCGAAAATATGATAACATTTTCATTAATAAACAATTATTTGGATATGGAACGTACGTGATAATAATAAATTTGTGTTTCTCTATTTCCTATATAACGTGAATACTTATAAAAATTGTATGACGCAAATGTTTAATATCTGATTCAAATTTTTGTAATAAGTAAATGTTAAGCAGGTTGTAGGCAGAATTAAAAATATTAAGAATTGCGAGAGATTTAAATATATGTTCTCTTATAAATAATGTCAGCATGTAAACTTTTTTACATTTTTTTACCGGATAGTTTTAACATTTATTAGTTTATGATGTTTTTATGTTCTACAGAGTAAAAATAACGTAGCATTATCACCATATAAATGAAATTTTAATAAAAATCATGTATATATATATATATATATATATATATATATATATTGTATGTATAGCACGGATATGTATGTTTATTTTTGTATCATGTTTGCCGAAACGTGCAAAAAACCGATTTTACACATATTTCGACAAGATTCATTCCAAAAACTCAGGCGTTATATTGCGACTAGAATTGCAATTTCAATCATATTACAAAAATAAATATTATGTATTGTACGCCTTTTTTGATAAAAATATATATGCGTTACATTTTTTAGCTATTAAATATATTATTACTATTGATTTTATAATCTTCAGTATTTTCATAATTTTTCAAATGTATAATACTTACTTATGAACTGCTTCCAAGTGTGTTTTCAAATCTCTCACTTTTATTCTCATTTTACAAGTAGTAATGTTGCATATCCAATAACGTTGGTTCTCCATTGTATAGTGATCCCAATACCAAAGTATTTTTCTTTCCTTCTTCTGTATTTCTGTTAATTTGTCTTTATGATTATTTTTCAAGTGTTCATGTAAGATTTTATATTTCAAGTGTTCTTCTTGTATCTTATCAATTTTCGAGAATTTATGTAACATATAAGCTTCGAGTTGGTAATTAATTACTTCAAAGCAAATATTGCATTTTGCCATATCTGTTTTTAATTTTGAAAAATGTTTTCGTATGTAGCGACGTACTGGAATCTCTTCTTTATTTATATCATCTTGTACGGAATCATACTTTATCTTGTGTTTATCAAGTAAATGCACTTCTAATATTGTTAATATATCTTTAGACAACGATAAACTAGCTTCATTATTCAACGAATGTGAATAATCACAATTTTTACATATTAATATGGGAGTATAATGTTGTAACACCGACTCATCGCCTGCTTCCCGTTCTACCATTGGCGGAGAGTGCGCGTTTTCTTGACATTTATTCGTTTCTTTTGCATGCGTACCCATGTCTGTATTGCTGTTTGTATTATTCGTGTGACTGCTTGAACTTGGACCAGGTTTCCTATATTTGTATTTAGAGTAATTAAAAATGTAAGAAATGCGATGAAATATCTATTTCTAATATAGTGCACGCTATTCTGTTGGAGGCCAAGGCTACCGCTTTAAGGTTCTACAGGAGTCACGGTGGAGACCTCACGCGGCAAGTCGTAAATTATAATACGATTCGTAAATCTCGTTTTACGGCCAAAATAATGAAAAATTCGCACTTTAACTACGATATTCGTGATCAGCAGTATTGTTTTCAAGGAGCTACAGGCGATTTTTGGGGTAAATAGTCAAAATAAAAACTCGAATCCGTACCTAATTCACCGTGACTCCTGTTGACTCTTAAGAATCTTATTCAGACATTTAGAAGCAATTAAGTGTCTAGACTCAAATATTATATATTGATCTGATAATTTTACCCCTTTATTTAAATATAAAAATATTTTTATTAATGACTAATTATATTTGGATATGAAATATGTATAAAAAGTAAATTTGTGTTTTTTGACGGATATATAGATTTGCTATAATATAATAATGCGATAACGTTAATACTTATAAAAATTGTATCACACAAATCTTAAATATTCAAAATATAAGCTTCTTTATAAATAATGTCAGCATGTAAACTTTTTTAGATATTTTCAATGGTTTGTTTTTGTTGTTTTTGAGGAAATGTATATGACAAAGTTTATGATCTTTGACGTTCTACAGAGCAGATGTTATGTAGATTTATAATCATGTGATTAAATTTTTATTAAGTATGTATATCTACATCTATATATATGATATGATGGATATTTACGTGTATTTTTGTATCATATATTCGCTGAAACACGCGAAAATCCGATTTTACACATATTTTGATAAGATTCAAAATAATTCAAAAACTGAGACGGAATTAATGCAATTGGAATTGCAATTTTGATTATAATACAAATAATTATTTTAATTAGGTTCCTTGACAAACACGTAATTGTATATGCACTCTATTTTCTTTAACTATTGAGTATATCGACATTACTATCAATTCTTCAGTGTTATAATTATATTTTAAATGTATACTTACATATAAAATTTCAAGTGTTCAATCATCAATGGAACTTCTGAACTAGATATGAATTCTTGATTACACGAGTTACATATCGCACGTTCGTCTTTTTCTGTAAAGTAATCCCAATACCAACGTATTTTTCTAAAAAAATTTTTCTCTGTTTCTGTTAATTTATTTTCATGATTATTTTTCAAGTGAGAATGTAATCTATAATAATGTGAGGATGTGTAAGCAATTTCTTTAGAGCAAAGATTGCATCTTGCCACACCATCTTTTAATTTTGAAAAATGTTTTCGTAAGTAACCACGCACTGGAATTTCATTATTTTCGTCATATTCTACATTATGCACAGAATCATGTTTTGTAATATTATGTCCATTAAAAATATGCTCTTTTAATTTTGATAATGTTTCTTTAGACGATGATAAACTATAATCTCTATTATTCCAAAAATATTTTTCGGAAGCACATTTTTGACACTTTACTACAGAAATATAATGTTGCGACACCCACTCTGTCGATTCTGCCATTATAACCGTTCTATTCTGCGGAGAACTAGTTACTAAAACAGAAAGTACCGATAGACGTGAGGAAGCAGGTGAAGACGCGTTTGCAAAATATTGTGTGCTCGCGGAAGGTCAAGAGCAGAGGTATAATTCTTTGTCTGACTATAAATATTTATATCCGTTAGACTCTCTGTGCCTGATTACCTGATCATACAGCTCTACTTTTCATGTTATATTAATCTATCAGTTATTTTAAACTTATATTAAAACAAGCGCAATGCTTATACGCAACGGTTAAATAATAAAATTTGCTATACACATATCTAAAAAATGAATATTATTATAATTATACGATTATCGTAATCTTTGGAAAATGATATATAGATACATAATAAAATAGTTTAAAAAGCTCAAGGTTTGATCAAAAGCAATTGTTGCGTAATGTGATCTATGTCGGATTTTCCGTTTTACCGTTTGATTAAATGTATATAATATTTTGTTTAATATATTGTATTACATACAGCGCTCTTTTTTAATAAAGAATTTAAAATATATTGAGTATAATTTTATACATATATTATAGCTTAGTTCTAGAAAACGAAATTTATACGTTACAATAGACACAATTATTAAAAGCTTCTTATTCGTAGAATATCTTTGAATTGGAAAGGATTTATTTTTTAGTGCTCATATGTAAGTTATCTAGTCGACAAAAGAGTAAAATAAATAAATTGTTTAAAATAATAAATTTCTATGGCACCTGCCGCGCAATTCTTGGAATTCCTGAACATGTCTCGTAAAAGTGATTTGAATTAGTGGAGCACAGCACATCTGGATTTATTTCAACATAGAAGGAGACGGAAGTAATTGCTTCGCAACTTTAAAGTTGCGACGTCCTATTTTATATAACAGATTTGATATATTTACTTTCATTGATTGTGCTTGTCGCAGAAAATCATTGTGGCAAAAGGCCATTACTTTGAAGATATGCATATATTATGTCAGTAGTAATTTATATTCCGCGAAGTTCTTGACGGTATACCTAACAATAGTATTTGCTGTCAAAGTATACAATTATTTCAATTTTAAAATTTCACAATAATTAGTATTTTTTAAGAGGCAATATTTTTGTTTTATATTTTTTATTTTTCTGGATAATTTCTAATTCATAAGCAATTTTTCAACGTGCTTTACTCTATTTATGAAATTGTATTAGTTGTAAGATTAAGTTATAAAAATATTAATAACGTAATATTATAGATAAAAAAAATATCCAAAGATCCATTGATTGTACTTGTGGCAGAAAAGCATTGTGACAGAAGGTCATTACTTTGAAGATAGATATGCATATATATATTTTGCCAGTAATAATTAATCCGTAGTAGTAATTGAAGTACAAAATTATTTCAATTTCGTACAATTTCACGATAATTAATATTTTTCTTTCAAAATGCAATATTTTTGTTTTATATTTTTTAATGTTCTGGATGATTTCTAGTTCATAAGCAATTTTTTAACGTTTTCTACTCTATTTATGAAATTAAAGATATTAGTTGCAAAATTAAGTTATAAATATTAATAACGTCGTATAATAGATAGGAAAATCAAATTATACGTAATTAGTATCGGAGTTTCAAAAGAAAGTTTTTAATAAGAATATCACAATCTCCAGCAATTTCAGCTACCTGCTTTGTAGGGAAAGTTGCAATTGCAAATGAAAAGGGCAAAACTGCTTATCTTTCGTTTTCTCATCATTAGATCATTTTCGGATCATTTTCTTCTATTGTCTTTTTACAGGGCCTATATTCTGTACACGATACCGACAACTATCGGTGTTGTTGCGCAGCTTTTATATGAAAAACTTGCGCCAAGACACTAATGTCGAATTAAATAATAACTGGAAAAATTTCGCGTTACATTGTAAATAAAGAAACCACGGTGGTTTACAAAACTACGAAAATTATAAAACTTTATCTATTAACTTCTCTGTTTTCGAATGTTCTCACAACAGAAATTTTAATAAGCTCCATAAATATTAATATAAGTGTAAATCATATTTTAAAAGTAATATCTTAATAGTAGGAGTAAAAAATGCTTAATCAATTCTGATCCTAAAAATAACTATAGTATCACCATATTTTTTTTATTAATGCAAATTATTGTTTATTAGTATTTACCTATTGTCGGCATCAACATATTTGACACATTTACGTTTTCCAATTAATATAATTAACGTAGCCATTTGATAATGTACGTATGTATAATAATTTTAATAAGATTATTAATAAACAATAATTTTATAAAGTAGGTACATATTTGGGATTATTATATACTTATATTTTTTTTTAAAATGTATGATTTATTACGTATTTTTTACAAAAGTCTCTATTAATTTTTTTATTTGTGCCAATATATTACTTGTACAGATGACATTGTCTTCAAGAAACCGGTGCATTGAATATGCCAATATAATACACACTGATTGTGAGAGAAAAAAATATGGTTGCAGTTATCACAATTTTACTATATAATTTTTAGTTATTTTCGGTGTTAACTACATTTTTATAGTTATTTTAACAATGCGAATTACAGCTAACTCAAAACTACATTATTGTTGACACAGCTTTAACAAGCATTCATTCAACCATAACATGGTCTTATAACACTAAAATCTGTGATTTATATATGTATAGTGTAAATTGAATAATTGAAAAATCTAGGGGAGACCGGGGCAAATCGGTCAACGGGGTAAAAGTGTCAAATCAAATATCTCGGAACCTGTATATTGTGCGAACTCGCTATTAACATTGTAAACGCGTCTTATGGTACCCATGTGACCAACGGAGTTTCGGCAGATTACCTGCCGTGTTATGATTTTTACTCGGGCAAACGTGTTTTCGGAAGGTGAAAGTGAAATTTTCTGCGCGTGGAAATTGTGTAATATCTACAATAATATTTGCTCTCCAAATCTCCAGGTACGTGATTATAAAGAGTAATGCATGCTGAACACGAATCCAGTGTAGTTTTTTCATTATCGTTCATGTCTAATATTTCGTGGGCGATGAAACCTGAAACTTGTGCTTGGGGCAAATCGGTCAGTAAGCACCCGGGGTGGGCTTTTATAATATTGGCAAATTTTATAATTTTATTATATTTTTCAGTCTTTTCTACCCCTTTTTCATATATTTTTCTTTAATATTTGGTTGATTAGTTTTTGAGTTATAGAATCCGTATACACACACAAAAACACAAAATAATAAAATTTTTTAACACTAATTAATAAATGTTTACATTTTTCTATTACCAAATAATTAATAAAATGTATCCTATCAGTTTTCATAATCGGAATTATGTATTTATGGAGTGACAGTTTTACCCCGGCATTTTTAAGATTTCAATTTTTCCACCGTTGTCGTTTTTGCTCTATACCGGTTAAACAAAGCGACGTAGACAAAAATTTTCTACATAAATTTTGTAGCTAAAGGTTCACTCTTAAAAATGGTATACCACATTTAACTAAAATTATTTATTTTGTTGTTAAAAATCGGCACCGAAAAAAACCTGACCGATTTGCCCCGGTCTCCCCTATGCATATAAAATTGTTTTCACTAATATTATTAATATTAGTAAAAACAATATTACTAATATTATTAATTTTTATAGTTAATAACTATAATAACCATAGAATTTAAAAGCTCTAATTATTTTATTTTACAATTATAGTCGCAAATACCAAATGCGTCTTTTTCGTAGTGATATCGGAGACTTTGCTTTAAAGTTGCTATTTGAGACCAATAAAGATATAGTTCTCTCTTGCTTAATAAAAAATTTGCTTTTTTCTTATCTAGCTTTATACTTATCTTTGAAAATTATAATTAGGGGAAGGTTGCCGATATTGTACCGGCTCCTAAATTGTACCATCTCTATATTTCATATAATCCGAAGGCTTAGCGCCTTCGGATATATGAAATATAGAGATGGTACAATTTAGGAGCCGGTACAATATAGGCAACCTTACCCTATAATACAAACTATATAACGTTATATAAATTTTACACAAAATAAACGAAATATTTTGTGCAAAAAGTCCATAGTATTGAATTCGTAATATATTCTTCTCTATTGTGTTGTATCACATATACGAGGTGAACAGTTACTCGTCACTAGCATCTAAGTATTTCGTCTCTCTTTGGTTAACGTGAGTCGGGACGTTTGCTCGTAGATAAATTTCTGTCAAAATCCGCAACATTGCTGTCCATTGATTTTAAAGTGGATATTCTACATTTATACATATATATAGAATAATTATTTGTTCAAGGACTTTATATGTATATTAAAATCATTTTTAAAATTTAATGTCGTTGGAAAGAGAAACCTAAATAATGCAATAATATATAGAATAAATCGCATAATGCAAAAATTAAATCAAATAATTACTTATCAATGGCGCCTTTTTGTCTGTCTGCTTGTTTAAGCCACGTCTGATACAGTTCCTCTTGTAATGAAAATAATGTCTGCAGACACAGCGAATCGAAATCCGATTGATCAAAAGAAACCGTTGATTCTGAGGTACTCGGAACATTTCTGTATACGGCATAATTAGAAACGTTAGAACATGCGATAGACGTTTCAATTGTAATAACATTAAAAATTTCATAGCTGTGTACATTACTAAATTATAAAAAAAAATTATTTTTGTGGTGTGATTAACAAGTAGGAAAAATAAAATAATTATTTAAAATATTTTAGTTACAAATATTCCTTGTGCGATAACGTCAATATTTAACTATTAGACAGGACATCATTGCATTGTATGACATAAGCAAAAAGAATAATTACTCATTGACTGTGTCCAATTCTCTTATTTGTTTAGATAACGGAATAGGCGCACCAAATGACTCTCGACTTTGATGTTGTGCAGAAAAATCCATATTATAGCCGTACGAACTTGAAGAACTTGGTCTGCATTTAAATGTTGTGTAATCATAAATGGAATTATTTATTATATATTAGTTCTAATAGTTAGTTAGAAATAATTAGTTCTAATAGTGCATTCCGTTAAGAGAATACCGTTTCAAAAATTATTATTCGATCATTTATAGAAGCGATTCAGTCTATAATCAAATATTCAAATAATAGTAGAATCACAGACGGAATTGCAGTTGGAAACACGATTTTAATCATAATACAAATAATTATTATATACGTTTCTCAATGCTTAACACTTGTATATGCGCTACATTTTCTTTAGTTATTAAATATTTCATTACTATTTAATTTTATGTTCTTTAGCATCGTAATAAATTTTTAAATAAATTAATACTTACTTATGAGGTTTCAAGTGATCAGTCAGAAATGTAGTTGGTGGTGTCCTATAAAATGTAGAATCACTAGTTTCTTCACTTGTTCCTGCACTTATTGCTGATGTCACTTTGTACATATTCTTAGATAAAGTTTTTGAGTCTCCTTGACGTTTCGCTTCTTTTGTAGGTTGACCCATGTCTGTATCGTTGTCCGTATTATCCGTATCATTTCTTGAACTTGGACCGGTTTTCCTATATATATTTATGTTTAGAATTATTAAAGAAATATAAGAAAAATGCAAAAAATAATTTTTATCCGACAATTCGAAATGTGATAACTCGAAAATATAATAACATTTTCATTAATGACCAATTATTTGGATATGGAACGTACGTTGTAATATTAAATTTATGTCTCTCGACACATACACACATTGTATATATACACAGTGTACCCGTTAAGTAATAAGACAACAATTATTTTATCAAAAAAAAATAACTTTATTTAGAATTGTCTATTATAAGTTTTTAAAATAGTCTCTCTTTATTTCCACACAACGCTGAGATCTTTCGTATAGGTGTTCCAAAGGCGTTCAAACGATGGAAGTTCTGAACTGCAATATGTTTCAATTTGTCGGTCACACCGCGTTGGATGTCCAAAATTTCGCTATAGCGCTCCCCTTTTAAGGCAGTCTTTACTTTTGGGAAAAAAAAAAAGTTTGCTGAAGAAAAATCTGGCGAGTAGGGTGGATGTTCAATCACACAGATCGACTTTGAAGCAAGAAACTGCTTCACAAACAGCGCACAGTGCGCGGGCGCATTGTCATGCAATAAAAACCAATTGGGAAACCAATTTTACTATTACTTGGGAGTAATGCAACGTGTGTATGCTTGCATGCGGTGTGCCAGGAAAGAAATTTTTAAAAGCAACAATTGGTTTTTGTTGCATGGCAATGCGCGGCCCGCGCACATGTACGCTGTCTGTGAAGCAGTTTCTTGCTTCAAAGTCGATCTGTGTTATTGAACATCCACCTTACTCGCCAAATTTGGCTCCAGAAGACTTTTTTCTCTTCCCAAAAGTGAAGACAGCCTTAAATGAGGAGCGCTTTAGCGACTTTTTGGATACATAACTGACATAACGCGGTGTGACCGACAAATTGAAACATATTGCAGTTCAGGACTCCCATGCATCGTGCTTTTAAACACCTATACAAAATATTATCTTTATCACTTGAGAAACACACGTTACATTTATGAGACGTTAATGTGGGATTATAATATTGCAACACCCACTTATTATCTTTTGTTTCCTGCTCTGCCATTACTGCCGTTTTATTCTGCGGAGAATTCGTGTTTTCTTGACGTTTCGCTTCTATTGTAGGCTGATCCATGTCCGTATCATCCGTATCACTGCCTGGACCGGTCATCCTATACATATTTATATTTAGAATTATTAAAGAAATATAAGAAAAATGCGGTGACATTTGTTCCGATTATGTACGCTACTTTTTTGGACACCTAAAATGTGTTTAGATTCAAATATAACATAGATCTGATAATATTTACCCGACAATTCGCGAAATGTGATAACTCGAAAATATGATAACATTTTCATTAATAAACAATTATTTGGATATGGAACGTACGTGGTAATAATAAATTTGTGTTTCTCTATTTCCTATATAACGTGAATATTTATAAGAATTGTATAACGCAAATGTTTAATACGTAATTCAAATTTTTGTAATAGATATACGTTAAGCAGGTTGTAGGCAGAATTAAAAATATTAAGAATTGCAAGAGATTTAAATATAAGCTCTTTTATAAATAATGTCAGCATGTAAACATTTCACATTTTTTTATCGGATAGTTTTTGAGAACATTTATAAGTTTATGATCTTTTTATGTTCTACAGAGTAAAAATAACCTAGCATTATCACCATATGATTGAATTTTCAATAAATATGTATGCATATATAGTACGGATATGTATGTGTATTTTGTATCATATTTACGCGCAAAAAACCGATTTAGCACATATTTCGACAAGATTCATCCCAACAACTCAGGCGTTATATTGCAACTAGAATTGCAATTTCAATCATATTACAAAAATAAATATTATGTATGCCTTTTTTTGATAAACATATACCTGCATTACATTTTTCTAGCTATTAAATATATTATTACTATTGATTTTATAATCTTCAGTATTTTCATCATTTTTCAAATGTATGTACTTACTTATGAGCTTTTATCAAGTGTGCTTTCAAACTATACACATGCTTTTTTTCCGTTTACAAGTGGTGCATATCGCATACTGTTCGTTGTTCTTTATTGGTGTAAAGTAATCCCAATGCCAAGATAATTTTTTTTCCTTCTTCTGTATTTCTGTTAATTTGTCTTTATGACTATATTTCAAGTGTTCAAGTAACAAATTATATTTCAAGTGTTCGTTCGAGCGTAAATTATTATATTTTACGTGTTTACGTAACATATAAGCTTTGAGTTGGTAATTAATTACTTCAAAGCAAATATTGCATTTTGCCATATCTTTTTTTAATTTTGAAAAGTGTTTTCGTATGTAGCGACGTACTGGAATCTTTTTTTTATTTATATCATCTTGTACGAAATCATAATTTATATTGTGTTTATCAAGTAAATGCTTTTCTAATTTTGTTAATATATCTTTAGACAACGATAAACTAGCTTCATTATTCAACGAATATGAATAATCACATTTTTTACATATAATTAATGTTGGAATATAATGTTGTAACACCGACTCATCGTCTGCTTCCCGTGTTATTACCATTGGCGGAGAATGCGCGTTTTCTTGACATTTATTCGTTTCTTTTGCATGCGTACCCATGTCTGTATTGCTGTTTGTAATATTCGTGTGACTGCTTGAACTTGGACCAGGTTTCCTATATTTATATTTAGAGTGATTAAAAATGTAAGAAATAAAAGGGAATAATTATTTCTAATATAGTGCACGCTATTCTGTTGGAGGCGTTTTAAGAATCTTATTCAGACAATTATTAGAAGCGATTAGTGTCTAGACTCAAATATTATATATAGATCTAATAATTTTACCCCTCAATTTGAATATAATAATATTTTTATGAATGACTAATTATATTTGGATATAAAATATATGGAATGGGTGGTGTCTTTCGACGGATATAGATTTGCTATAATATAATACTGTGATAACGTTAATACTTATAAAAATTGTGTCACGCAAATGTTAAATATTCAAAATATAAGCTTCTTTATAATAATGTCAGCATGTGAACCTTTCAGATATGTTTTCAACGGTTTGTTTTTGAGGAAATGTATGACAAAGTTTATGATCTTTTGACGTTCTACAGAGCAGATGATATGTAGAATTATAATCATGTAATTGAATTTTTATTAAATATGTATATATATCTATATATGATACGGATATGTACACACACCGGCAGAAATGCCTGGACATTTTATACAGAACGTCAGATGTCAAATGTCCAGGCATTTCTGCCGGTGACCTTACGTGCATATTTATACCATAACTATCTCTATTATTCGCCAAAACGCGCAAAAATTCGATTTTACACATAATAATTTCAATAATATTCATAATAATTCAAAAACTGAGACGGAAATAATGCGATTGGAATTGCAATTTTGATTATAATACAAATAATTATTTTAATTAGATGCCTTGACAAACAAGTTATTGTATATGCACTTATATGCACTTCATTTTCTTTAACTACTGAGTATATCGACACTACTATCAATTCTTCAGTGTTCTAATTACATTTTAAATGTATACTCACTTATAAGATTTCAAGTGTTTAATTATCTGTGCAACTTCTCTAGTGCTGTATTTTACATTGCACGAGTTACATATCGCCCATTCGTCTTTTACTGTGAAGTGGTCCCAATACCAAGCAATTAGTCTTTCCTTCTTCTGTATTTCTGTTAATTTGTCTTTATGTTTACGTTTCAAGTGAGAATGTAATCTATAATAATATGCGGTTCTGTTATAATTAATTTTATCAAAGCAATGGATGCATTCTGCCACACCTTCTTTTAATTTTAAAAAATGTTTTCGTATGAAGCCACGCACTGGAACCATTTTTTTATTATCCTCGTCATATTCTACATTATGCTCGGAATTATGTTTTGTAATATTATGTTTATTGAAACTATGCTCTTTTAATTTTGTTAATGTTTCTTCAGACGATGATGAACTATATCTATTGTTCAAAAAATTACAATCACATTCTCGACACTTTTCTACAAAAATATAATGTTGCCACACCCACTCTACCGATTCTGCCATTATAACCGTTCTATTCTACGGAGAACTAGTTACTAAAACAGAAAGTACCGATAGACGTGAGAGAGCATGTGAAGACGCGTTTGCAAAATATTGTGTGCTCGCGGAAGGTCAAGAGCAGAGGTATGATTCTTTGACTATAAATATTTATATCCGTTAGACTCTGTGCCTGATTGCCTGACCATATAACTCTACTTTTCATGTTATACGATCAGTTATTTTAAACTTATATTCAAACAAGCGCAATGCTTATACACGACGGTTAAAGAAACAAAATTCGCTACACACATATCTGAAAAATGAATAGTATTAGAATTGTACGATTATTGTAATCTTTGGAAAATGATAGATAAATAATTAAATATTAGTTTAAAAAGTTTAAGGTTTGCTTAAAAACAATTGCTGCATAATATGGATTTTGTCGGATTTTCCGTTTTACCGTTTGATTAAATGTATAATATTTTGTATTATTGTATTATATACAGTTTGTATATTATATCTTTGTTTATACAAAAATTTAAAGCATATTGGGTATAATTTTATATATTATAGCTTAGTTCCAGGAAACAAAATTTATACGTTACAATAAACACAAATATTAAAAGCTATTTATTCGTAGAATATTTTTAAATTGGAAAAGATTAATTTTTTTTAGTGCTCATTTTATGTAAGTTATCTAAGTCGACAGAAAAGTACAATAAATAAATCGTTTAAAGTCGTTTAAAATGATAAATTTCCATGAAACCTGTCGAGCAATTCTTACGAAATTCTTGGAATTCCTGAACATGCCTCGTGAACGTGATTTGAGTCAGTTGAAAACAACACATCTGGAGAGACGGAAGTAATTTTACTTCGCAACTTTAAAGTTGCGACGTTCCATTTTATATAATAAAATATATTTGTTCTCATTGATTGTACTTGTGGTAGAAAAGCATTGTGACAAAAGGCCATTACTTCGAAGATAGATATGCATGTATTATGTCAGTAGTAATAATTAATCTGCGAAGTTCTTGGCGGTATAACAGTAGTAGGTATTTGCTGTCAAAGTATAAGATTATTTAAATTTTACAATTTCACGATAATTACTATTTTTCTTTCAAAAGGCAATAGTTTTATATTTTTTATTTTTCTGGATTATTTCTAGTGCACAAGAAATTTTTAACGTTTCTTACTCTATTTATGAAATTATAGATATTAGTTGCAAGATTAGGTATAAGTATAAGTTATAAATATTAATAACGTATTATAGATAAGTGGTATTATAGATAAGTAAATCGAATAATACGTAATTAGTATCGGAGTTTCCAAGGAAAGTTTTTAATAAGGATATCGTAATCTCCATCCATTTCAGCTACATGCTTTGTAGGGAAAGTTGAAATTGCGAATTATTTTAAAATTATCTTTCTGTCCTAACAATCTCAGAATTAGCTTAAAATTTCAGAACTCTCCGCTGTTTCGTTTTCTTTCTACTTTGTGTCTTTCCAATTCACGTTGACACGTCTATTTTCACACGAACAGAAGGTAAAATCCCGCTGAAGTCGATTGCGCGATAAAAGTCGAAAAAGTGATTCGCACGGAGTGATAGCTTCGGCTATAAGGGTCGTTCACCCTAACGTCATAAATTATTTAGGCCGCCTGCTGTAAACACATGATATGCGACCGGACCTGGCTTCAGGTCAGGCCTTGTATTTTAGTGACACCTTAAATAGGGCGTTATCATTTGCGGTGTAAACGCGCGACGCAACCTAAGTGCTCGGACACACGGGCGGTCCGACCGCTAAAAGCTTTATTTGCTATGGTTCGGATTTGCTGCAGTTTCAGACTGAGAGCTGTCAAATTAGGCCGCGTCAATATTCAAAGCGATCCCGTCAATTCTTAGGTCTCTTTCGGTGTAAACGAATGATGACTAGTCCTACTTCGGGTCACGTTATAGGTCAGGCCGCGAACAGGTCGCTGGGTCTAAACGTAGCCAGAATATTAAAAAGAATTGCCGTTTATTACAGAGGCCCTCCACCACCCCCGCCGATTCCAATCGGCGGTCCTCCTTTTTTTTGTGTTTTCCTGTTTCACTTTTTACTAACATTTTCAATTTTTTTCTAACGTTTTCCTTTATTATTATCCAGCATACATATATTCGCATCAAATACAATTTGTATATCATATTACAATACAAAATTAAATATAGTTATTTATAATATAATATAATAAAGAAATTATATAACATAATACAAATTTATAAAATGCTGTTCAAAATACAATAAATATATAGTGGTCGTCGTTGACTCATTTCCAAAATTATTACTTCCGAGAACCGCCGACAAAATCGGAGATTAATTTCGATCTTGTAACGAGAACCCCAAACTTTCAACAGGGCACCAAACTAGACTTCGTGAATGGATCTTATAGAAATCGACGAGGAATAACTCTCCGCGACGAAGATCATTTCGACTTCCCACCGCGCACCGCTACGAACCACGCATTTCGCTGGTGCCCACCTGACGCGAGGGACAGCGATGAAGCTCCATCGTTGGGACAACAATCGCACTCAAGAACGAAAAAAATCGCGGCATTCGCAATTGTCATTAATATATATTTAAATACCTATTCCTTAACAAATACTTCTGAATGTAATTTGTAAGTATTCTAAATATAAATTTTTTTTAAATATTTCTAATATAGAAATATTTGTTAGGGATATTTAACACGTCGCGAAAATCATAGAAATGTTTAACAGAAAACGAGAATGATTATTCCGCGGATTTTTATTGCTAAAACCGACGATGAACGTAAATCTCGAATTTTGCAATAATTCTATAAATATTCCAATAAATAATTATTAAAATATACTCGCAATTCCGTAGTATAAAAAAAATGTGTCTTGCGAGCAAAAAGTTGATACTTTACCATTGGCTAAGCCAAAACTTGAGTCCTTACTATTTTATTTAATAAATGTTTATTATTAAATAAATTAATCAATTTCTATGAAAAATTGATAATTCTAAATACCAAATTTTAGGTTTAAAATCATCCTAAATTATTAATGACTTTCAACCTACTCAAAATATAAATCTCAATTTTAAAACAAACAATAAGTATTTTAAAATTAAATATTTATCAGACTTTAATTAAATGAATTTCTTGTTATCATACGAGTTTCGTCAGTTTCACGTAATTTACATAATTAACGCGATATTTTGGCTTACTAAGACCACATAAATGCTAGTATCAAATAGATATTCAAAAATATACATATTTAAAGATAATTTGGTAATTAATGTACAAAAGTAAATATGACGGCATTTATCTGGACATAGTAGATACCTATTACATAAATTTTACATTACATATTTAATATTACATATTACATAGAGTTTACAACAGTAAATATGACATAGATCATAACTATAACAAAAAAAATTCTGCGAAGGCTAAAAATTTAAAATTAATTAATTTTAAAATTAATTAAAAATTTTTAGATTTCGCAGAATTATTTTTAAAATTAATTTTAAACATTTAGTTTTTAGCCCCCTTTTTCAGTCATCAAATATGGAATTATTATATCCCGGCCTGTATTCTTATCTGTAATTTATTAAATAGTTTAATTACATTCAGTTTTAAAAATAAAGTTTACCTTTGCGATCACGGAAATTTTATTTTTCATTAAATGTTATTTAATTTGGAATATTTTAATCTCGATTTTAATTGTCAAATCATCAAATTATTATGTTTAGTCCCTACCTACCCGTATTTCTATTCATATATTTTCCTGCCCACCCGTATATTTACTCATTTATGCCTACCTATTCGCGTATTCCAAATTCCCTACTTACCCGTATTCTTACTACACAAATGTGAGGTAAAACCGCGGATAGAGTGGATATCTAAACGTATCTCATTGGGGTGTGTTAAATTCAACGGGATTCCCTAACCGCGATTATCCAAAATATGCAGGGAAATGGGCACCAATTTGAGAAATATATGGGCGCTAGCAATTTAATGCGAGCAAGTTAATTACTTTTCAATTCAATCGCGCGTATGTTATACGTATAAGTATATCACATAATTGCATGCCATGTCTCACACAAAAGTATGTACTTACTTTACACACCCTTCAGGTCAACATAGACCTTACCTTACGTGATTACATATTTAAATAATGCAAAGTCCTGCAGTTTTTTCTAGCCAGATTGGACCTACCTATTGTGTTGTTCTTGGCCAAATCCGTTCTGGCTGTATATCAGCCAGAGAATGGGAAGGACTCAAACTCCTTCGATACCGGCTGATTATCAGAGCCGGCAAATTTCAATGTTACGGTTGGTTGCGAATTGTTACAAACGTTAACAAAAAAACGCGTTAATTTATATATAAAAAAGATAAATAATTACGTTTGTTAATAAAATATTAATTAAATTTAAATTTAACTTAATTTTGCATTTAATTTCTCAGTATATTACGCGTTATCAAGAAATACATCTAAGCGATAAAAGGCAAGAAAGAATGATATATTTCATCAAAGATTGTAACAAATTTTATATTAACCGCATTTTAATGAAAATCGTCGCTATTATATCTCGATCGCGAATATTTTAATTCAAATACTATATAATGTAGAAACACGAAACAACCAAAATTTAAAAATTATTCGATGAATCAATCGATAAATCAATGAACAAATTTGACAACCAATTTTTAATACAATCCGAATCGCGATCCGCGAACCACGATTCGCGAACATTATTTGATCCCACCTCAGATATCAAGTGAGATATACAGAATGAATGACGTGAGATCCAAAAAATACAATAATTTCCGAAGCAATATTAAGTATATATTCACGCAGTAAGTATCGTAATCAATACAATGAATTTATATCGTATTCTCGCGCATGTGACATTTTCGCTTAATAAATTTTCACGCATATCATACAAACTTTCCGTTATTCTACTGCCAAATGTTATTAAAATTATGCTTAATATGACATATGAAATATGTATTAACTTTAAAATATTTCTATATAATAAAAGAAATTATTCTGTCACGCGGAAAAGTATTCGCTGGATCTCACGTCATTTTATTTTATTTATTATATAAAAAATGAAGCTATTGAATATGGATAGACTATAAGAGATTAGGATGAAATTGGTGTGTTATGTATATATGTATACCTATACATATAATAGAAATAAATATGTGATTTATATATAATAAGATTCACGAAGAATATGTGCAACGTGAGCCTAAATATCTTTCGATCTTTTTGATCTTTTTCATTCATCCGTGATACATGCATGTTAAATTTGTTTATGCATTTTGCTTTCTTGCATCTATTTATGTAATATTTAAGCCTGGAAAGAAAAGAAAATTAAAAAGAAAGAAAGAAAGATAAAAAAACACAAATTGTTGTAACAAACTTCTTCTTATACCTATACACATAATAGTTATTGGATTTATTTTATTTTATTGAATCTATCTATTCCCTTATCCACAGATATTTCTCTTTTTAATTTTTTATTTATTTAGTAACAGCAAATCGCTATCTACAGCCGATCTTTAAAAAATTATTTTTATTTATTACTATCGTATGTCTAAAAGATATTTAAAAGTATTTTAAAAATCTTATTGTCCGAAAAATAAATGTCCAGAAAGAACTCAAGTGATGAGACAGCTTATATCAAAAAAATATTATTCTATTTTTTGCAAAATTTTATTTTAATTTTTTTCAATATCTATTTTTTAAAAATTGTTTCAGGAACAAACACAAAATGTAATTAATTTGGTACTCAATAATAAAATATTTGTATATTTAAAAAATTTCAATAAATCGTCTATCAGGCGACTGATATACTTCGCTGTCAGTTAGACGTATCAAATAAATGATGCGTCGACATAACGAGTTCTAATGTGAACGATGCGTGCTAACGCGAGAGCGTTCTCCCGTAATTGCACAACAAATTGATAAATAAGAGAGAGTTCCAAAATTAATTATTCAGAACCTAGTCTAATTTAGTCTATCCATTTTAGGGCAACGGATCTGTGACAAGACGCATTTATTTGGCATTATTAGATATGAATAATACATAAATATATACAATCTAATATTCACAGATTCGTTACCCTATAATAAAAAAGCAAAATTCGTCACTCACCAGCCGATGCGCAACGGGCGGAGTTATACATATTCCGTATACGGAGTATATGGAACTATAACGTTCGTACCTATGAGATGATTCTGTAACACAAAAACGAATGATTCAAATTAAAGAGACGCTGAAAATGATCAACGTTCTAGAAAATAATTCTTACGCGCGTCAAATTCGATTTTTAGTTCGATTTACTAATATAATTATTATCTATTTTCCGGAAAAATCTTTACGAGAATAAACTTTTATAAAATTTTATATGGTTTCTCTTTCTCTATTTATTTCTAATTATGGGTGGAGTTCCAAAAACGGCCCCTCTCCGATTTCGATGAAACTTTGTGAAAAGCTTCGTCTTGGGTTAAAATGAAAGCCCTTAAAAGGAATTTTGGCGACTCCAATTAGAAAGCCATTTTTTTAAGTAAAAAGTTTTTTAAATTAAAGTTTTAAATAAAATAGTGAAAAGAACGGTAAGCGTTATATTAATGATGGTTTCTGGTAGTATTTTTTACGCTGAACAAAAAATTATATAGGTCTTATAGAGCTAACTGCTCTAGTTTTCGAGATATACAGTGTTAAAGTTAAAAAGGTATTTATGCATAAAAGCGACTCCCTCTCCGATTTGGTTTATTTTTTAATATGTTGTTGGGGATGTCTTTCCGAGTCATTTCATATATATATATAAGGGTCGGACTCAAATAGTTTCGGAGATACAGGCTGAGAAAGGATAAAAATAATAAATACGAAAATAAACGTTTAATGATGATTTATTCAACACTATCATTAGGAATCTGAAAGATTTCAGCCATTGCATTCAAAGAATGCGGTAATCCGAGCGTAAAGACCAATAGAGTCACTTGAAAACATAAACAACCGGTATAATACACAGGGACTTCCACGCTAAACAAGAATCCACTCCCCCTACTATTTTCACCGCTACAATAAATATGTACTTTTTATATACCACTGTTCTTATGCTTTAACAAATATGTGCTTTCTAAGTTGAAGCACATACAAAGCACACACTTGGTTGAAATCTTTCAGATTCCTAATGATAGTGTTGAATAAATCATCATTAAACGTTTATTTTTGTATTTATTATTTTTATCCTTTCTCAGCCTGTATCTTCGAAACTATTTGAGTCCGACCCTTATATATATATATGAAATGACTCGGGAAGACATCCCCAACAACATACTAAAATATCAAGCAAATCGGAGAGGGAGTCGCTTTTATGCATAAATACCGTTAAAAATAAATAAAGTTTTTACTTAAAAAAATGGCTTTCTAATTGGAGTCGCCAAAATTTCTTTTAAGGGCTTTCATTTTAACCCAAAAGGAAGCTTTTCACAGTTTCAGCAAAATCGGAGGTGGGCCGTTTTCGGAACTTTATCCCTAATTATTTTAAATAAAACGGCTCTCGAATAAGTGGGAAAGAACAAGTAATTTTAAGATAAGATATGATACTTACCCCAAGATTGCTCCGCCGCGGCCGGTGCCCGATGCCTCTGCCAGGCCTTTTCTTCCTCTCAGAATGTCTGGGTTGAAGGCGGTAAAGCTTCCTCCTCCTTCCGTTACACAAGACACTCACAAAACCACTGTTCAATATCCCGCGATCGAGAGCGAAGTAACTGTCTTAAAATACGATCGCGATACTTTACGACACTCCCGAGATGAAACAACGGCGTACTACGACTACTACGGCGCACTCCCGTTATTTAAATCCGATAGTTCACCGAGTTTCTCTTTCCGTTGAACGCAGCACGCGCAAACGGAATAATCCGATAGTTAATCGAGAATGCTGCATCTATTTAGCACGTGCTCTATTACCGTAACACTTATCTCGTTACATATCTCGCGACGTAATAACGTTACGCACGGAGCGGCTCGCTCGGCTACCTGTCGGGTCGAGTGTCGGGATGTGAATGGACGTGAATGAATGAATGACTGCGCGGCGCGCTACCGGTGAACAGTGACCACCGTGGCCGTGACGCGACGCGGCGTACGTGCTACCCCTGCCGCCCCCACCCTCCTCCTCCCGCGACTGACTACGCGTACGAAAAAAAAGAATGTCGATCACCTGCGTGCCACGTGCCAACGGTCTCGCCACCGCGTCGCTAATATTTACTTGACAATAACGTTTAATTTATATTATACATATGTAATTATGTATCTAGCGGGATGGAATAAACGTACGCTGAATATTCCGCTGCTCGTATCTCGATGAATGCATGGGCTGTTATCGCATATCTCTCGCGTTGTTTCCTGGACCCGTATATTAGCGCATCACCCGATAATTTCTTTCTCAATAATACTTCGATTTAATTGTAAGTAAGAAACGATTTTAGAGTAATAAAATAATTCAAAATGAAGAAGAGTAGGTAACGCGAGCTATCGCGCGGTCGGCTCTCTTTGCTCGCTTGTTTCGTTATTTCGAGCATGTATTATGGAACTTTTCGGAATGGATTTCGATTGTTTAGTTTTAGTTACACTCAACTCTCGTTTTACGCCGTACAGATAGGTATGCGTAAGAAGAAATCGTGTGATTTGGAAAAAACCATACGTAATTATTTAATTAAAAAACCGTGACTGCAATTGAAGAGAATAAAGCCGAACGAACAACGTATCAAAATGATAAGAGAATCTCGATTGATAATAACAACCAAGCTGCTGAAATATAATTAAAAAATAAAGTCTCTCTATAGTATTACTCGCTTGTTTAACATGATAATATATGGGCATGTGTCGGATTTAAAAATTTAATTAGTTTATTATTAGAAATTAAAAACTAAAGCTTGCACACGAAAGATTACATACAATTTCTCGAAAAAGACGCGTTATTTCGAAAAATCTCGTTAAAAAAATCGCGTAAAAAAATTCGGAGAACGCAAGAAGAGAGTTGGCTGCATTCTGTAAATTTCTATTGTATTTTCTAAGAAAAACGAAACAATTCCGATCGAAATCCATTTCGAAAAGTTCCATAAGTAATAAGTACATGCTGGAAATAACGAAAAGCATCGTGAAAAGAAAATATAATACTTTGAAGATGGATATGCGTAAAGAAGGCCAAATGTGTTAACAGTGCAAACCATATTCCACGAAGTTTTTGATTCAAATAGTATTTGCTATCAAAGAATAAAATTATTTCACGAATCTTATAATGTCACGATACTTATTATCCTTTTATTTTAGGAGGCAATATGTCCTTTGTTTCATATCCTTGATTCTTTTGGATAATTTTTGGTATCCGTATCAAGCAATTTTTCTACGTTCTTTATTATACCTCGAAAAAATCCAAGTAATATCTTTACCTTAAAAAAACCAAAGTAATATATTTACCTTGAAAAAATCGAAGTAATATATTTATTACAAAAAAAAGAAATGATATCTTTAAATTATGCGCCAATTAAATATATATTATATCGAAAAATAACTATTGTTCTTTTAAAAAATGTATTCCCATTAAAGTGAAAAAATTAATATAAAATGTGAAAAATTTTAGTGAAAAAAACTTGGCGCTGCTAAACATAATAATATATATTAATGAAACAATTCTATAAATGGAAAAAGTACTTTAAATTAATGTGTGAAAGTCTCTACATTCACATTGTAATTATTAATTTAATATTTTAAATTAGTTATTTATTGCTTTCAAATATTTTAAAATTTGGCAGCGCCAAGTTTTTTTCACTAAAATTTTTCACATTTTATATTAATTTTTTCACTTTAATGGGAATACATTTTTTAAAAGAACAATAGTTATTTTTCGATATAATATATATTTAATTGGCGCATAATTTAAAGATATCATTTCTTTTTTTTGTAATAAATATATTACTTCGATTTTTTCAAGGTAAATATATTACTTTGGTTTTTTTAAGGTAAAGATATTACTTGGATTTTTTCGAGGTACAAAGATAACTACTTCGATTTTTTCAAGGTACACCACGCGTGCTTGGCGTCTTTTTTTTACCTTTTTGTAAAAGGTAATTTTGTACGGATATCACCCCTTTTTGTTATAGATACATCAAACGCCATAATGTCTATCGACATCGACATTTATGTCTGATAAAATCAAATGTAAATATTTTTTGTATTATAACTTACAAGAATTATATCTGAGAGTTTGACATCCTTAAATGTGCAGTGTAGTTTGTATAAATTTATAAACATTAAAAAAATTAAGACACAAAATATGAATATATTAGGCAAAGTCAAATTTGTCGAGAGCACATTATGCAGTGTTTGCTATAAATAAATTTTGTCGAAAGAAAAACAGATTTGATACAGAATTTGGCATGTACGATGCTATTGGCAGAATTTCACATAGTAGATAATATATGTATATAGTAAAGTTTGTTAACAAAATAATGCAATTAATAATTTATAATACAAACTACACTGCACATTTAATTAAGGATGTCACTGTCAGATATAATTTTTGTGTTATAATACAAAAAATATTTAGATTTAATTTTATCAGATATATTTTATAGTCATTATTAGAGAAAAAGAGAGAGAGAACGCGAGCGGGAAACGCGAGCGTGACCGCGAGAAAGAGCAATACGTACGATAGATATAACCTCGCGACCCTCGCACAGGGTGTATCCCAGGAACCAGCCATCCGCAAGGCGCGAACTCTGTCACTCCAGCACTGCACTTCGTTCGGAGTGTTCGGATGCGACGACGCGGACGGAATATTTCTCGACGACGCGGACGTCTAAAGCGGCCCATAACATGTACGAGTTTGATTCGCGAGCCGGACTCAAACGTTTTTCACCACACACACACTCCCGAATAGTCCCGAAATTTGGCTCGTCGGACGCCGAGCCCGTCTCGTAACATCTCACCCACGAACGAGTGGAAACCGAGCCGAGCCGGACTCGCGACGTGTATGGGCAACTTTACGGTTATGTTTACTCCTGTCACCTCACATGTGATCGATCGATCGAACTAACGCATCTCTACGCGTAGAGACTAGAGCGCCGCATAACGGCAAGGGTATGAACGCCACAAGAAAATCAGACCCCCCAGCAGCGCCGCCACGCCGTGGCGAGAATGTGATGAAAGTCACGATCTGGGACGACGATGACGTATCTTAATTAAAAATTTCACTCTTTATCCTATGCATCGTAATATCTCCGCTCGTAGGGCACGTAGCGGAAAAATAAAAACACTTTTCTTATATAAATTTGGTCCAAGCTTTACGATAAGCCTAGTTAGAACTTGATCCGTTCACTGGTTATCGAGATCTAAAAATCTCGGGTACTCGCAACTCGTCGCGTCGCGTATATAGAGCCACGGCTGTCTCGCTCCGCGCGTACTTGGCGCGAGACACTACCGTGTCTCTTGATTTATGAAATTATATTAGTTGCGAGATTAAGTTATAAATATTAATAACGATAATATTAAAAATAAATAAACAAAATATAATGAGTAATTGGTATTAAAGTTTTCAAGGAAAATTTTTAATAAGAATATCACAATCTCCGACAGTTTCAGGTACCTCCTTTACAGGGAAAGGAGGTACAGTTGCGAACTCAAAGGGCAAACGGCCTATCTTTCGTTTTCACATCACTGGATCATTCTCGGATAATTTCTTCTTCTATTTTTTTTATTAGAGCGTTTTTAGATTACGAGAGCTCTTTTCCAAATAAACTCTGAACTTAATTAGGATTTAAAAAAAAATGTTTTGCGCCTACGTAACTTTTGATAATATTTCATTATATTAAATAATAATAGATAAACTTGATTGTTGTGTGAATAACGCAGATAATAGGAATGTACCTTAATACGACGTGGCTTTTTATCTTTTTGTAATAATACTTTCGTATATATATACATTTTGGTAAATATGGATAATAACGGACCCCCCCCCCCCCCCAATGACCTTCACCTTTACATATGTTGTCAAGGTCACCCTCCTGAGTAACCTTCAGAAGGTTTTAGCCGTCGCTCGTTCTTTATTAAATAGTTATTAACAAAGAAAGTTTAAAAAATATTGCAGCTATTTTGAGTATTGAAAGGCATAAACGACTAATGTGTACGTGGAAATAGTACATGTATGTAAGAACGAAGGAAAGTCATACAATAATACAATTATGGTTAAAGCAAAGAATACTTTATGCTTCCTAACACATAAAATTGTATATATATGTATACTTTTCTATATCAACTATTCTCTGCTTTAACAAAAAGACGGTCCAATATATTAACAATTTACTGCTTTAAGTGATTTTCCTTCGTTCATACATGTACTATTTCCACGTACACATTAGTCGTTTATGCCTTTCAATACTCAAAATAACTGTAATATTTTTCAAACTTTTTTTGTTAATAACTTTTTAATAAAAAACGAGCGATGGCTAAAACCTTCTGAAGGTTACTCAGGAGAGTGACCTTGACAACATATGTAAAGGTCAAGGTCATTGGGGCTGGGTCCGTTATTATGCATAATTACCTACATTTTTCAACTCAACAAATTCCTCGCTGAGCAATGTCTCGAAGAGCATTCTCAAGCTAAAGCTAATATGATGGATTAGTACATATTGTTGCGCCCGTGCCAAGACATCGTACTTGTGGGCCGAAATTGGCTCCGCTCCGCAGAAGTTTCAAGCCGAAGCGCGTCCCTTGACAACGGGGACGCATAGAATTATTGATCTTATTACCGCCTGTCAGATTGTTCTGGTGACTCGTTTTCGTTCGGACTGGTTTCCCAGAACTCTTTACTGTATTCCGTTCTAAGCCTGAATAAATCCGAGTTCTTTTAACGAGTGTGGTTATTTCTGCGATCCCGGGAGTACGCGGACGCGTTCGCGAGTGCGCGCGACTCAAAGAGCGAACGGAGCGTAACAATATAATTAAATTGATAATTAATTTAATAATAATAATAATACTAACAAGCAACGTTAAAAGCAATAGTATACGATTTATTGCGAGAAATACCATAATTATTAAAAACCGTATGACCGAATCATAATCCATTTATTTTTGGAAAGCTTAAAGAAACAATTCATATCCCGTCACAACTTTCACTCGGTTTTTAACTAATAAATATAAAAGAATCTAATTTTCACTATTTTTAATTTGTTTGTATTGGAATTTCATCTATACTTTAGCGAGTTCAGAAATTATTTTCTAATTTTTCAATCATATTTCTTTTCCATTGCGGCTATTCTACCTTCTTAAGATTTACAAACTAGCTCATGCGTGGCATCCATTTTTATGTATCCTCATCCAAGATTGCAAGAGAAAGAAATAAGACATCGTGGTGTTCATAATCTGACTTGAGTCGAGGACAACGAATTAGTTATCATCAGTATAAAGAACTGATTAAATAAATAAACGAATGTAATTACATTTAAAGTCAATTTAATAACTTTGAAATTATAGCTCAGAGATTTTGCCTGCGTTCGTTGTTATTCCCCTATAAGGGAGCTATTGGGAAAATAAAATCTGTAATATATTTATATGTATGGTTTATTTGCAGTCGCTTTATAAAAATAAAATTTATTGTAATAAATTTATTTATAGATATAGTAGAAGAGAAATTCGCGAGTATATTAATATGTAATAATATTGTTATCGATACACAAAGAAATTAATTATTGAAATTTTTAAAAGCAATCTTTATACTATTTTTTATAAAATTTAAAACTAAAATCTTATAAATAATATTAGCATGTAAATTATTTTAAATTTTGACATCGATTAGTTTTTAAACATTTTTAACAAAGTTCAAGATTTTTTAATGTTGAAATGTTATAAAAGTTCTCAAAAACTAACCGGTGAAAGAATTTAAAAAAATTCTTGTAATAATAAACATATTAAATAATAATGAATTCAATAATAACTGGAAAAATTTCACGTCACATTGTAAATAAAGAAATCACGGTGGTTTACAAAACTACGAAAATTATAAAACTTTATCTATTAACTTCTCTGTTTACGGATGTTCTCACAACAGAAATTTTAATAAGCTCCATAAATATTAATATAAGTGTAAATCATATTTCAAAAGTAATATCTTAATAGTAAGAATAAAAAATGCTTAATCAATTTTGATCTGAAAAATAACTATAATATCACCATAAAATTTTTTATTAATGCAAATGATTGTTTATTAGTATCTATCTATTGTTTGCATCAACATATTTGACACTTTTACGTTTTCCAATTAACATAATTAATATAGTTATTTGATAATGTACGTACAATAATTTAATAAGATTAATAATATCTAAATAATAATTTTGTAAAGTACATATTTTGGATTATTATATTTATATTATTTGAAAAATGTATGATTTATTACGTATTCTTTACAAAAGTTATTATTAATTTTTTTATTTGTGCCAAAATATATTGCTTGTACAGATGACATTGTCTTGGAAGAGAAATTGGTCCATCGAATATGCCAATATACACACTGATTGTGAGAGAAAAAAATGGTTGCAGTTATCACAATTTTACTATAATTTTTAGTTATTTTCGGTGTTAACTACATTTTTTTAGTTATTTTAACAATGCAAATTACAGCTAACTCAAAACTACATTATTGTTGACACAGCTTTAACAAGCATTCATTCAACCATAACACTAGAATCTGTGATTTATATATGTATAGTGTAAATTTAATAATTGAAAAATCTATGCATATAAAATTGTTTTCACTAATATTATTAATATTAGTAAAAACAATATTACTAATATTATTAATTTTTATAGTTAATAACTATAATAACTATAAAATTTAGAAGCTCCAATTATTTTATTTTACAATTATAGTCGCAAATACCAAATGCGTCTTTTTCGTAGTGATATCGGAGACTTTGCTTTAGAGTTGCTATTTGGGACCAATAAAGATATAGTTCTCTCTTGCTTAATATAAAAAATTGCTTTTTTCTTATCTAGCTTTATACTTATCTTTGAAAATTATAATTATAATACAAACTATATAACGTTATATAAATTTTACACAAAATAAACGAAATATTTTGTGCAAAAAGTCCATAGTATTGAATTCGTAATATATTCTTCTCTATTGTGTTGTATCACATATACGAGGTGAACAGTTACTCGTCACTAGCATCTAAGTATTTCGTCTCTCTTTGGTTAACGTGAGTCGGGACGTTTGCTTGTAGATAAATTTCTGTCAAAATCCGCAACATTGCTGTCCATTGATTTTAAAGTGGATATTCTACATTTATACATATATGTATATAGAATAATTATTTGTTCAAGGATTTTATATATATTAAGATCATTTTTAAAATTTAGTGTCGTTGGAAAAAGAAACCTTAATAATGTTATGATATATAGAATAAATCGCATAATGCAAATATTAAATCAAATAATTACTTATCAATGGCGCCTTTTTGTCTGTCTGCTTGTTTAAGCTACGTCTGATACAGTTCCTCTTGTAATGAAAATAATATCTGCAGACACAGCGAATCGAAATCCCATTGATCAAAAGAAACCGTTGATTCTGAGGTACTCGGAACATTTCTGTATACGGCATAATTAGAAACGTTAGAACATGCGATAGACGTTTCAATTGTAATAGCATTAAAAATGTCATAGCTGTGTACATTACTAAATTATAAAAAAAAATTATTTTTGTGGTGTGATTAACAAGTAGAAAAGATAAAATAATTATTTAAAATATTTTAGTTACAAATATTTCTTGTGCGAGAACGTAAATATTTAACTATTAGATAGGACATCATTGCATTGTACGACATAAGCAAAAAGAATAATTACTCATAAACTGTGTCCAATTCTCTTATTTGCTCAGATAACGGAATAGGCGCACCAAATGACTCTTGACTTTGATGTTGTGCAGAAAAATCCATATCATAGCCGTACGAACTTGAAGAACTTGGTCTGCATTTAAATGTGTAATCATAAATGGAATTATTTATTATATATTAGATATAGATATAGTTAATGAAACGGTTAATAAATAGATGTGAATATACTTTATATAGTATACGGTCTCGAATACGATATAGATTACACTTTTAGAACAAGCAATGTCTAATTCACAAAATTTATAATTTATACATGTATATGTACTGTGTAATAATTGCAAAGCGAATAATTACTCGTTATGAGAACTTGTTTCTTCACTTGTTCCTGCACTTGTTGCTAATGTCATTTTGTACATATTATTAGATAAAGCTTTTGAGTCTCCTTGACGTTTCGCTTCTTTTGTAGACGTGCCCATGTCTGTAGCGATGTTTGTATCCGTATCTCTGCTCGAACTTGGACTGGTTATCCTACATTGACATATAGAGTGATTAAAAAAGAAATGCGATATAAAATAATTAGTTCTAATAGTGCGATTCATTAAGAGAGTACCATTTCAAAAATTGTTATTCCATCATTTAGGAGCGATTTAGTCTAGAATCAAATGTTCGAATAATAGTAAAATCACAGACGCAATTGCAGTTGGAGAAACACGATTTTACATAATACAAATAATTATTATATAGATTTCTTAATGTTTAACACTTGTATGCGCTACATTATCTTTATAGCTATATATTTAATAAATATTTTATTTTATTATCAATTTTATATTCTTTAGTATTGTAATAAATTTTTAAATGAATACTTACTTATGTTCAGTTTTCAAGTGATCAGTCAGAAGTGCAGTTATTGGTGCACAATAAATTGTTTTATCAAAACATTTATGGCATTTTGCATACAAAGTATCATCTATTGTGAAGTAATTCCAGAGCCAAAAATTTGTATAATTTTTCTCTACTTCCGTTAATTTGTCTTTATGTTTACATATCAAGTGTCTGTATATAAAACTATAATTCATGTTTGTGTAACTAATTACTACAAAGCAATAATTGCATCTTGCTGCATCTCCTCTTAATTTTGTATAATATTTACGTATGACATCCGTGTGACATACTGGAATCTCTTCTTTATTTACATTATGTTGTATATTATGTACTATAGAATCATATTTTAGCTTGTGTTCATGGAGTAAATGATCTTTTAATTTTGTTAATGTTTCTTTAGACGATAAAATATTATCTTTATCACTTGAGAAACACACGTTACATATATGACACGTTAATGTGGGATTATAATATTGCAACACCCACTTATTATCTTCTGTTTTTTGCTCTGCCATTATTGCCGTTCTATTCTGCGGAGAATTCGTGTTTTCTTGACGTTCCGCTTCTTTTGTAGGCTGACCCATGTCTGTATCGTTGTCCGTATTATCCGGATCACTGCTTGAACTTGGGCCGGTTTTCCTATACATATTTATGTTTAGAATTATTAAAGACGTATAAAAAAAATGCAAAAAATACATTGATATATAGAGTGATTAAAAGAGAAATGCGATATGAAATAATTAATTCTAATAGTGCGCTCCGTGATGAGGGTACCGTTTCAAAAATTATTATACGATCATTTATAGAAGCGATTTAGTCTAGAATCAAATATTCAAATAATAGTAGAATCACAGACGGAATTACAGTTGGAAACACGATTTTAATCATAATACAAATAATTATTATATACGTTTCTTAATGCTTAACACTTGTATATGCGCTACATTTTCTTTAGTTATTAAATATTTCATTACTATTTAATTTTATGTTCTTTAGCATCGTAATAAATTTTTAAATAAATTAATACTTACTTATGAGGTTTCAAGTGATCAGTCAAAAATGTAGTTGGTGGTGTCCTATAAAATGTAGAATCACTAGTTTCTTCACTTGTTCCTGCACTTATTGCTGATGTCACTTTGTACATATTATTAGATAAAGCTTTTGAGTCTCCTTGACGTTTCGCTTCTTTTGTAGACGTGCCCATGTCTGTAGCGATGTTTGTATCCGTATCTCTGCTCGAACTTGGACTGGTTATCCTACATTGACATATAGAGTGATTAAAAAAGAAATGCGATATAAAATAATTAGTTCTAATAGTGCGATTCATTAAGAGAGTACCATTTCAAAAATTGTTATTCCATCATTTAGGAGCGATTTAGTCTAGAATCAAATGTTCGAATAATAGTAAAATCACAGACGCAATTGCAGTTGGAGAAACACGATTTTACATAATACAAATAATTATTATATAGATTTCTTAATGTTTAACACTTGTATGCGCTACATTATCTTTATAGCTATATATTTAATAAATATTTTATTTTATTATCAATTTTATATTCTTTAGTATTGTAATAAATTTTTAAATGAATACTTACTTATGTTCAGTTTTCAAGTGATCAGTCAGAAGTGCAGTTATTGGTGCACAATAAATTGTTTTATCAAAACATTTATGGCATTTTGCATACAAAGTATCATCTATTGTGAAGTAATTCCAGAGCCAAAAATTTGTATAATTTTTCTCTACTTCCGTTAATTTGTCTTTATGTTTACATATCAAGTGTCTGTATATAAAACTATAATTCATGTTTGTGTAACTAATTACTACAAAGCAATAATTGCATCTTGCTGCATCTCCTCTTAATTTTGTATAATATTTACGTATGACATCCGTGTGACATACTGGAATCTCTTCTTTATTTACATTATGTTGTATATTATGTACTATAGAATCATATTTTAGCTTGTGTTCATGGAGTAAATGATCTTTTAATTTTGTTAATGTTTCTTTAGACGATAAAATATTATCTTTATCACTTGAGAAACACACGTTACATATATGACACGTTAATGTGGGATTATAATATTGCAACACCCACTTATTATCTTCTGTTTTTTGCTCTGCCATTATTGCCGTTCTATTCTGCGGAGAATTCGTGTTTTCTTGACGTTCCGCTTCTTTTGTAGGCTGACCCATGTCTGTATCGTTGTCCGTATTATCCGGATCACTGCTTGAACTTGGGCCGGTTTTCCTATACATATTTATGTTTAGAATTATTAAAGACGTATAAAAAAAATGCAAAAAATACATTGATATATAGAGTGATTAAAAGAGAAATGCGATATGAAATAATTAATTCTAATAGTGCGCTCCGTGATGAGGGTACCGTTTCAAAAATTATTATACGATCATTTATAGAAGCGATTTAGTCTAGAATCAAATATTCAAATAATAGTAGAATCACAGACGGAATTACAGTTGGAAACACGATTTTAATCATAATACAAATAATTATTATATACGTTTCTTAATGCTTAACACTTGTATATGCGCTACATTTTCTTTAGTTATTAAATATTTCATTACTATTTAATTTTATGTTCTTTAGCATCGTAATAAATTTTTAAATAAATTAATACTTACTTATGAGGTTTCAAGTGATCAGTCAAAAATGTAGTTGGTGGTGTCCTATAAAATGTAGAATCACTAGTTTCTTCACTTGTTCCTGCACTTATTGCTGATGTCACTTTGTACATATTCTTAGATAAAGTTTTTGAGTCTCCTTGACGTTTCGCTTCTTTTGTAGGTTGACCCATGTCTGTATCGTTGTCCGTATTATCCGTATCATTTCTTGAACTTGGACCGGTTTTCCTATATATATTTATGTTTAGAATTATTAAAGAAATATAAGAAAAATGCAAAAAATAATTTTTATCCGACAATTCGAAATGTGATAACTCGAAAATATGATAACATTTTCATTAATGACCAATTATTTGGATATGGAACGTACGTTGTAATAATAAATTTATGTCTCTCGACACATACACACATTGTATATATACACAGTGTACCCGTTAAGTAATAAGACAACAATTATTTTATCAAAAAAAATAACTTTATTTAGAATTGTCTATTATAAGTTTTTAAAATAGTCTCTCTTTATTTCCACACAACGCTGAGATCTTTCGTATAGGTGTTCCAAAGGCGTTCAAACGATGGAAGTTCTGAACTGCAATATGTTTCAATTTGTCGGTCACACCGCGTTGGATGTCCAAAATTTCGCTATAGCGCTCCCCTTTTAAGGCAGTCTTTACTTTTGGGAAAAGAAAAAAGTTTGCTGAAGAAAAATCTGGCGGGTAGGGTGGATGTTCAATCACACAGATCGACTTTGAAGCAAGAAACTGCTTCACAAACAGCGCACAGTGCGCGGGCGCATTGTCATGCAATAAAAACCAATTGGGAAACCAATTTTACTATTACTTGGGAGTAATGCAACGTGTGTATGCTTGCATGCGGTGTGCCAGGAAAGAAATTTTTAAAAGCAACAATTGGTTTTTGTTGCATAGCAATGCGCCCGCGCACATGTGCGCTGTCTGTGAAGCAGTTTCTTGCTTCAAAGTCGATCTGTGTTATTGAACATCCACCCTACTCGCCAAGTTTGGTTCCAGAAGACTCTTTTTTTTTCCCAAAGGTAAAGTCTGCCTTAAGGGGTCATCTCACTTTGAACTCTCAAAAAATCCGCTATTTTTATGAATTTTTTTTTGGCAATACCAATGCAGATAATTGAATGAATGTTTTTAGTACTTATTAGGCATGCTTTAAACAACAAAACATATTTTTTGTAGAATTTTTAGTCAAGTTTATTTAATGGAAAATACAACAATGCGAACAAGTAAAAAAAAAAAGGTTGGTCCACTGCGGGCATTGTAACTGCTCGTAGAATCATCTGAAACTAAAAAACAAAAGAGATTCTTGATTAGTATGAGTGTCGCTATAGCGTGAACCTCCAGAAATAATTTATGTTTGAAAATAAAAAAATGGTGGAGGTTTAAAGAAAGAAGTTGAATAATATTATTCAAGTTTTTTCTTTAAACCTCCACCATTTTTTTATTTTCAAACATAAATTTTTTCTGGAGGTTCACGCTATAGCGACACTCATACTAATCAAGAATCTCTTTTGTTTTTTAGTTTCAGATGATTCTACGAGCAGTTACAATGCCCGCAGTGGACCAACCTTTTTTTTTTTACTTGTTCGCATTGTTGTATTTTCCATTAAATAAACTTGACTAAAAATTCTACAAAAAATATGTTTTGTTGTTTAAAGCATGCCTAATAAGTACTAAAAACATTCATTCAATTATCTGCATTGGTATTGCCAAAAAAAAATTCATAAAAATAGCGGATTTTTTGAGCGTTCAAAGTGAGATGACCCCTTAAATGAGGAGCGCTTTAGCGACATTTTGGACACATAACTGACATAACGCGGTATGACCGACAAATTGAAACATATTGCAGTTCAGGACTTCCATGCATCGTGCTTTTGAACACCTATACAATAGATCTTAGCGTTGTGTGGAGTTGGAGGGAGATTATTTTGTAAACTTATAATGGACAATTCTAAATAAAGTCATTCGTTTTGATAAAATAATTGTTGTCTTATTACGTAATGGGCACACCGTGTATATATATATATGGAAAGGTTAAAGCTATAGTGGTATATGTCACTTTTCTCAACCTATCGAGTTGAGTTCATAGGTGCAGTCTACACATACAGATATGCTGAAAGAAAAAGTGGTCAAAAAAAGTGACTTACACCACTATGGCTTTAACTTCTCCATATGTATTTTTTCTATATTATAACGTGAATACTTATAAGAACTGTATCATGCAAATGTTTAATATCTGATTTAAATTTTTGTAATATATTGGTATACGTTAAGCAGGTTGTAGGAAGAATTAGAAATATTAAGAATTGCGAGAGATTTAAATATAAGCCCTTTTATAAATAATTTCAGCATATAAACCTTTTTACATTTTTTTACCGGAGAGTTTTTGAGAACATTTATAAGTTTATGATCTTTTTATGTTATACAGAGTAAAAATAACCTAGCATTATCACCATATAAATGAAATTTCAATAAAAATCATGTATATATATATATATATATGAATAGTACGGATACGTATGTTTATTTTTGTATCATATTTATCGAAACGTGCAAAAAACCGGTTTTACACATATTTCGACAAGATTCATCCCAAAAACTCAGGCGTTATATTGCGACTAGAATTGCAATTTCAATCATATTACAAAAATAAATATTATGTATTGTATGCCTTTTTTGATAAACATATATATGCGTTACATTAATACTTACTTATGAACTGCTTCCAAGTGTGTTTTCAAATCTCTCACTTTTATTCTCATTTTACAAGTAGTAATGTTGCATATCCAATGTACGTTCTCCTTTGTATAGTGATCGTAATACCAAAGTATTTTTCTTTCCTTCTTCTGTATTTCTGTTAATTTGTCTTCATGATTATTTTTCAAGTGTTCATGTAACATTTTATATTTCAAGTCTTCTTCTTGTATCTTATCAATTTTCAAGAATTTTTGTAACATATAAGCTTCGAGTTGGTAATTAATTACTTCAAAGCAAATATTGCATTTTGCCATATCTTCTTTTAATTTTGAAAAGTGTTTTCGTATGTAGCGACGTACTGGAATCTCTTCTTTATTTATATCATCTTGTACGGAATCATACTTTATCTTGTGTTCATTAAGTAAATGCTCTTCTAATGTTGTTAATGTTTCTTTAGACAACCATAAACTAGCTTTATTATTCAACGAATGTGAATAATCACATTTTTTACATATTAATGTGGGAATATAATATTGTAACACCGACTCATCGCCTGCTTCCCGTTTTACCACTGGCGGAGAATGCGCGTTTTCTTGACATTTGTTCGTTTCTTTTCCATGCTTACTCATGTCTGTATTGCTGTTTGTACTATTCGTGTCACTGCTTGAACTTGGACCGGGTTTCCTATATTTATATTTAGAATAATTAAAAATGTAAGAAATGCGATTAAATAATTATTTCTAATATAGTGCACGCTATTCTGTTGGAGGCCAAGGCTACCGTTTTAAGGTTCTACTGGAGTCACGGTGGAGACCTCACGCGGCAAGTCGTAAATTACGATTCGTAAATCTCGTTTTACGGCCAAAATAATGAAAAATTCGCACTTTAAGGGGATCCTAAAGCCGTCAGTAGAACTCTGTTTTACCCTTTTTTTTTTGGGCGGATAAATCTTTGAATTGGCTTTATAGAATCGAAAAACTCTTTTACACAATTAAAGTACGCATAAAAATGAAGGGCGCTCCAGACGAGTTTTTATCAAAATCAAAAAAAAGTTAAATTATTTTTAGTTCCGTGCTAGATCGTGGCGCTGTCACGTTGGAGTTTGCCTGTCACTTCAGGATCCCCTCTGCGATATTCGCGATCAGCAGTATTGTTTTCAAAGAGCTACAGACGATTTTTGGGGTAAATAGTCAAATTATAAACCCGAATCCGTACCTAATTCACCGTGACTCCTGTTGACCCTTAAGAATCTTATTCAGACATTTAGAAACAATTAAGTGTCTAGACTCAAATATTATATATTGATCTGATAATTTACCCCTTTATTTAAATATAAAAATATTTTTATTAATGACTATTAAATATTTTTATTAATTATATTTGGATATGAAATATGTAGAAAAGGTAAATTTGTGTTTTTTGACGGATATATAGATTTGCTATAATATAATAATGCGATAACGTACGTTAATACTTATAAGAATTGTATCACACAAATCTTAAATATTCAAAATATAAGCTTCTTTATAAATAATGTCAGCATGTAAACTCTTTTAAATATTTTCAATGGTTTGTTTTTGTTGTTTTTGAGGAAATGTATGACAAAGTTTATGATCTTTGACGTTCTACAGAGCAGATGTCATGTAGAATTATAATCATGTGATTAAATTTTTATTAAGTATGTATATCTACATCTATATATATGATATGATGGATATTTACGTGTATTTTTGTATCATATATTCGCTGAAACACGCGAAAATCCGATTTTACACATATTTTGATAAGATTCAAAATAATTCAAAAACAGACGGAATTAATGCGATTGGAATTGCAATTTTGATTATAATACAAATAATTATTTTAATTAGGTTCCTTGACAAACACGTAATTGTATATGCACTCTATTTTCTTTAACTATTGAGTATATTGACATTACTATCAATTCTTCAGTGTTCTAATTATATTTGAAATGTATACTTACATATAAAATTTCAAGTGTTCAATCATCAATGGAAATTCTGAATTAGTTATGAATTCTTGATTACACGAGTTACATATCGCACGTTCGCCTTTTTCTGTGAAGTAATCCCAATACCAAAGTATTCTTTTTACAGAATTCTTCTCTGTTTCTGCTAATTTTTCTTTATGATTATTTTTCAAGTGAGAATGTAATCTATAACAATATGGGGATGTGTAATCAATTTCTTTAGTGCAAAGATTGCATCTTGCCACACCATCTTTTAATTTTGAAAAATGTTTTCGTATGAAACCACGCACTGGAACCTCATTATTCTCGTCATATTCTATATTATGCACGGAATCATGTTTTGTAATATTATGTCCATTAAAAATATGCTCTTTTAATTTTGATAATGTTTCTTTAGGCGATGATAAAGAATCTCTATTATTCCAAAAATATTTTTTGGAAGCACATTTTTGACACTTTACTACAGGAATATAATGTTGCGACACCCACTCTGTCGATTCTGCCATTATTACCGTTCTATTCTGCGGAGAACTAGTTACTAAAACAGAAAGTACCGATAGACGTGAGGAAGCAGGTGAAGACGCGTTTGCAAAATATTGTGTGCTCGCGGAAGGTCAAGAGCAGAGGTATAATTCTTTGTCTGACGATAAATATTTATATCCGTTAGACTCTCTGTGCCTGATTACCAGATCATACAGCTCTACTTTTCATGTTATATTAATCTATCAGTTATTTTAAACATATATTAAAACAAGCGCAATACTTATACGCAACGGTTAAATAATAAAATTTGCTATATACATATCTGAAAAATAAATATTATTATATTTATACGATTATCGTAATCTTTGGAAAATGGTAGATACGTAATAAAATAGTTTAAAAAGCTCAAGGTTTGATCAAAAGCAATTGTTGCGTAATGTGATCTATGTCGGATTTTCCGTTTTACCGTTTGATTAAATGTATATAATATTTTGTTTAATATATTATATTATATACAGCGCTCTTTTTTAATACAGAATTTAAAATATATTGAGTATAATTTTATACATATACTATATAGCTTATCTAGAAAACGAAATTTATACGTTACAATAGACACAATTATTAAAAGCTACTTATTCGTAGAATATCTTTGAATAGGAAAGGATTTATTTTTTAGTGCTCATATGCAAGTTATCTAGTTGACAGAAAAGTAGAATAAATAAATTGTTTAAAATGATAAATTTCTATGGCACCTGCCGCGCAATTCTTGGAATTCCTGAACATGTCTCGTGAAAGTGATTTAAATTAATGGAACACAGCACATCTGGATTTATTTCAACATAGAAGGAGACGGAAGTAATTACTTCGCAACTTTAAAGTTGCGACGTCCTATTTTATATAACAGATTTGATATATTTACTTTCATTGATTGTGCTTGTCGCAGAGAAGCATTGTGGCAAAAGGTCATTACTTTGAAGATATGCATATATTATGTCAGTAGTAATTTATATTCCGCGAAGTTCTTGACTGCATACCTAACAATAGTATTTGCTGTCAAAGTATACAATTATTTCAATTTTAAAATTTCACAATAATTAGTATTTTTCAAGAGGCAATATTTTTGTTTTATATTTTTTATTTTTTTGGATGATTTCTAATTCATAAGCAATTTTTCAACGTCCTTTACTCTATTTATGAAATTATATCAGTTGTAAGATTAAGTTATAAAAATATTAATAACGTAATATTATAGATAAAAAAAATATCCAAAGATCCATTGATTGTACTTGTGGCAGAAAAGCATTGTGACAGAAGGGCATTACTTTGAAGATAGATATGCATATATATATTATGCCAGTAGTAATTAATCCGTAGTAGTAATTAAAGTATAAAATTATTTCAATCTCGTACAATTTTACGATAATTACTATATTTCTTTCAAAATGCAATGTTTTCTACTCTATTTATGAAATTAAAGATATTAGTTGCAAAATTAAGTTATACATATTAATAACGTCGTATTATAGATAGAAAAATTAAATAATACGTAATTAGTATCGGAGTTTCCAAAGAAAGTTTTTAATAAAAATATCACAATTTCCAGCAATTTCAGCTACCTGCTTTGTAGGGAAAGTTCTAATTGCGAATGAAAAGTGCAAAACTGCTTCTTTCGTTTTCTCATCATTAGATCATTTTCGGATCATTTTTCTTCTATTGTCTTTTTACAGGGCCTATATTCTGTACACAATACCGACAACTATCGGTGTTGTTGCGCAGCTTTTATATGAAAAACCTGCGCCACGACACCGATAATTGTCGGTATCGTGTACAGTCTGTACAGAATATAGGCCCAGATAAGTATATTTTGATTGACTTTCTTCTAATTGTAAGTAAATTCTGAATTTTAATTACGGTTTAAAAAAGTCAATGTTTTGTGCAACTTTGCCATTGATAATGTCTTATACATATAAATGATAGTTTTGATAATATCGTGTCGCTGCTTCTATACAGTGTCAGAAATATAAAGAAATTTATTTCCATTTTTTTTAAATAATTTCTATTAAAATTTTGTTTACTTCCAACAAGTTTAGGTATTATTCTTCAATTTTTTAATTACAATATTTTCTTCACATTGCAGCGATTCTACATGCTCCTCAAGGTATAGAAACCAGCTGATGCGTGATGTCTATTTTATCTCCCCTCGTCCAAGGATTGCAAGAGAAAGAAACAGGACATCGCGGTGTTCACGATCTATCATTGAAGATAACGAATTAGTCATTATTAGTAAAACACTTTTGTCCTAACATTCTCAGAATTAGCTTAAAATTTCAGAACCCTTCGCTGTTTCGTCTTCTTTCTTCTTGGTCTCTTTCCAATTCACGTTGACAGTTCTATTTTTACACGAACAGAAGGTAAAATCTCGCTGAAGTCGAACGCGCGATAAAAACTAAAAAAATGATTCGCTCGGAGTGATAAACTTCGGCTATGAGGTTCGCACGACGAGTTGGTACTTTAGCACTCACGTTGATAAACATGTTGACGTTCACGGAAGACAATTTCAACGCCTTTATGATCGGCTTCTGCATCATTGTGACGATAACGCTCATCCTAACGTCACGATCGAGACTGGAATCCGGCCACTCGCTGAAGTATATCCCCTCACGAAAGTGCTCGCTCTAGACGCACAAGTACAATACACGTACAAAATAATTAATTCTCGCGTTCCTACGATAATCGCTCGTTTGAACAAGTTGATCGAAAACTCACCGCACTCGTAATGAGACTGCCGTACCAAGCGTAGATGAACGTTTGCAGCAGTTTCAACGCCATGTAAGAGATGAACAGGAAGATCTGGCCAATCGTCAGGTGAGTGAACTGTTAATATCACAGCATTTCGTCAGAATAACGATGATATTTTTGTAGCAACGTATTAATCCTTAACACTGCGCGAACACCGTGGGCCTTTTAAGGCACACATTCGATTTTTTACTTCAATTCAACACACTTTATTTCATTTCAACACTTAAAAAAAATGCAATAATTCTGGTCTATGTAAGTATAAAAATCACTTTTTGAAACCTTAAAAATGGTAGGATAAATTTTTATAGATTTTTTGTAACACAAAAACGCTTTTAAAAACTCTTTAGACTTAAATGAGTCAGGGTATCCGGATAAATGCTCCAAAAACACAATATCCGCGCAGTGTTAAACACGCAATTCTTCGTAGCGTTCTGAATATTTTTAAATAAATAATGACTGTTTTAAAAAATCTTAAAGAAGAGTATTTTAAAAATTGCTCACCGGACTCGCCTCGAAGATCAACGTGCACATGATCGTATGGCGTTTGTGAAGAGCATCCGTATAATTATCAAGTCCCAGATATCGCTCAGCATGTGGCCGCATCGCAGCAATCGGCGATGAGTGTGCACGCACGTGTGCACGCACAAAAAATGTTTCAGACAAAAGTTGTATGGTCTAAAGGGGGACATAAGATGGTGGCAATGATTTGACTTTGGATGGTCGTTTGAAGCTCACATGAACGTCACCTTTAATTTCTTAAATGGAACCCCCTATATTGTAGTATATCGTTTGAAAGGGCATAAAATAAGAAAAATTTTGGCGTAAACCAGAGGTCGATACGTTGACCCGTTCGGGAGGGTCAAAAATTGACTTTTTCCAAATTTGACTTTAAATAACTCCAGAACGGATCAACGTATCGACCTCTGGTTTGCGCCAAAATTTTTCTTATTTTATGCCCTTTCAAACGATATACTACAATATAGGGAATTCCATTTAAGAAATTGAAGGTGACGTTCATGTGAGCTTCAAACGACCATCCAAAGTCAAATCATTGCCACCATCTTATGTCCCCCTTTAGACCATACAACTTTTGTCTGAAACATTTTTCCGTATCTTCCATATATTTTGAGATATTAGCGTTTATAGATTGAAATGACTCACCCTATATATATATATATCTTTATTCCAAAAATATAATGTATTATATCTACCTTTTACGGCACTTCTGCGATGTTAAAAATAATTGAGCTTGTGTGTGTATAATATTACTTGTGTGAGTATAATATGACTGTCAGTGTAAACGGAAAAAAAATGTTTAAAAAATAAAATAATAATATTTGGTATAAAATCTTTCTTTATTTAGAGAAATAAATATAAACCGAGCTTTAGCTTTCGCTATCCAGCTTCATGTACATCGAAACATGTGTATAAAGGTTCTTATTCTTGTTCTTTTCATTATTAATGCCTTTCATGCATGCTATCCGCATGCATCAATCCGAAATCGATAAACAATAAACAAGATATAAAATTGACGAGAAACTTGAAGTATGAGATCATGATTACATATGCGCATGTATTAATCATCAAAATTTGACAATTACGCATTTTTTACGCTACTCCCCGCGATGTCAAATGCGTGATCTATCAAATTTTTTATTACATTGCCACATAAAATTATATTCGGTAAAAATAGACTATTCTATGGGTGCGTTTGCAGAGCGCGCTATTAGCGCTATTGCGTTATTCCATTTCTGTTTTACATCTAATGAGCGATAAAGATAGAATGATGCACTAGCGCCAATAGCGCGCTCCGTGAATGCACCCTGTAGAGACCCTCCACCACCACCACCGATTCAAATCGGTGGTCCTCTTTTTTTTGTAAGTGTTTTTCTGTTTTACTTCTTACTAACATTTTCAATTTTTTTCTAATGTTTTACTTTATTATTATTCATACATATATTCGCATCAAATACAATTTAATATTATATTACAATACAAAATTGAATATAGTTATTTACAATATAATATAATACATAATACAATATAATAAAAAAAATTATATAACATAATACAAAATTATAAAATGCTGTTCAAAATACGTAATAAAAAATCGTTATTAATAATACAAATTTCACTTATAGACGTGTATTATAGCTGTTGCTATATATAATATTGATTAATTGATAAATAATGATAATTAAGCCGTATTTATTTTTAGTTGTCAACTTGCGACATAATTTATTAAATTTCATCTAACACAAGCAAACGCGACGTTAATAAACTTATCTATTATGTTTTTCAATCGTTCAAGTACCTATAAACTAATTCAAACTTTCCTAACATGCGAAAAAATAAGCGGATAAGCTTTAGGTTAAGCCAATGATCAATTTAGAAGCTAAACCCCGGGATAAAAAATTACTAAGTACTAACTAAGGTAATGAACAGATCGATTGGCGATACTTGCGATACTACTTCCCGAAAAAGGCATAAAATTTAAAATGCCAGTATAACGCGAATTATTAATAATCATTTATTGCTCTTTGAAAGAATAAATATAATTCTACATTTTCCGCTTTTTGCGCAAACGTTTCTATACTTGATTTTAATAATACGAACTAAACAATCTATTAATAAATTCATACGAATGGCTGCCCTTAAGACTTTATTTCTTAAGGCTCATATAAACCGTAAAAATAGCGAGAAATGACCGCGTTTTCCTCGCGATCAGAGATGGATAACCGTTCCAACGATTTGACCGCATCAAAAGCTTTCCGCCGAGTAATACGCTGGTTAATATCTGACACAAAAAAGAATAATCTTCGAGGTAAAGAGCGAACATAATGCGCTCTGATTCTCCATCGAGTTCCGCAAGATCTATACGCAAAGGAAAGTTAAGCGATCTATCAAACGCCGACAGTTTCGCTACAGGAGGGAACAAATCCCGAATCTTCCAGACAGCTCCCGGTAGTAATGATTTTGACAGCGTGTCAATGACAATTAGGTACCATTTTTATCACAATCGCAACAAAATTAAAATTTTTACGCAAAAAAATATATTCTCCCATTATTAAAAATTATCTCTTTTTATTAAAAAATGCATAGATAGAATGATTCTTATAAAATTGTGGTTACGAAGGAATATATTTATTATAATGATAAAATACATGCGTTATTGTAGCTTAATTATTATATGTTGGTACGGATACAAACGTTTCTCGGGGACCAACTGCTCGAGATGAGTCAAACCCGATAACAGTGGGATTTTAAAGAATATAGTATTATGCTGAAAAATCTATCAATATAAAATTTAACAATTTCCTATTTAAAGAAAATGTTGCGAAAAATAACACCCCAGCCAGGATTCGAACCTGGACCTCTCTACTTTCCGGGCGGGCGTCTCACCTATTCGACCACTGAGGCATGTGGTGATATTTATCGCAACAAACTATTAATACTGAGGAAGAACGTCTTTTACCGGCGACGTATATAACAATAAGCAAATTTAAAGTATGACCGTAGAAGATAATAATCAATAATTAAAGGAACGCCATAATCGGTCGGGACTGGATCTTGGTTGCCCAATAAAATTATTTGTGAATTTAATGTACAAATCATAACTCTAGTAAACCAAGGGGGGGGGGGGGGTTATTTTTCGTAACATTTTTTCTTTATTACCTTATATCCTTCTATACATATCCCGTCCTTTTTCGAATATTTGCTAACGAGTGTTAGTGGACGATTAAATTGATTTTTAATTTAATTATGTGAGAGTACTCTTTCGAGCTTTAGTTGTAGCTACGTTTAAGTCCGTAAGTAACGGCGCGTGGTTTACTAGAGTGATGATTTGTACATTAAATTCACAAATAATTTTATTGGGCAACCAAGATCCAGTCCCGACCGATTATGGCGTTCCTTTAATTATTGATTATTATCTTCTACGGTCGAACTTTAAATTTGCTTATTTTTAAATATATACATTCATAACCATACTTTTGTTAAAATAATCACCGAAAAAGGCAAATTACTTGTAAGAAACTTGAATTTATTTGCTTGATAATTTAAATTTATACAAATTATCATTATATTCATGTTTGTTCCAATACCAAGTCTTATTACTTATTATATCATTAAAACAGCATTAATATTAATATTATTACTATATAATGAGAGAAAATTTAGCAAAAGAAAAAAAGGAGGGAATTTTTTCTCAAAGTGTACTATTATATTAATTTTACGACCAAACTTTAAAATATATAGTGGTCGTAGTTGTCTCATTGCCAAAATCATTACTTCCGAGAACCGCCGAGAAAATCCGAAATTTTCGATCTTGTAACAAGAACCCCCAAATTTCAACAGGGCACCGAACTAGACTTCGTGAATGGATCTTACAGAAATCGACGAGGAATAACTCTCCGCGACGAAGATCATTTCGACTTCCCACCGCGCACCGGTACGAATCACGCATTTTGCTGGCGCCCATCTGTCGCGAGGGACAGCGGTGAAGTCCCATCGTTGAGACAGCAATCGCACTCAAATACGAAAAAAAGAAAAACGCGGCATTTGCTAAAACCGACGATAAACGTAAATATTGAATTTTGCAATAATTCTATAAATATACCAAAAATAAATTAAAATATAGGTAGAATTATTTTGTAGAATTATTTTTTAAATTAATTTTAAACATTTAGTTTTCAGCCCCCCGTTTCAGTCATCAATTATGAAATTATCATATCCCGGCCTGTATTCTTATCTGTAATTTATTAAGTAGTTTAATTACATTCAATTTTGAAAATAAAGTTTAATTTCGAGATCGCGGAAATTTTATTTGTTATTACATGTTATTTAATTTGAAATATTTTAATTGTCAAATTATCAAGTTATTACGTTTAGTCCTTACCTATCCGTATTTCTATCCGTATCTATATGTTTTCCTACCTACCCGTATTTTTACCCATTTATGCCTACCTATTTGCGTATTCCAAATTTCCTACCTACCCGTATTCTTATTACACAAATGTGAGGTAAAACCGCGGATAGAGTGGATATCTAATCGTATCTCATTGGGATGTGTTAAATTCAACGGGATCACCTAACCGCGATTATGCAAAATATGCAGGGAAATGGGCAATAATTTGAGAAATATGGGCGCTAACAATTTAATGCGAGCAAGTTAATTACTTTTTAATTCAATCGCGCGTATGTTATATATATAGGTATATCACATAATTGCATACCATGCCTCGCACAAAAGTATGCATTTACCTTACACACTATTCAGGTCAACATAGACTTTACCTTACGTGATTACATATTTAATTGATGCGAAGTCCTGCAGTTTTTTTCTGACCAGATTGGACCTACCTATTGTGTTATTTTTGGCCAAATCCATTCTGGCTGTATATCAGCCAGAGAATTAGAAAGAGTCAAACTCCTTCGATACCGGCTGATTATCAGAGCCGGCAGATTTCAACGTTACGGTTGATTGCGAATCGTTACGAACTTTAACAAAAAACGCATTAATTTATGTATAAAAAAGGTAAGTAATTACGTTCGTTAATAAAATATTAATTAAATTTAAATTTACCTTAAGTTTGCATTTAATTTCTCAGTATATTACGCGTTATTAAGAAATACATCTGAGCGATAAAAAGCAAGAGAGAATTATATATTTCATCAAAGAATGTAACAAATTCTATATTAACTGCGTTTTAATAAAAATCGGTATTATATCTCGATCGCGAATATTTTAATTCGAATACTATAAAATGTAGAAACACGAAACAACCATAATTTAAAAATTATTCGACGAATTAATCAATAAATAAATGAACAAATTTGACAAGCAATTTTTAATACAATCCGAATCGCGATCCGGGAACCGCGATTCGCAAACATTATTTGATCTCACCTCAGATATCAAGTGAGATATACAGAATGAATGACGTGAGATCCAAAAAAGACAATAATTTCCGAAGCAATATTAAGTATATATTCACGCAATAAGTATCGTAATCAATACAATGAATTTACATCGTATTCTCGCGCATGTGACATTTTCGCTTAATAAATTTTCACGTATATCATACAAACGTTCCGTTATTTTACTGCCAAATGTTATTAAAATTATGCTTAATATGGCATATGAAATATGTATTAAATTTAAGATATTTCTATATAATAAAAAAAATTATTCTGTCACGCGGCAAAGTATTCGCTGGATCTCACGTCATTTTATTTTATTTATTATATAAAAAATCAAGCTATTGAATATGGTTAAACTATAAGAGATTAGGATAAAATTGGTGTGTTATGTATATATGTATACCTATACATATAATAAAAATAAATATGTGATTTATATATAATGAGATTCGCGAAGAATATGTGCAACGTGAACCAAAATATCTTTCGATCTTTTTCATTCATCCGTGATACATGCATGTTAAATTTGTTTATACATTTTGCTTCTTTGCACCCATTTATGTAATATTTAATCCTGGAAAGGAAAGAAAATTAAAAAGGAGGAAAGGAAGATAAAGAAAATACAAATTGTTGTAACAAACTTCTTCTTATACCTATACACATAATAGTTGTTGGATTTATTTTATTTTATTGAATCTATCTATTCCTTTATCTACAGATATTTCTCTTATTAATTCTTTATTTATTTAATTACAAGCAAATCGTTATCTACTGCCTATCTTTAAAAAATTATTTTTATTTATTACTATCGTATGTCTAAAAAATATTCAGAAGTATTTTAAAAATCTAATTGCCCGAAAAATAAATGTCCAGAAAAAACTCAAGTGATGAGACAGCTTATATCAAAAAAATATTATTCTATTTCTTGCAAAATTTTATTTTAATTCATTTCTCGTTCTATATAATATTTATTTTTTTAAAATTATTTCAGAAACAAACACAAAATGTAATTAATTTGGTACTCAATTATAAAATATATGTATATTTAAAAACTTTCAATAAATCGTCTATCAGGCGACTGACATACTTCGCGATCAGTTAGACGTATCAAATAAATGATGCGTCGACATAACGAGTTCTAATGTGAACTAGATGCGTGCTAACGCGAGAGCGTTCTCCAGTAATTGCACAACAAATTGATAAATAAGAGAGAGTTCCAGGATTAATTATTCAGAACCTAGTCTAATTTAGTCTATTCATTTTAGGGCAACGGATCTGTGACAAGACGCATTTATCTGGCATTATTAGATGGGAATAATACATAAATATATACAATCTAATATTCACAGATTTGTTACCCTATAATAAAAAACAAAATTTGTCACTCACCGGCCGATGCGCAACGGGCGGAGTTATACATATTCCGTATACGGAGTATATGGAACTATAACGTACGTACCTATGAGATGATTCTGTAACACAAAAACGAAAGATTCAAATTAAAGAGACGCTGAAAAAGATCAACGTTTTAAAAAATAATTCTTACGCGCGTCAAATTCGATTTTTAGTTTGATTTACTAATATAATTATTATCTATTTTCCGGAAAAATCTTTACAAGAATAAACTTTCATAAAATTTTAAATGGTTCCACTTTCTCTAATTATTTCTAATTATTTTAGTTAAAACGGCTCGAATAAGTGGGAAAGAACAAGTAATTTTAATATAAGATATGATACTTACTCCAAGATTGCTCCGCCGCGGCCGGTGCCCGATGCCTCTGCCGGGCCTCCTTCTCCTCTCAGAATGTCTGGATGGAAGGCGGTGAAGCATCCTCCTCCTTTCGTTACACAGGACACTCACAAAACCACTGTTCATTATTCCGCGATCGAGAGCGAAGTATAACTGTCTTAAAATACGATCGCGATACTTTACGAGACACTCTCGAGATGAAACAACCGACGTACTACGACTACTACGGCGCACTCCCGTTATTTAAATCCGATAGTTCACCGAGTTTCTCTTTCCATTGAACGCAAAACGGAATAATCCGATAGTTAATCGACAATGCTGCATCTTTTGGTACGTGCGTTATTACCGTAACACTTATTTCGTTACATATCTCGCGACGTAATAACGTTACGCACGGAGCGACGCGCTCGGCTACCTGTGGCTGCGTTCGGAAACATCACACGAGTGTCCCCAGTTATCATTTTTACCTTGTTTAACATTCGGTGAACAACAAGGATAAAATGATACCCGGAGCCACCCGGGTGATGTTTCCGAACGCAGCCAGTCGGGTGCCGGTCGAGTATCGGGACAGAATGGACGTGAATGATGAATGATAGCGCGGCGCCGCTACTGGAGACCGGTGACACCCGCGGCGCGACGCGACGTACGTACTACCCCTGCCGGCCTCCCACAACCCCCGACCACACGATACGAAAAACAATGTCGATCACCTGCGTGCCACGTGCCAACGGTCTCGCCACCGCGTCGCTAATATTTACTTGACACGATAACGTTTAATTTATATTGTACATATGTAATTATGTATCTAGCGGGATAGAATAAACGTACGCCGAATATTTCGTTTCTCGTATCTCGATGAATGCATGGGCTGCTATCGCATATCTTTCGCGTTGCTTCCTGGACCCGTATATTAGCGCAACACCCGATAATTTCTTTCTCAATAATATTTCGATTTAATTGTGAGTAAGAAACGATTTTAGAGTAATAAAATAATTCAAAATGAAGAAGAGTAAGTAACGCGAGCTACCGCGAGGTCGCCTCTTTTTGCTCGCTTGTTTCGTTATTTCGAGCATGTATTATGGAACTTTTCGGAATGGATTTCGATTGTTTAGTTTTAGTTACACTCAACTCTCGTTTTACGCGGTATAGATACCTCGGTATGCGTAAGAAGAAATCGTGTAATTTGGAAAAGACCGTACGTAATTAAAAAACCATGACTGAAAGTGAAGAGAATAAAAGCGAACGAACAACGTATGAAAATGATAAGAGAATCTCGATTGATGATAACAACCAAGCTGCTGAAATATAATTAAAGAATAAAGTCTATCTATAGGTAGTATTACTCGCTTTTTTAACATGACAATATATGGGCATGTGTCGGATTTAAAAATTTAATTAATTTATTATTAAAAATTAAAAATTAAAGCTTGCACACGAAAGATTACATACAATTTCTTGAAAAAACCGCGTTATTTAGAAAAATATCGTTAAAAAAATCGCGTAAAAAGACCTAGAGAACGCAAAAAGAGAGTTGGGTGCATTCTCTAAATTTCTATTGTATTTTCTAGGAAAAACGAAAGAATTCCGATCAAAATCCATTTCGAAAAGTTCCATAAGTAATAAGTACATGCTCGAAATAACGAAAATCATCGTGAAAAGAGGATATAATACTTTGAAGATGGATATGCGTAAAGAAGGCCAAATGTGATAACAGTGCGAACCATATTCCACGAAGTTTTTGATTGAAATAGTACCTATTTGCTATCAAAGAACAAAATTATTTCACGAATCTTATAATGACACCATATACTTATTATCCTTTTATTTTAGAGGGCAATGTCCTTTGTTTTATATTCTTGATTCTTTTGAAAAATTTTTGATGTCTGTATCAAGCAATTTTTAAACGTTCTTTATTATATTTATGAAATTATGTTAGTTGCGAGATTAACTTACAAATATTAATAACGATAATATTAAAAATAAATAAACAAGATATAATGAGTAATTGGTATTAAAGTTTCCAAATAAAATTCCTAATAAGAAAATTACAATTTTCGGCAGTTTCAGGTACCTCCTAGGGAAAGGAAGTGCATTGCAAATTTAAAGGACAAAACTGCCTATCTTTTATTTTTACATCACTGGATTATTTTTTCTTTTATTGTTATTTTTATAAGAGAATTCTTAGATTACAAAGCTCTTTTCCAAATAAACTCTGAACATAATTATGGTTAAAAAAAAATTTTCTTTACGCCCACGTAACTTTAATTAATATTTACATATTAAATAATAATAGATAAACTTGATTTCTGTGTGAATAACGCAGATAATATGAATGTGCCTTAATACGTCGTTTTGGAACTCTTTGTGCCTAATAATATTTTCGCATATACATTTTTCAGCTCAACAAATTTCTCGTTGAGCAATGTCTTTAAACGCAGTCTCAAGCTAAAGCTGATATGATCAAATAGTATAATACATATAATTAAAATGATAATTAATTCAATAGTAATGATACTAACAAGCATTGTTAAAAGCGACAGTATACAATTTATTGCAAGAAATACCATAATTATTTAAAACCGAATGACCGAATCATAATCCATTCATTTTTGAAGAGCTTAAAGAATCAACATATTCAGTCGCCACTTCCACTCGGTTTTTAACTAATAATATAAAGGAATCTATTTACACTAATTAAAATTTATTTGTATTGGAATTTTATTTACTTTAGCGAGTTCAAAAATTATTCCAATTTTTTAAATCACATATTTCTTTTACATTGCGGTGATTCTACATGCTTTTTAAGATTTACAAATTAGCTCATGCGTGGCATCCATTTTTATGTATTCTTATCCAAGATTGCAAGAGAGAGAAATAAGACATCGTGGTGGTCATGCTCTAACTTGAGTCGAGGACAAGAAATTAATTATCTGCATCAGTATAAAAAACTGATTAAATAAATGAATGAATGTAATTATATTTAAAGTCAATTTAATAACTTTGAAATTAGCTCAGAGATTTTGCCTGCGTTCGTTTTTATTCCTATAAGGGAGCTATTTGGAATAGTATATTGACATATTGTACACCTAGAAAAGAAAGCGATGTTGTTCAGACGAGTGTGAAGGTTTGCCTTCACACGAGTCTGAAAAAGCTTTCTTTCCGTAGTGCACACGATATTATTTACAACACCTTTACGGAAATGTTCGACTTTTTAATGACTGTAGAGCGAAATTTGAATGAAATAAAATTATGTAAACCACCATACGGGGCAAGCTTATTGTATGGTAAAAAAGCTGCGCAACGATAATATACTTTGTAACGATAACGATACTGTCGTTAAAGTTACAGAATAGAGCTAGACGCGCGCGTAAACAGAGTTAGACCTGTTATTTTACTTTCTCTCCCCGCTTAGCGGGAGAAAAAGTATTTATTTCTTCCCGGCGAGAGGGAATAATACTTTCTCTCCCGCTCGCGGGAAATTGGCCACTTTTGTCCCGCTCTACAGGGAGGGAAAGTCAAACTTTCCGCGCAGGTGTTGTGAAAAATATAATCTATAATATACTTATATGTGTCTGTGGCTTATTTTTCGCTTTATAAAAATAAAACTATTTTTATTTATAGATATAGTAGAAGAGAAATTTGCAATTTTATTAATATACAACATAATAATATTGTTATCGCTATACGAAGAAATTAATTATTTAAATTTTTAAGAGCAGTCTTTATGCCATTTTTTATAAAATTTATAACTGTCTTATAAATAATATTAGCATGGTAATTATTTTAAATTTTGCCACCAATTAGTTTTTAAAACATTTTTAACAAAGTTCAAGATTCTTTAATGTTGTAATGTTATAAAAGTTCTCAAAAACTAACCGGTGAAAAAATCTAAAAAAATTCTTGTAATAATAAACATATTAAGTAATAATGAATTGAATAATAACTGGAAAAATTCCGCGTTACATTGCAAATAAAGAAACCACGGTGGTTTACAAAACTACGAAACTTATAAAACTTTATCTATTAACTTCTCTGTTTACGGATGTTCTCACAACAGAACTTTTAATAAGCTCCATAAATATTAATATAAGTGTAAATCATATTTCAAAAGTAATATCTTAATAGTAGGAGTAAAAAATGCTTAATCAATTTTGATCCCAAAAATAACTATAGTATTGCCATAAAATTTTTTATTAATGCAAATGATAGTTTATTAGTATTTACCTATTGGCGGCATCAGCATATTTTACACTTACGTTTTCCAATTACTATAATTAACGTAGCCATTTGATAATGTACATATGTATAATAATTTTAATAAGATTATTAATAAACAATAATTTTATAAAGTAGGTACATATTTGGGATTATTATACTTACATTTTTTTTTAAAATGTATGATTTATTATGTATTTTTTACAAAAGTTTCTATTAATTTTTTTATTTGTGCCAATATATTACTTGTACAGATGACATTGTCTTCAAGAAACCGGTGCATTGAATATGCCAATATAATACACACTAATTGTGAGAGAAAAAAATGGTTGCAGTTATCACAATTTTACTATAATTTTTAGTTATTTTCGGTGTTAACTACATTTTTTTAGTTATTTTAACAATGCAAATTACAGCTAACTCAAAACTACATTATTGTTGACACAGCTTTAACAAGCATTCATTCAACCATAACATGGTCTTGTTATAACACTATAGAATCTGTGATTTATATACATATAGTAAGTCGTACTATAAGTAAATATGATAAAAATAACCATAATTGAAAAATCTATATGTATATAAGATTTTTACTAATATTATAGTAATAATAATTATAAAAATTAGAACCTCCAATTATTTTATTATGCAATTATAGTCGCAAATACCAAATACGTTTTTCTCTCATTGTCAGTGATGTCGGAGACTTTGCTTTTAAGTTGCTATTTGGGACCAATAAAGATGTAGTTCTCTCTTGCTTAATATAATTGCTCTTTATTATAATCTTTCTTATCTAGCTTTATGTTTATATTTGGAAATTATAATTATAATACAAACTATAGTATAACGTTATATAAATTTTACACAAAATAAACGGGATATTTTGTGTAAAAAGTCCATGGTATTGAATTCGTAATATATTCTTCTTTTGTGTTGTGTCTCATATGCGAGGTGAATAATTACTCGTCACTAGCATCTATTTCGTCTCTCTTAGGTTAACGTGTGTCAGGACGTTTGCTCGTAGATAAAGTTTTGTCAGAATCCGCAACATTGCTGTCCATTGATTTTAAAGTGGATAATCTACATTTATACATATATATAGAATAATTATACAAGAAAGAATTGGTCGTTTTTCATTTATATATACAGAATAATTGAACAAAGAAAATTTAATTGATGTTTGAAAGGTTACAGTTATGCATACTACAAAACTACATAAAGACAATTTATTATTTCTAAATTTAAATACTCATCATATTTTATCAATGCATAATTCTATATTCGTATCTATTATAGTTATTTGTTCAAAAATTTTATATATTAAAGATTATTTTTTAAATTTAATGTTGTTGGAAAGAGAAACCTAAATAATGCAATAATATATACAATAAATCGCATAATGCAAAAATTAAATAAAATAATTACTTATCAATGGCGCCTTTTTGTCTTTCTGCTTGTTTAGGCTACGTCCAATACAGTTCCTCCTCGTATAAAAGTAATGTCTACAGACGCTGGTGGGCTTCTGACGCCACGGAATCGAAATCCGGTTGATCAAAAGAAACCGTTGATTCTGAGGTACTCGGAACATTTCTGTATACGGCATAATTAGAAACGTTAGAACATGCGGTAGACGTTTCAATTGTAATAGCATTAAAAATGTCATAGCTGTGTACATTACTAAATTATAAAAAAAAATTATAATTGTGGTGTGATTAACAAGTAGAAAAGATAAAATAATTATTTAAAATATTTTAGTTACAAATATTCCTTGTGCGAGAACGTCAATATTTAACTATTAGATAGGACATCATTGCATTGTATGACATAAGCAAAAAGAATAATTACTCATTAACTGTGTCCAATTCTCTTATTTGTTCAGATAATGGAATAGGCGCACCAAATAACTCTTGACTTTGATGTTGGGCAGAAAAATCCATATCATAGCCGTACGAACTTGAAGAACTTGGTCTGCATTTAAATGTTGTGTAATTATAAATGGAATTATTTATTATATATTAGATATAGATATAGTTAATGAAACGGTTAATACATAGATGTGAATATACTTTATATAGTATATGGTCTCGAATACGATATAGATTACACTTGTAGAACAAGCAATGTCTAATTCACATAACTTATAATTTATACATGTATATGTACTGTGTAATAATTGCAAAGGAATAATTACTCGTTATGAGAACTTGTTTCTTCACTTGTTCCTGCACTTGTTGCTAATGTCATTTTGTACATATTATTAGATAAAGCTTTTGAGTCTCCTGGACGTTTCGCTTCTTTTGTAGACGTGACCATGTCTGTAGCGATGTTTGTATCCTCCGTATCTCTGCTCGAACTTGGACTGGTTATCCTACATTGACATATAGAGTGATTAAAATAGAAATGCGATATGAAATAATTAGTTTTAATAGTGCACTCCGTTAAAAGAATACCGTTTCAAAAATTATTATTTGATCATTTAGAAGCGAATTAGTCTAGACTCAAATATTCAAATAAGAGTAGAATCACAGACGGAATTGTAATTGGAAACACGATTTTAAGCATAATACAAATAATTATTATATTTCTTAATGCTTAACACTTGTATATGCGCTACATTTTCTTTAGTTATTAAAAAATTCATTACTATCAATTTTTTATTTTTTAGCATCGTAATAAATTTTTAAATTAATTAATTAATACTTACTCATGAGTTTTCAAGTGCTCAGTCAGAGATGTATATGAAAGTGTATCACATGGAGAATTACAAATGTTACATTTTGCTGATTTTGCTTCACCCGAAGTGTCAATTGGTGTGAAGTAATCCCAATACCAAGGAAAATTTATATCCTTTTTCTCTACTTCCGTTAATTTGTCATGTTCACATTTCAACTGATCGTGTAAAGAACTATAGTTCATGTATGTGTAACTAATTACTTCAAAGCAATAATTGCATTTTGCCGTATCTCCTCTTAATTTTGTATAATGCTTTCGTATGAAGTCACGTACTGGAATCTGTTCTTTATTTACATTATGTTGTATATTATGTTCTATCATAGAATCATAGTTTAACTTGTGTTTATGGAGTAAATGATCTTTTAATTTTGTTAATGTTTCTTTAGACGATAAAATATTATCATTATCACTTGAAAAACACACGTTACATTTATGACACGTTAATGTGGGATTATAATATAGCAACACCCGTTTATTATCTTCTGTTTATTGCTCTGCCATTATTGCCGTTCTATTCTGCGGAGAATTCGTGTTTTCTTGACGTTCCGCTTCTTTTGTAGGTTGACCCATGTCTATATCGTTGTCCGTATTATCCGGATCACTGCTTGAACTTGGGCCGGTTATCCTATACATATTTATGCTTAGAATTAATAAAGAAATATAAGAAAAATGAAAAAAATTATTTTTATCCGACAATTCGAAATGTGATAACTCAAAAATATAATAACATTTTCATTAATGACCAATTATTTGGATACGGAACGTAGTGGTAATAGTAAATTTATGTCTCTCGACTCATACACGCATTGTACATATACACACAGTGTACCCGTTAAGTAATAAGACAACAATTATTTTATCAAAACAAATGACTTTATTTAGAATTGTCTATTATAAGTTTTTAAAATAGTCTCTCTCCATTTCCACACAACGCTGAGATCTTTCGTATAGGTGTTCCAAAGGCGTTCAAACGATGGAAGTTCTGAACTGCAATATGTTTCAATTTGTCGGTCACACCGCGTTGGATGTCCAAAATGTCGCTAAAGCGCTCCCCTTTTAAGGCTGTCTTCACTTTTGCGAAGAGAAAGAAGTTTGCTGGAGAAAAATCTGGTGAGTAGGGTGGATGTTCAATTACACAGATCGACTTTGAAGCAAGAAACTGCTTCACAAACAGCGCACAGTGCGCGGGCGCATTGTCATGCAATAAAAACCAATTGGAAAACCAATTTTACTATTATTTGGTTGGGAGTAATGCAACGTGTGTATGCTTGCATGCGGTGTGTCAGGAAAAAACTCTTTAAAAGCAACAATTGGTTTTTGTTGCATGGCAATGCGCCCGCGCACATGTGCGCTGTCTGTGAAGCAGTTTCTTGCTTCAAAGTCGATCTGTGTTATTGAACATCCACCCTACTCGCCAAGTTTGGCTCCAGAAGACTCTTTTCTCTTTTCAAAGGTAAAGTCTGCCTTAAATGAGGAGCGTTAAAGCGACATTTTGGACACATAACTGACATAACGCGGTATGACCGACAAATTGAATTGATTGTATTGAAACATATTGCAGTTCAGGACTTCCATGCATCGTGCTTTTGAACACCTATACAATAGATCTTAGCGTTGTGTGGAGTTGGAGAGAGATTATTTTGAAAACTTATAATGGACAATTAAAGTCATTCGTTTTGATAAAATAATTGTTGTCTTATTACTCAACGGACACACCGTGTATATATATATATATCCACACATATATATTATATATATATATATATATATATATGAAAAGGTTAAAGCTATAGTGGTATAAGTCACTTTCTTTAACCTATCGAGTTGAGTTCATAGATGTAGTCTACACATGCAGATATGCTGAAAGAAAAAGTGGTCAAAAAACGTGACTTACACCACTATGGCTTTAACCTCTCCATGTATTTTTTCTATATTATAACGTAAATACTTATATAAGAACTGTATCACGCAAATGTTTAATATCTGATTTATATTTTTGTAATATAGGTATACGTTAAGCCGGTTGTAGGCAGAATTAGAATATTAAGAATTGCGAGAGATTTAAATATATGCTCTTTTATAAATAATGTCAGCATGTAAACTTTTTTAAATTTTTTTACCGGATAATTTTTGAGAAAATTTATAAGTTTATGATTTTTTTATGTTGTACAGAGTAAAAATAACCTAGCATTATCACCATATAAATGAAATTTTAATAAACATCATGTATATATATATATATATATATATATATGTATAGTACGGATATGTATGTTTATTTTTGTATCATATTTATCGAAACGTGCAAAAAACCGATTTTACACATATTTCGACAAGATTCATCCCAAAAACTCAGGCGTTATATTGCGACTAGAATTGCAATTTCAATCATATTACAAAAATAAATATTATGTATTGTATGCCTTTTTTGATAAACATATATATGCGTTACAATAATACTTACTTATGAACTGCTTTCAAGTGTGTTTTCAAATCTCTCGCTTTTATTCTCATTTTACAAGTAGTAATGTTGCATATCCAATAATGTATGTTCTCCATTGTATAGTGACCCAATACCAAAGTATTTTTCTTTCCTTCTTCTGTATTTCTGTTAATTTGTCTTCATGATTATTTTTCAAGTGTTCATGTAACATTTTATATTTCAAGTCTTCTTCTTGTATCTTATCAATTTTCAAGAATTTTTGTAACATATAAGCTTCGAGTTGGTAATTAATTACTTCAAAGCAAATATTGCATTTTGCCATATCTTCTTTTAATTTTGAAAAGTGTTTTCGTATGTAGCGACGGAATCTCTTCTTTATTTATATCATCTTGTACGGAATCATACTTTATCTTGTGTTCATCAAGTAAATGCTCTTCTAATGTTGTTAATGTTTCTTTAGACAACGATAAACTAGCTTCATTATTCAACGAATGTGAATAATCACATTTTTTACATATTAATGCGGGAGTATAATATTGTAACACCGACTCATCGCCTGCTTCCCGTTCTACCACTGGCGGAGAATGCGCGTTTTCTTGACATTTGTTCGTTTCTTTTCCATGTTTACTCATGTCTGTATTGCTGTTTGTACTATTCGTGTCACTGCTTGAACTTGGACCGGGTTTCCTATATTTATATTTAGAATAATTAAAAATGTAAGAAATGCTATGAAATAATTATTTCTAATATAGTGCACGCTATTCTGTTGGAGGCCAAGGCTACCGTTTTAAGGTTCTACAGGAGTCACGGTGGAGACCTCACGCGGCAAGTCGTAAATTACGATTCGTAAATCTCGTTTTACGGCCAAAATAATGAAAAATTCGCACTTTAACTGCGATATTCGCGATCAGCAGTATTGTTTTCAAAGAGCTACAGACGATTTTTGGGGTAAATAGTCAAATTATAAACTCGAATCCGTACCTAATTCACCGTGACTCCTGTTGACCCTTAAGAATCTTATTCAGACATTTAGAAGCGATTAAGTGTCTAGACTCAAATATTATATATTGATCTGATAATTTATCTCTTTATTTAAATATAAAAATATTTTTATTAATGACTAATTATATTTGGATATGAAATATGTAGAAAAGGTAAATTTGTGTTTTTTGACGGATATATAGATTTGCTATAATATAATAATGCGATAACGTACGTTAATACTTATAAGAATTGTATCACACAAATCTTAAATATTCAAAATATAAGCTTCTTTATAAATAATGTCAGCATGTAAACTTTTTTAGATATTTTCAATGGTTTGTTTTTTAGGCCAGTCATATTAGACATCGAACCTTCCAATTACTCTTTTCAGGTTGCAACCACCATGAATCGCTTTGATTTAAGGTGGTGTAAGTGGGATTAATTTTGCTTCGCATAATTAATGCGCATTAAAAAGTTATTAACAATATTATCAACAAAAAACGCGATTTTTTTTATTTTTTCTCAAATATCTCGAAAACTAAGCAAGATAGGGTAACTAACTATACGTACCTTTTTTGTAGAGCGTAAAATTATCTACAATAATGATCTGAACAACATTTATCGTCAAGTCAGTCGTTTAGCTTGCACGCGCCGTCAAAGTCCGAGACTCGAATCTCAAAAACCCTCGATTTCATCGTTTTTTTGATGTTGCGTCGGTGATTTTTTTCAGTCATTTAAAATGGAATTAAAAATTCCCAAAAAATCACACATCATCCGAGAACTACAAAGAATACTTTTCAGGGTGTAACCAATTTTTTAGACCCTTTTTCTTTAGTTTGTAGCTATGTAAGCAAAAAATTTTGATTTTTTGGACTACTCTTAGTTTTTCGCTGTTTTCAGACCTTAGAATTTATTTGAGATGAATTTTATCGTATGCATCTTGTTGTGGACGAAATTTGCAACAAAAAAGGACCCTTGTATTTTTTTCGTACGACGAACGCTGATTTTTTTATTGACGCGCAAAGTTATCTAATATTGCGCATAGGTCGGATAACGCTTGTTTTACACTAAAATAATTATTTTTTATTAAAATTTACGTAATTTTTCGCATTATTATTGAACCATATTGCAAAGCCGTTTTCAACACATTCTCTCATGTTTACTTATTTATTAACAAATTGTTTATTTAAAAATTATGATAAACAATTAGAAAAACATGTTATAATCGTTGTACTCGTCGTCTCATATCAACTCGAAAAATGTTTTTAAAAAATTTATTCATATTATTTATAACATTTATTCAAACATACAGACAGTGCATCGTCAATAAGACGACGAGTACAACAAATATAACATGTTTTTCTAATTGTTTATAATAATTTTTAAATAAACAATTTGTTAATAAATAAGTAAACATGAGAGAATGTGTTGAAAACGGCTTTGCAATATGATTCGATAATAATGCAAAAAATTACGTAAATTTTAATAAAAAATAATTATTTTAGTGTAAAACAAGCGTTATCCGACCTGTACGCAATATTGGATAACTTTGCGCGTCAATAAAAAAATCAGCGTTTGTCGTACGAAAAAAATACAAGGGTCCTTTTTTGTTGCAAATTTCGTCCACAACAAGATGCATACGATAAAATTCGTCTCAAATAAATTCTACGGCCTGAAAACAGCGAAAAACTAAGAGTAGTCCAAAAAATCAAAATTTTTTGCTTACATAGCTACAAACTAAAGAAAAAAGGTCTAAAAAATCGGTTACACCCTGAAAAGTATTCTTTGTAGTTCTCAGATGATGTGTGATTTTTTGGGAATTTTTAATTCCATTTTAAATGACTGAAAAATATCACCGACGCAACATCAAAAAACGATGAAATCGAGGGTTTTCGAGATTCGAGTCTCGGACTTTGACGGCGCGTGCAAGCTAAACGACTGACTTGACGATAAATGTTGTTCAGATCATTATTGTAGATAATTTTACGCTCTACAAAAAAGGTACGTATAGTTAGTTACCCTATCTTGCTTAGTTTTCGAGATATTTGAGAAAAAATTAAAAAAATCGCGTTTTTTGTTGATAATATTGTTAATAACTTTTTAATGCGCATTAATTATTCGAAGCAAAATTAATCCCACTTACAGCACGTTAAATCAAAGCGATTCATGGTGGTTGCAACCTGAAAAGAGTAATTGGAAGGTTAACCCCCTAAATTAGTCTAATATGACTGGCCTATTTGTTGTTTTTGAGGAAATGTATGACAAAGTTTATGATCTTTGACGTTCTACAGAGCAGATGTTATGTAGAATTATAATCATGTGATTAAATTTTTATTAAGTATGTATATCTACATCTATATATATGTATGATATGATGGATATTTACGTGTATTTTTGTATCATATATTCGCTGGAACACGCGAAAATCCGATTTTACACATATTTCGATTAGATTCAAAATAATTTAAAAACTGAGACGGAATTAATGCGATTGGAATTGCAATTTTGATTATAATACAAATAATTATTTTAATTAGGTTCCTTGACAAACACGTAATTGTATATGCACTCTATTCTCTTTAACTATTGAGTGTATCGACATTACTATCAATTCTTCAGTGTTCTAATTATATTTTAAATGTATACTTACATATAAAATTTCAAGTGTTCAATCATCAAGAGAACTTCTGAACTAATTATGAATTCTTGATTACACGAGTTGCATATCGCACGTTCGTCTTTTTCTGTGAAGTAATCCCAATACCAACGTATTCTTCTAACAAAATTATTCTCTGTTTTTGTTAATTTTTCTTTATGATTATTTTTTAAGTGAGAAAGTAATTTATTATAATTATAATTAGATTTGTAATCAATTTCCTTAGAGCAAAGATTGCATCTTGCCACACCATCCTTTAATTTTGAAAAATGTTTTCGTATTTCGCCACGCACTGGAACCTCATTATTTTCGTCATATTCTACATTATGCAGGGAATCATGTTTTGTAATATTATGTCCATTAAAAATATGCTCTTTTAATTTTGATAATGTTTCTTTAGACGATGATAAACTATAATCTCTATTATTCCAAAAATATTTTTCGGAAGCACATTTTTGACACTTTACTACAGAAATATAATGTTGCGACACCCACTCTGTCGATTCTGCCATTATAACCGTTCTATTCTGCGGAGAACTAGTTACTAAAACAGAAAGTACCGATAGACGTAAGGAAGCAGGTGAAGACGCGTTTGCAAAATATTGTGTGCTCGCGGAAGGTCAAGAGCAGAGGTATAATTCTTTGTCTGACGATAAATATTTATATCCGTTAGACTCTCTGTGCCTGATTACCAGATCATACAGCTCTACTTTTCATGTTATATTAATCTATCAGTTATTTTAAACTTATATTAAAACAAGCGCAATACTTATACGCAACGGTTAAATAATAAAATTTGCTATATACATATCTGAAAAATGAATATTATTATAATTATACGATTATCGTAATCTTTGGAAAATGATAGATACATAATAAAATAGTTTAAAAAGCTCAAGGTTTGATCAAAAGCAATTGTTGCGTAATGTGATCTATGTCGGATTTTCCGTTTTACCGTTTGATTAAATGTATATAATATTTTGTTTAATATATTGTATTATATACAGCGCTCTTTTTTAATACAGAATTTAAAATATATTGAGTATAATTTTATACATATACTATATAGCTTATCTAGAAAACGAAATTTATACGTTACAATTAACACAATTATTAAAAGCTACTTATTCGTAGAATATCTTTGAATAGGAAAGGATTTATTTTTTAGTGCTCATATGTAAGTTATCTAGTTGACAGAAAAGTAGAATAAATAAATCGTTTAGAACTTTAGAATGATAAATTTCTATGGCACCTGCCGCGCAATTCTTGGAATTCCTGAACATGTCTCGTGAAAGTGATTTAAATTAATGGAACACAGCACATCTGGATTTATTTCAAGATAGAAGGAGACGGAAGTAATTACTTCGCAACTTTAAAGTTGCGACGTCCTATTTTATATAACAGATTTAATATATTTACTTTCATTGATTGTGCTTGTCGCAGAAAATCATTGTGGCAAAAGCCCATTACTTTGAAGATATGCATATATTATGTCAGTAGTAATTTATATTCCGCGAAGTTCTTGACGGTATACCTAACAATAGTATTTGCTGTCAAAGTATACAATTATTTCAATTTAAAAATTTCACAATAATTAGTATTTTTCTTTCAAGAGGCAATATTTTTGTTTTATATTTTATATTTTTCTGGATGATTTTTAGTTCATAAGCAATTTTTCAACGTCCTTTACTCTATTTATGAAATTATATTAGTTGTAAAAGATTAAGTTATAAAAATATTAATAACGTAATATTATAGAGAAAATATTTATTAATTTCGACAACGATTGGCTAGCTAAAAGATGTTAATTAAAATTTAGAATTTATTGCGAAAAATATTACCCCAGTCAGGGTTTGAACCTGGAACCTCCCGCTCTCAGTAATATTATAGATTAAAAAAATATCCAAGGATCCATTGATTGTACTTGTGGCAGAAAAGCATTGTGACAGAAGGTCATTACTTTGAAGATAAATATGCATATATATATTATGCCAGTATTAATTAATCCGTAGTAGTAATTAAAGTATAAAATTATTTCAATCTCGTACAATTTCACGATAATTATTATTTTTCTTTCAAAATGGAATATTTTAGTTTTATATTTTTTAATGTTCTGGATGATTTCTAGTTCATAAGCAATTTTTCAACGTTTTCTACTCTATTTATGAAATTAAAGATATTAGTTGCAAAATTAAGTTATAAATATTAATAACGTCGTATAATAGGTAGGAAAATCAAATAATACGTAATTAGTATCGGAGTTTCCAAAGAAAGTTTTTAATAAGAACATCACAATCTCCAGCAATTTCAGCTACCTGCTTTGTTATAGGGAAAGTTCAAATTGCGAATGAAAAGGGCAAAACTGCTTATCTTTCGTTTTCTCATCATTAGATCATTTTCGGATCATTTTTCTTCTATTGTCTTTTTACAGGGCCTATATTCTGTACACGATACCGACAACTATCGGTGTTGTTGCGCAGCTTTTGTATGAAAAACCTGCGCCACGACACTGGTAATTGTCGGTATCGTGTACAGTCTGTACAGAATATAGGCCCAGATAAGTATATTTTGATTTACTTTCTTCTAATTGTAAGTAAATTCTGAATTTTAATTACGGTTTAAAAAAGTCAATGTTTTGTGCAGCTTTGCCATTGATAATGTCTTATATAAATGATAGTTTTGATAATATCGTGTCGCTACTTCTATACAGTGTCAGAAATATAATGAAATTTATTTCCATTCTTTTTAAATAATTTCTAATAAAATTCTGTTTATTTCCAACAAGTTTAGGTATTATTCTTCAATTTTTTAATTACAATATTTCCTTCACATTGCAGCGATTCTACATGCTCCTCAAGGTATAGAAACCACCTGATGCGTGATGTCTATTTTATCTCTCCTCGTCCAAGGATTGCAAGAGAAAGAAATAGGACATCGCGGTGTTCACGGTCTAACATTGAAGATAACGAATTAGTCATTATTAGTAAAACACTTTTACTAATAATTAAATAAATAAGAGAATTCTATTTAAAGTCATTTTAATTATTTTAAAATTAGCTTTCTGTCCTAACATTCTCAGAATTAGCTTAAAATTTCAGAACTCTCCGCTGTTTCCTCCTCTTTCTTCCTAGTCTCTTTCCAATTCACGTTGTCACCACTATTTTCACACCGTGATCACACGAACAAAAGGTAGTCTCGCTGAAGTCGAACGCGCGATAAAAGCTAAAAAAATTATTCGCACAGAGTGATAAACTTCGGCTACTAAGGTTCACACGACGAGTTGTTACTTTAGCACTCACGTTGATGAACATGTTGGCGTTCACGGAAGACAATTTCAACGCCTTTATGATCGGCTTCTGCATCATTGTCACGATAACGCTCACCCTAGCGTCACGATCGAGACTGGAATCCGGCCACTCGCTGAAGTATATCCCCTCACGAAAGTGCTCGCTCTAGACGCACACGTACAATACACGTGCAAAATATTTAATTCTCGCGTTCCCACGATAATCGCTCGTCTGAGGAAGCTGATCGAAAACTCACCGCGCTCGTAATGAGACTGCCGTGCTAAGCGTAGATGAACGTTTGCAGCAGTTTCAACGCCATGTAAGAGATGAACAGGAAGATCTGGCCAATCGTCAGGTGAGTGAACTGTTAATATCACAGCATTTTGTCAGAATAACAATGATATTTTTGTAGCAACGTATTAATCCTTAACACTGCGTGAACACCGTGGGCCTTTTAAGGCACACATTCGATTTTTTACTTCAATTCAACACACTTTATTTCATTTCAACACTTAAAAAAAATGCAACAATTCTGGTCTATGTAAGTATAAAAATTACTTTTTGAAACCTTAAAAATGGTAGGATAAATTTTTATAGATTTTTTGTAACACAGAAACGCTTTCAAAAACTTTTTAGACTTAAATGAGTCAGGGTATCCGGATAAATGCTCCAAAAACACGGTATCCGCGCAGTGTTAAACACGCAGTTCTTCGTAGCGTTCTGAATATTTTTAAATAAATAATGACTGTTTTAAAAAATCCTAAGAAAGAGTATTTTAAAAATTGCTTACCGGACTCGCCTCGAAGATCAACGCGCACATGAGCGTATGGCGTTTGTGAAGAGCATCCGTATAATTATCAAGTCCCAGATATCGCTCAGCATGTGGCCGCATCGCAGCAATCGGCGATGAGTGTGCACGCACGTGTCCAAGAGTTCCGTGAACGGCTACTGGGTCCTCTGGTGCGGATCAGCCAGCCTGGAGGACATCGCCCGCAGTATCAAAAAGATCTAAAACGCGTAATAGCCAAAGAGGCTGTCGACGCTGCCGACGATGAAGATCATCCACCGGCAGGTGGATATCTGGTACAGGAGATGCAGGTAAAAGGGGAGCCCGCCTGCCGGTCGGCGCGGGCCATGGAAACTTCACCAGCAGCGGCAGTCTGTATTTTTGGGGTTTCGCGTGACAAACGATCTGGCAAGCGATGGAGATCGGCGGCGGGCAGAGGATCAGCAAGACCGTCGATCCCAGGGTAAAGCACAGGATGTAGGACGGTCGGTCGAACGCGTACAGGGTGGCGAGCACGGTTTCCCGTCCCCGGGCCAGTTCCTGCTCGAAGAGGTCGTTCAAAGTCTCGTGAAGCTCCATCAGCCTCTCGCGTTTCACCAGGAAGCAAGCCGCCTGGAAGAAGATGGCAGAACACGCCTTATTTCCTCGCACTCGGTATACTGTTAAATATTAAAACGTGAAATTTAATCCAATACTTTAATTGAGTTAAATAACATTTTGATATTTTTAATTACAATAATTAGTTAACGTCAGTAAAAAGAAATTGTGCTATTCAGATCATTACAATCATATATACATATATACAGGGTGTTTGAAACAAAAGTACCCAGCCGAAAAATGGGGGTAGATTGGGTCAAACCGAGACGAAAAGTCATGTACCATTTTGCAAGATTCGCAATAGTTAACGAATTATTAATTAATACGTCTGAGCAAATGAGCGCATTTTATGGTATTAAATGGTATTTTACATGTCTACCGAGTTCGGTCTACCGTTTCTCATGCGCTCATTTGCTCAGACGTATTAATTAATAATTCGTTAACTATTGCGAATCTTGCAAAATGGTACATGACTTTTCGTCTCGGTTTGACCCAATCTACCCCATTTTTCGGCTGGGTACTTTTGTTTCACGAACTCGGCAGACACGTAAAATACCATTTTATGGTATTAAATGGTATTTTACATGTCTGCCGAGTTCGGTCTACCGCTTCTCATGCGCTCATTTGCTCAGACGTATCAATTAATAATTCGTTAACTATTGAGAATCTTGCAAAATGGTACATGACTTTTCGTCTCGGTTTGACCCAATCTAACCCCATTTTTCGGCTGGGTACTTTTGTTTCAAACACCCTGTATATATATATAGATTGTAGATATATATATATATATATATATATATATATATCTTTATTCCAAAAATATAATGTATATCTACCTTTTACGCCTTACGGCACTTCTGCGATGTTACAATTAATTGAGCTTCCTTATGTTAGTATAATATGACTGTCAGTGTAAACGGAAAAAAATGTTTAAAAAATAAAATAATAATATTTAGTATAAAATCTTTTCTTATTTAGAAAGATAAATATAAACCGAGCTTTAGCTTTCGCTATCCAGCTTCATGTAAGTACATCAAACATGTGTATAAAGGTTCTTATTCTTGTTCTTTTCATTATTAATGCGTTTCATGCATGCTATCCGCATGCATCAATCCGAAATCGATAAACAATAAACGAGATATAAAATTGACGAGAAACTTGAAGTATGAGATCATGATTACATATGCGCATGTATTAATCATCAAAGTTTGACGATCACGCATTTTTTACGCTATACTCCCGATGTCAACTGCGTGATCTATCACATTTTTTATTACACTGCCACATAAAATTATATTCGGTAAAAATAGACTATTCTATGGGTACGTTTGCGGAGCGCGCTATTAGCGCTATTGCGTTATTCTATCTTTGTTTTACATCTAATGAGCGACAAAGATAGAACGATGCAATAGCGCCAATAGCGCGCTCCGCGAATGCACCCTATAGAGACCCTCCACCACCACCACCAATTCCAATCTGTGGTCCTCTTTTTTTTTGTAAGTGTTTTTTTTTATTTTTTACTAACATTTTCAAAGATTTGTTATGTTATTATTAGTAATGTTACCTGTAGGCTCATGAATCTGATGTGTATAACACATAAAATGTTTTACTAAATTAAAGTACTAAACTGAAATTAAGATTATATAAAGGAAAATCTTTAGTAGTAGAAAGCTTTACAGTGAATGTGTTCTAACTGTTAACAGATGATTGATATTTATTGAGGACATATAATCACTTTTGTCATTATTTTGCTTTAGTTGAGATATGTTTAAGTATCTTCTGTCCTGATTATAAATTAATTCTGAGAAAGCAATTATCTTATTTAAAATGTACTATTACTGTTTACATTTATACGTCATATATTTCTTACTGCGCCAACAGATCCTCAGGATGTCTCCAGTATTAGAGGAAGTCAAAGTGCATTGTCTGTTCAGTTAAAGCAGCTCTTGAAGCCTTCATCAAAATGTCTGGCCCTATTGGTAAACTGTACAGACGTCCCTTTACTGTATGCGTGGAGGGCAACATAGGAAGCGGTAAAACAACGTTTCTAAGTCACTTCAAGAAGTTTGACAATGTTACTGTATTAGAAAAGCCGGTCGAGCTTTGGCGTGATGTGTCTGGGACGAATTTACTGGTAGGTCAGAAAGTATTTTTATTAAAACTTAAGAGACGATCTAACATAAATATTTAATGTCTTTGTTACTTATTTATAAAGACTTCACTGCAATAGTGATGAGAAAATTTATAACAAATTATTATTTAACATATTAAATATTATTATTTACAATATTAATGTGCATTTTACTATTTAAAAATATCTCGAATTTTTATATATCAAGTAAACTGTATAACAACATTTGCAAGAAAAATAACCAAATTAATATCTTGTATAAAATATGTATTTTTAATATAAAATATTACTGTGTTCATTATTGTGTATATCTACATTAATGATTGGAGTAATTGACATTGCATAAATACATTTCAGGAATTAATGTATAGCGAACCATCTCGTTATGCCTTCTTGTTCCAATCTTATGTACAATTGACCATGCTGCAATTGCACACTTGTAAGACACCCTCGCCGTACAAAATTATGGAGAGGTCCGTTTACAGTGCAATGTGCTTCGTCGAAAATTTAAAACGCACAAATGTACTGCGTGATGTTGAAGTTACAATCTTAGAGGACTGGTATGACTGGTGTTTGAAAAATGCCAATGTAGAAACTGATTTGATAGGTAGGATATAATTTACGGATTTTGTGCGAAATTATTACAATTAAAGCTATATCTATTTATTTATCTCTTTTTTATTTATATTGCTAAATAATATATTTGAGGACGACATCTGAGGTCGTATACGAGAAAATGAAATAACGACGTCGAAAGGCAGAGAACGCCGTTTCATTGGAGTATCTGAAGCAAATCCATCAGATCCATGACGACTGGCTCTATCATCATACTCTAAAGCCGGTGCCATCACCAATCATAACTATAAACGGTGATCGAGAGCTCCATGAAATGGTGGAGGAATTCGATAAATGTAAAAATTAAATCTTCAGCAAGGTAATAGACGATAATGATGTAAATAATACGATGATTACGGTATCGACAAATCGGGTGCTACCCGAAATTAAGGCTGTCTTAGATTAAATCATAGAATGAAAAAAGTAATGATTGAATATAATTGAAGCAAGTGTGTCATGCATTTATATTGATTAATTATTACATGCAACTTTGCACATTGTATTATTTTAATTCCACCGGCCGCATTTACTGCTTTTATTCTATATATTTATTTCTTTTTCAAACTTATGATTTAATATGTAATTATGTATTATGCAATACATAATTTAATCAATCATTTTACATCAAAGGATTAATTTTACATTCTGCCAATATTCAAATTACAGAATTAATCCATTTTAAATTATTAACGAGAGATTTGCCTGTCTCAATACATATTTTATTAATTTTAATTAATTATTTTAAGTTAATTATTTTAAATAATTTTGCGCATTTAAATAAATCGCTTGTAATGTATTAGATATGATTAAATTTTGTATCAATGAGTACAAAATAACATTAGTAAAAGCGATTAGGGAATATGGCTATGCAAGATGTGAAAGAAAATTATTTATCAAAAAATCCGTTAAAAAAGTGCGCGCGTGATTATATTGCAATATTGAATATATCCTAAATTTTTTATTTTATTTGTTTGTAAAGCTGTTTTGTAAGATGTTTGAAAAAGAAAGTTATAAAGTACAATATAAACAAATTATAGTCAATTAAGAGCGTTTTTTGCGGGTATATTGCCAAACCTTTTTTTATGTTTCGACAACATACCGAAAGTCAACTGAGGACTCACGCCGTGCTCTCGACCGCGTTCTAAGGACAGGTCTTAGCACCAACGACGTGCAAAATTGCAGATTATAGAATGTACAGTATAAAACGACTACAAGGTATGTGACATGTTCAGCACGAACTTATCCATCAGATATATAAAGCTAATCTGTCACTTAGTTTTCCTACTTCCCGTGTCAAAAACTGCCTCACGATAAAGCAGTGTAGTTGGACACGAAATGGTAATCTGTCAGAGATTGAAAGTTTTAGTTACAATGAAACGCCACTGAAACCGCGAGTCGCTCAATTAATACCTACGAAAAATCGCGCGCTGGCTAAATGGTATCACCTCGCGTCGCATATTGTGAGTAACGCTACAACAGGACCTCTTCGACAAGTGGAAACCACACCACAACACCCAAGCAACCGACGAGCACCCATTCACGCGCGACGATTCGCGGCAGCAAATCTACGCACTCGCCTCGACGGGGAACCTGTCGTAGTCGTTTTGTGTTGTCGTAGCGTGCGTCCGAGGGGACCGAAACCGCGCGGAAAAGCGCCGGGGCCCGCGCGGAGGGGGATGCACGAGCCCGCCGGCCCCCCGTGTGTGATGATTCCCCAGCTCGTTGGTTTTCGGCCCCCCCCGCCGCTCCCCGTGTAATCCTTCGCGAGTGTCGAAACCACACTCGTTGGTGTAATACTGCGACTGAGCGCCCGGAGAGTGTCCGAAACGCGTGTACTACGGGCATTATTAAAATAATTTTATTATTAGATCATATGTAACTACAAAATAGGGTAGTCTTATTCAGCTTTATGCACGTGTTAAATAAATTTATTTGGTTCAATATCGCGCGTAATAATACCGGGCGCCTCTCCTTCGTGTCCGAAACCCCCCTTTACCCTCGGAGCAAAAGAACCCGTACATCATTAACAAGTGAAATAATACTATATTTATTATCAGGACTTACTGTATGCACTTTGATGTATGCATGCACACATCAATTTAGTTAACGTTGGATTTGAATGTGTAAACCATATGTCTTGAATGTATATGGATTTTATGATGACTCAATGAAATACATATATTTGGATAATTGCATGTTTATTCCTGCTAGATTTTACAAAATAAATTAGAGATAAGCATTAAAAAATGTATGTATGTATGTATACACACATACACATTGAAATATTACGTGTAAACGTGTGTATCGCGCAAAGCGATGCTAGATTCGTTCATAATGTCCTCATATTATTAACCATATCAGGTATTGCTTGGAAACGCAGACTCGTTCCTACAATGCCAATCGAACGCTGAATGCGAATTAGTCCAGTCAACAATATTCTTTCGGCCGATTCCGACATGTTAGACGAATGTAGACGACCTTCGCAATCGAAATGGTGCGCATACCGTGTGTCTATAAACTATGCGCTAAAATATACCAAAATATGTATAAAAACAATGCTATCTCGAGTAAAAAAAATCACAATCGCTCGCATAAACGTATGTACAAATGTTAAGTAGAGATTTTAACGTTCCGCACCTAGCTAAGACGGATTCTTACGAACTGCAGCTAATCGCTCGACGCAGTCGTACTCCTGGCAAGCCCACAATATGCTAACTAACGTACCGAGTTGAGCATTCCGTGTATTGGCTTGCTTCCAATCAAGCAGAAGCTGATAGATTACCTAAAATATTATCATACATGAATAAAAATTGTTATAAATCGCTCGTTATTAGTATTTTAGAGAAGTAAATTTGTAAATTTCACATGAAATATTTAGCTACATTAATAATATTTAATATTTTATTAACAGCAATCGATCTTAAACCGATTGAATTTCAAATATCTTCTTGCTCAAACAAGATTATAGATTGATAATCGCGATCGGTGATGAATCATACGAGATGAAATATTTGATTCTTAGAATTCGATATTCACCTCGTCGATACCCTTATGCCTGTAATTCTCCTCGAATTGCTCGATCTGCGCGTTCGAATACGAGAGTCTCCTCGCGATATCCCGCCATCCGTGCCCAACGTATTTGTTAATAATTAGCATGTCGTCCAACCCGAGTTGCTCCTCACACGTACTCAACTCCTCCACGTACTCGGGCATCGGCCGATCCTTGGTCTTCGAATCCGTCTCAGACTGTGCCGCATTATTTACATTCAACGTGTAATTGTTGGTCGTGCCGACGGTCATATTATTGCAGTTGAAAAAATTTAAATTATTCGTATGACTCGTACCATTCGCTGAAAATTGATTTATTAAGGAATTTAAATTATTTAAAAAATGTCGTAAATTTATAACTATACATTTGTTTTGAAAAGTGCCAAGATGCTGTAACGCAATCTTCTCTTGATGCAAATTGATCGCATTCGTTAAACATTTGCATTAAATATCCGCTATCTTGTGAATATAACATTTCAATTGATCATTAGACACAATTATAAAAATTTACCTTCTCTGTGAATATAGTTATCGCGTAACGAGGGCGCCTAGGTTACGAGCTTTAACTCCCTGATAGCATCGTTCAGTCTGTTTTAATATTGCAACTATTATGTATATCGGTATTAGTTATCGCGACGAATAACGGATTCCCCGAGATTTGAAGCAACGGGAGATGCATGATATGTAAAATTTCGGCGGCTGTTATATCATTACGATTCTGCTGCGACAATAAAGTCAATAAAAAATTTCACAATATGAATTCTTAAATCATCGGTTCGAGGACGAATTTTTCATATCGTTGCACATGAAACTACATCAGATGTCAATTAAAAGATCACAAATGTTTGTTCACGAACAAAATAATTATTATACTGCGATTTTTTTTTACGTATCAAGCGTCAAAATATGCAACAGTCAAAAATAGCATTTGTTATTCTTTTTCTTTAATACTTCTGCAAACAGAATGCACAACTTGGTATTCCCCGAGTTTGATCGTGATAACGTGTCTCGGACGTAGAAATATTTACAACAGGGATATGTGGAGTAGGGGATATTTTCATTTCGTTTTCTTCGACTCGATTTTAGTAAAACCGCGGCGTCTGTGCGGCATGACTTCGCTTCTTAGTCTTCTTCCGAATCATTCCGCTAAATAAATTGTAATACAAATGTCACATATACGTCAACTTATCGAAATAATACGTAGCATTACGTAATCTCTTTAAGCGCATCGTGTCTTCTTTCTATTTATAGAATGAAGATTATCTTCGTTTACAGAACTAAGTTTAGTCGCAAAATCATGATCATATACATATAGGATCGTAAATTTTCAAAAATTACGCAAATATCACTCTTTTTATTACATCCGTGCTACTTGTCCGTTTCTATAAAGAAGCAAAAGTATTTCACGCGTGAAGATATTCGTATGTCCTATTCGGTTGTCATGAATCCACTGTAATAAACTTCGAACTAGCACCTACTTAGTAAGAAAAATGTTTCAGATAAAAGTTATGGAGCGCAGTAAAACTCGAATACGAAATAAAATTCCTGACGTGTTGAAAATTATATCGCTCTTTACACAATTACGATAACATTCTTATTGCAACTTACAATTTTTCGGCTTCGTCTTCGTCCTTGGTCGTTTATATTTCTTCGATTCGCTCGTCGACCTCGTGTCGCCGAGATCTTCTGGTTTTGTACAAAAATCGGTGGATGTCGTCGGCCTCGCTTCGTTCGGCAGCGACTTTTGCCTTTGTGTCGTCAACGTCACGTTGTCCTGCTCCTTTTGTGGCGTGGCGGGCATCGACTTCGACTCCGTTTTCGTCAATTCCTCATCCGGGGTCGTTGAAAAATTGTGCATGTAGCTCCCAGTCCGCGGTGGATCCGGTAACGCGTCCGTCGTCAACATGTCACGAAACTGGCGCGGTATCTGGGGTAGGAACGGTGTCGTCAACGTCACGTTGTCCTGCTCCTTTTGTGGCGTGGCGGGCATCGACTTCGACTCCGTTTTCGTCAATTCCTCATCCGGGGTCGTTGAAAAATTTTGCATGTAGCTCCCAGTCCGCGGTGGATCCGGTAACGCGTCCGTCGTCAAAATGTCACGAAACCAGCGCAATATCTGGGATAGGAACGGCATTTTCTTAAATGGTCGATGTGCCTGCAAACGATGTCTTAATGTTAGGATGCTTTAAGGATGATATTCTGAAATCTTTTTGAATAAACCCAAAGTATGAGCATGGATGTTACGATGTCTAATGCGTCTTAATGAAATTTTCAGAAAGTTATGTATTTTTCTTAATTCAATTTAAATTGTCTGCGATCATAAAAAAATTCATGACATTTAAGACACACTATAAATTGTACATCTTAAATGTCACTCAAGCTTCGCATTCATTTCGCACGTGCTGTACGCGATATTTCTCAATGCCGCGACTAACGTCAAACCAAACACTCCCCGCATAAAATAGAGCCAGTAACCAGGCGCAGTGTTTACCTTAGAGATACGCACTTATTGTACTCGCACTTCCGCATTGTCATAACGAAAAGTATGATGAAGCAGAGGTGGCTGCGAAAACGTGAAAAAACGTTTCACAAAAGTACCAAATCTACACGCAACCATTCTTTATGAAAATTATTTATTATTCCTTTCTCTACACGTATTTTTTCCAATTTAATTTCTAATTTAGCTCTTTAATTTGATAGTATATATTCTAGACTATCTTTATTAATAAATCATAGTGACAATAAAACGAAAATTGAAATGATATCCGCGGTTAAAAATAAACTCCACTTGTATCGTGAATGAATATAGATATTTTTTCGAGCTTCCACGCACGTACCATTATCGTAATTATATGCGATTCTGAAATTAACAATCCACTTATACCCATGTGCTTTCGGCGCTATTGTCAGACGCACAAACACACTTGATTGCGTAGTATTCCTTGAGGATAAATTTCATTCTGTGAAGAAAAGTCAGCAATATGAAATTGAAACGCTATTGTGCAATATTGTACTGTAATTAAATGTATAATTGATTTTGCGCGATCGTTCGATTAAAAATTTAAAGTCAAAAATAGAAACTTGTATGAAGCTGATATGTTAGTATTCAATATTCAAATAAATCGCGCAATTGTATAACAGTCAAATTGAAATTCTATAATTACTTACTAATATATATTTCTGAAACATTACGAAATAAAAAAAATTATTTCACGATTCGTACGATGAAAGCTTCAGCATTTGTTTTGTAGATGTTCCCAAACTCTACAAAAAGAACACGTCACGCGATTTCAATATTGGTATAATTACCGTATTTTGTATATCGTCTTTTTATATTAATTAATATAACAGTGATAATTCCCGCCAATATATCAGGTTTCGCGTTCGATTATCGCGCTTAGTAAAATTTATCTAACAAGTCATTCGAGGCGATTCTTCTCGTAATCGAAAAAAAATTGCTGAAAATTCCGACATTTTCCTCGTTCGTGTTTCTGACCGTGATAAAAGAAAATCCGAGTGAGTGCTTATTTGTTAAAAATGATACGAAAGAGTATCGCATTCAATAAAATTTTTACCGTAGAAAAATCATTCCGGTATTTATCAGATACATTTCCCAAATCAAAGGCTTACGAAGTACTCTGTATGTACTTTTGTCGACAAGCATAAATCTGTTCTCGTTGCGACGTATGTGGAAACTTCCCGGAATTGTGTTATATTTTTGTCGATAACACGATTCCGCGTAATACCTGTTGAAGACGATAAGTGCATTTTTAATCGCAGATATATCGTGGATGTGAAAGCATTTGCAATTACTTATACACGTGTATCGTTCTTTTGTTTGGATTGAGATATCTGATAACATTTATAATAAATAGATAAATTTATTTGTCATAAATCCTCCGCGCAGTGTGTGTTACATTATATGATATTTAATTCTTATAATAAGATATATTGTTAAAGATTACGTTGATTGAATATCGTTAAATCGAATGATAGAGCAGTGAAATTTTTAATTGGGAAAAGGAAAAGAAAAATATTTACACAATTTTTTTAACTCGTGGATTAATTATTTTCTCTATGCCGTTATACATGACTTAAAATTTTCGTAATGCATAACAGAGAAAGAGAAGGAGGATTCCACTTTCACTATCATCTGTGTACTGTTATATCACAATTTTTAATTTTGTGCAGAAACATGTTCCGTTTTAATTCATAAAAGAGAAGACAATTTTGTATGTTCGATTATATTGCTGTTTTCTGTATTCTGCCGTGCAATGTTTCTTCTCGTTATCAATTTAACCGTGACCCACATGCAGTGTCTTTAGATTGATACATTTTACAAGTTTACGCCACAATAATAAACAGGAAAGTACATATTATGTAATGCTATACTAAAAGTAGCAAGAAAGAAGAATACTTGAAAATTTAATCCGGGACAATTTCTCCACGCGTTTAATTGATGAACCTTCGTAATCTGTCCGTAATCTGCGAGTTTAACAACCTATATATTTCATTAAACATCTGAATCACTCGAGATGCGCAATTAAACAAATCAACCAAAGGTCAATTGCTGTCTTTCGCAATGTGCTTATTCTCTCCGCAATGCAGTTACAGAACTTATAACGGAATACACTGCACTGCTGGATTTACATAGGTAATATCTTGAAGAAAACAGAATGACTCCGTGCGAGAGCAGTCGACTTGTCGACGGCTAATTACTTAGGTACGAAGGAGCGCAATGTTTGCAAGTGATAAACGCGCAGATATTAATTAAGTCAGATAATTAATCTTCTGAATATCTCGCGAGAAGTGCGATTTTAGTTTGTAAAAAAATTCCCCGATAAGATATTTCTCGGGATGTCCTCTCCTTTTAACTTCGCGCCATCGTAAAATTCGTGTTTGATTATAATCAGTTAAGCTCTCGGTAAGCAAACTCGTACTTTCGTAACTGCCGACGAAATTAACCGCCCCTTCGTGAATTTCAGGCGAAATAATTCAAACATAAGAATTACGTAACAGATTTCGCGTAATTTACGTTATCGTGCATTATCTGCCAAGTTTTTGCAGACGTAGGTAGACGCATTTAGTCAACTAGGCGTTCGTGAAAAATGAATAAAATTGATTGCTCTCATCGCGGAAAAACACAACGTGTTAAATACTTATAAACGCTGGACATTTGTTTAATAAATAGGCTTTAGAATATGACGCGAACTATCCGAGTCGTGGATATTTTTGGATTAATTAATTTAATTTCCTGACATTTCGTTCTGTGTGACAGTTAGTTAACATGCTACTTTCAATTTGTATACAAACAACGCTGTTTGAATTCTTCACTAAGCCGGATGTGTATAATAATAATTATAACGAAGATTAAAACGCTAAAAGAGGACGTTGAGTGCCGTTGACACTCACGATAGCCAGCTTAGGTACTCGTCGGACGATCGAGTGTCCATTAACGTGTCATATAAATAAACAGTTGTGATAGATCCAAAACGCCAAATAAAACACATTCAACCTAAAGTCACATAAATGTGTTCAAGTATATCAAATTGATGAATAAATCATAATGCAGTTGATTTATCTGATTGTGTCTATATAAATTTATAAATTTCACAACAATGCTAATGACCAAAATAGTTTTGAAACTACTAAATTAAAAAAAAGTCTTTATCTTAATTGTATGCAAACAAATATTAGCTTAAAATACGGAATTCCAACTATGCAGCTATTTTAAGAAAGAACCAACGTATATGTTTATAATATTGATAATTTTGTCGAAGTAAATGACAACAATTCAACTATATATCAACGCGTTTTTTTTTATAAACCTCTGAGATAATGGTTTACTCTGAGCGGTATTAACAATTTAAATAGATATTGCGAAAGAGTACAGTTAGTTTTATTTAGCACCCGTTGTATAATTACGACTGACGATTTTAAGTGATGTTACTGTGATTTATCATATGTTTTTTATCAGACTAAATAGATTTCTCTTCGCGAAACTGACGTCTATTAAGGTGGCACAGCCATTTCAGCACAATCGAATGCAACCTATCTAAAAATTAATTGCTATTTTTTTGCTAATTAATTGCTCTATTTGCGATTTTTTTGCTCCAGCCAATTCGCTAAAAACAATGGCTGTGCTAGTTTAAGACTAAAGTTAGCACAACCATAAAGAAAAAAAGCGAAAAACAAATACGTATTTTTGTAGCTCCATTTAATTGCTAATTAATTGCTCCATTCCCGACCTGACCTACAAGGCTACGCAGGCCTCGTAGTAAGTTATAACCTGGTTTCCGAATAAACCGCATCTAAAAATTGCTTTTATAAGTAGGTTTGTACACTAAGGGTTAATATCCACCTAATAATTATCAAGTCGCAGTATATATCTTATTGGCAAAAAAAATTATTATTGGTTATAAATCTATTATGCAATCATTTAGTTAAGGAAACTCCGATTTAAGAACATTATTTCTCATGCTATCCGAGGAAAATGCTATACGAATTTAATCATGAGTCTCTTTCAATATATTAATAATTTTAAAATTAATAATAATTAATAAAAATTTAATATTAATGCAACACTTATATATTATATCAGAAATATTTTTACTATGACACAGTGTGTAGATATCTAAACTGCATTTTCTGTAAAACGTGCAAAAGCTTCGTAAACAAAGTGTCTCGTGCGTGCGGCATTATATAATCACTCAATGTAACGAGATAATTTATGAAGCTTTGCCTAATCAGTTCCTAGAAACACCTATTAACAAAACAATTAATAAAAATTATTGTTTCCAAGTTTTCCGGACAATATGTATTATTATAGAGCCGGTTTAATTTCAGTAGCTGTCATCCTACTTCCTTTCGTTAGCGTTAGCTTTATTATGAAAAATAAATATCTCACTTAATAAAACAAAAAATGTGTTTATTTATGTCGACACAATTGGCAAGTATAATGTAACGTTCTACTACGACGTTTCGACCGCAAGGATCGGGTCCTTCTCAAGTGATCGTCAACAAATATCATGACAAGATCATAATTAATCGTTAATCTATAACAATTAGGAAAACCGCATATGTCAAATCGATAAAATGTCCTACCTATAAGTTGGCCAGAACCATCGCGCTTACACTAACATCCTGAGATTATGATAGTTTTTGCCGAAAAAATCACGAGTCAAAAGCTAAAAGATTATTTAAATTAAAAGTTGGCAAAAAACCTTATTAAATACGATATAAATATAATTACATGTGTAATGTTGAACGAGTGGAGTGGTGAGCTTGTGAAATTTCGTAAAAAACCTCTGATGCTTTCGCACATTGTCAGCACAAATTAAAAACGGAGCACCAAAACTGGGATGTCAGCAAATCTTTTAGCTTTTGACTTGTAATTTTTTCGGCAAAAACTATCTCTCTCTCATAATCTCAGGATGTTAGTGTAAACGCGATGGTTCTGGTCAACTTATAGGTAGAACATTTTATCGATTTGACATATGCGGCTTTCCTAATTGTTATAGATTGACGATTAATTACGACTTCGTCATGATATTTGTTGACAGATAACTTGAGAAGAACCCGATCCTTGGGGTCAAAACGTCGTAGTAGAACGTTACATTATACTTGCTAACTTGCCAATTGTGTCGACATAAATAAACACATTTTCTGTTTTAATAACATTGGCGGATCAATCTCTTATTTTTAATTTAATAAAACAAGTCTAATTTTCGAAGATCGGAATCTTGTTCATTACAAAGATTGGATTCAATGTTTTCACGCGGCAACACTAAATATAGAAATATAGTCTTGGTATAATTTCCAATTCTGAGTCACGTGAAAGAAAGTGGATGCACAGAATTCTTGCCGCAACCAAATGGGACAGGATTTTTTCGAGCGCTCAAATACGTCAACATCTATCTAATCAAGCGATTTTAACTAGTGATTAGTTGTCATTTCATAAATAGCTGTAATGCATAATGCATAATGCATAATGCATAAGAAAAGAAAGAATAAAAATTGAAGAATGAATTGAATATTAATATCGAGCATATGACCAAATTTTTTTCTCTATTTTTATAAATTGCTTTACAACTTAGAAATAAAGAGAACAAATATATTACACGTCTGAATGAATTACGTATGCTTCATTTCAGTATCAAGTCAATAAAACGACGTTTTGATTGCAAGATATACGCAAAGTGGAAAGAAGATCAAGGCGAAACAAACGAGAACAAAAATTTGTTGTCAAGATTAACTTAAGATTAAACTCTGGCATGCTAATGAATAAATGTCATAATTCCACGTTATATTTGGCTAGCAGCTTTTCAGCTTTTGTAAGAGGTAGGTTTTGACAATTAACACCAATGCTGTTTTATTATATTATTTTTCTGCCTATATTATAAGTAATATTGTAAACTTATTTCAGGATAATTTAATATGTCCATGAGAGAAGAATGAATAAAAGTCTATAGAATAAATTTATCTTAATCTAAATACACTTGATGTGGATTGGAACTCAGCTCCTGAGGCTAACATAAAATCTAATAATAATTTAATATGCGTACAACATAGACACGCGTATAGAATCGAAGAGTCAACGCAAAACTTTAGCATTAAGTACATGATAAAACTGTGAATAAGAAAAATTATGTCTACAAGAAACCGCGACGAGGAAGAGGAAGACGAAGCTAGACCTCAAGTCTATTTCAAGTATAAAACGTGTTGAAATATGCATGATAGAGGATAGAAGGCCAATACGGTTTTCTCCAAGTATTTTGCTTTAGGTATGACAAATAAAATCATATATATATATGTGAATTACTGAAATTACTATGTGTTAAACCTATGTGTTGAACATGTGTTAAATCGGCTGACGCTGATGAATAATTGACTTACAACCACAAGCCACCGTCGACACGACTATCGCTTCTTCATACCTTTGATAGCTTCACAGAGATTTTCCTGCAGCAAGGAATTTTCTTTGTTTTTAACGCGGTAATTAAACGATCTCCCTCGTGTATCACATAGCGCACGATAATTTAAATTTTAATATAAAAATTATCCATATGTATTTACTGTCGATTTGTGTCGCTTCATCGCAATGTAAAAACGATAGCAGAACACGATAAACGATAAGGTTCCGCGTTCGACGCAAATTATTTATCAGGGATTTCAACAAGGGGAGATAAATTATTCCGCATAAGTCTGGATAGCTTCGCTTCATTACTCGTTATTGCTTATGAAAAAAGCGTGGCAAGCAGATGCGTAACGAATAAATTATTACTCGTGCGTATATATATATATATATATATTATATATATATATATATTATATATTATATATTATATATATATAATATAGGTATATATATATAATATATATATATATACACGCACGAGTAATAATTTATTCGTTACGCATCTGCTTGCCACGCTTTTTTCATAAGCAATAACGAGTAATGAAGCAAAGCTATCCAGACTTATGCGGAATAATTTATCTCCCATTGTTGAAACCCCTGATAAATGACGCTGGCGTGACATCCGGCAAATGGCATATCATAATTGATTTGCGTCGAACGCGGAACCTTATCGTTTATCGTGTTCTGCTATCGTTTTTACATTGCGATGAAACGACACAAATCGACCGTAAATACATATGGATAATTTTTATATTAGAATTTAAATTATCGTGCGCGCTATGTGATACACGAAAGAGAGCGTTTAATTACCGCGTTGAAAACAAAGAAAATTCCTTGCTACAGGAAAATCTCTGTGAAGCTATCGAAGGTATGAAGCGATAGTCGTGTCGACGGCGGCTTGTGGATGTAAGTCAATTATTCATCAGTGTCAGCCGATTTAACACATGTTCAGCACATAGGTTTAACACATAGTAATTTCAGTAATTCACATATACATATATACACGCATACATATCATCGCTTATCACAGATGTTTACCTACAATGAGCAGATAGTGAAAAAAAAAGAAGGTACAAAAAGTATCGCAAATATCTTTTTCATGTTTTAGGAATGATTCCCAAGTTCTCGAGGACCTTCGCACTCGGAGCTCTACGTTAATCAAAGAAATGCGCACCAAGACCCGCAAAAAGATCCACAGGTCTATTTCTGATGATCGTACTTACCTTGCCACCGGAAAAGGTTGAGCGCTCTGGCAAATCGACGTTTCTCGTGGGCGTGATCATGGAATCGCTTGGTGAAGATCTGCTGCTGTTGCTACGTGCCGAGCGCGTTTTGTACGTCAAAATACGCATTTTGACGTATGTACAAAAACTTACGACGCACAACTCAACTCGCGCGCTGATCACCGACTGGCTGGCTGGCTGGCGCGCGGCTGATTAGCTGATGACGAAGCGCACTGTGTACTCTGCTCGAGACGCGTGACCGACCGGGGAGCACCACTCACCTTTTTTCTTTTATCCCATTTTTTTACAGATTTGAAGCAATAATCGAGTAATCCGTATTAGCAAAATTGTACTGTTTTGGATGGAATTATTAATTTCTTATATTATATGACACAGAAGAAAAAGATTAGATCAGGAACAACAAATAATTTAGCAAGAAGTTTTGCTATTCTGTCGGTTGAATTAATCGTCTATTAAATTAATCGAGGCTTGATTGAAGTTGAAAAAGCTCATTAAAAGAAATATATCACTTAAATAGTTACGAAATGACAGGTTCTGTTCGATTTTTACAGTCAATGTTTCATTATATTCTGTTGACATTATATCCGACAAATATCGTGATAGATGCTTTGCAAAATCTATTTTCGACAGGTTTGACTATCTCGAAGTCGTTATTGCTTAAAAAATCTATATTTATTAAAATTATGCTTAAATGTAAATGTTATTAAAATTATGCTTAATATAACATATGAAATATGTATTAACTTTAAGATATTTCTATATAATAAAAAAAATTATTCTGTTACGCGGCAAAGTATTCGCTGGATCTCACGTCATTTTATTTTATTTATTATATAAAAAATCAAGCTATTGAATATGGATAGACTATAAGAGATTAGGATAAAATTGGTGTGTTATGTATATACGTATACCTATACATATAATAAAAATAAATATGTGATTTATATATAATAAGATTCGCGAAGAATATGTGCAACGTGAACCAAAATATCTGTCGATCTTTTTCATTCATCCGTGATACATGCATGTTAAATTTGTTTATACATTTTGCTTTCTTGCACCTATTTATGTAATATTTAATCCTGGAAAGGAAAGAAAATTAAAAAGAAAGAAAGGAAGATGAAAAAAATACAAATTGTTGTAACAAACTTCTTCTTATACCTATACACATAATAGTTGTTGGATTTATTTTATTTTATTGAATCTATCTATTCCTTTATCTACAGATATTTCTCTTATTAATTTTTTATTTATTTAATTACAAGCAAATCGTTATCTACTGCCTATCTTTAAAAAATTATTTTTATTTATTACTATCGTATGTCTAAAAAATATTCAGAAGTATTTTAAAAATCTAATTGTCCAAAAAATAAATGTTCAGAAAAAACTCAAGTGATGAGACAGCTTATATCAAAAAAATTATATTCTATTTTTTGCAAAATTTTATTTTAATTCTTTTCTCGTTCTATAATATCTATTTTTTAAAAATTATTTCAGAAACAAACACAAAATTTAATTAATTTGGTACTCAATAATAAAATATATGTATATGTAAAAAATTTCAATAAATCGTCTATCAGGCGACTGATATACTTCGCGATCAGTTAGACGTATCAAATAAATGATGCGTCGACATAACGAGTTCTAATGTGAACTAGATGCGTGCTAACGCGAGAGCGTTCTCCAGTAATTGCACAACAAATTGATAAATAAGAGAGAGTTCCAGGATTAATTATTCAGAACCTATAGTCTAATTTAGTCTATTCATTTTAGGGCAACGGATCTGTGACAAGACGCATTTATCTGGCATTATTAGATGGGAATAATACATAAATATATACAATCTAATATTCACAGATTCGTTACCCTATAATGAAAAAGCAAAATTTGTCACTCACCGGCCGATGCGCAACGGGCGGAGTTATACATATTAATTCCGTATACGGAGTATATGGAACTATAACGTACGTACCTATGAGATAATTCTGTAACACAAAAACGAAAGATTCAAATTAAAGAGACGCTGAAAATGATCAACGTTTTAAAAAATAATTCTTACGCGCGTCAAATTCGATTTTTAGTTTGATTTACTAATATAATTATTATCTATTTTCCGGAAAAATCTTTACGAGAATAAACTTTTATAAAATTTTAAATGGTTCCACTTTCTCTAAGTATTTCTAATTATTTTAGTTAAAACGGCTCGAATAAGTGGGAAAGAACAAGTAATTTTAAGAAAAGAAATGATACTTACCTCAAGATTACTCCGCCGCGGCGGCCGGTGTCCAATATGCCTCTGCCAGGCCTCCTTCTCCTCTCAGAATGTCTAGGTTGAAGGTGGTGAAGCATCCTCCTCCTTTCGTTACACAGGACACTCACAAAACCACTGTTCATTATTCCGCGATCGAGAGCAAAGTAACTGTCTTAAAATACGATCGCGATACTTTACGAGACACTCTCGAAATGAAACAACCGACGTACTACGACTACTACGGCGCACTCCCGTTATTAAAATCCGATAGTTCACCGAGTTTCTCTTTCCATTGAACGCAAAACGGAATAATCCGATAGTTAATCGAGAATGCTGCATCTTTTGTTACGTGCGTTATTACCGTAACACTTATTTCGTTACATATCTCGCGACGTAATAACGTTACGCACGGAGCGACGCGCTCGGCTACATGTCGGGTGCGGGTCGAGTATCGGGACGAGAATGGACGTGAATGATGAATGATAGCGCGGCGCCGCTACTAGAGACCGGTGACCACCGCGACGCAACGCGACGTACGTACTACCCCTGCCGGCCTCCCACAACCCCAGACTACACGAGACGAAAAACAATGTCGATCACCTGCATTCCACGTGCCAACGGTCTCACCACCGCGTCGCTAATATTTACTTGACGATAACGTTTAATTTATATTATACATATGTAATTATGTATCTAGCACGGGATAGAATAAACGTACGCCGAATATTCCGTTTCTCGTATCTCGATAAATGCATGAGCTGTTATCGCATATCTTTCGCGTTGCTTCCTGGACCCGTATATTAGCGCACCACCCGATAATTTCTTTCTCAATAATATTTCGATTTAATTGTGAGTAAGAAACGATTTTAGAGTAATAAAATAATTCAAAATGAAGAAGAGTAAGTAACGCGAGCTACCGCGCGGTCGCCTCTTTTTGCTCGCTTGTTTCGTTATTTCGAGCATGTATTATGGAACTTTTCGGAATGGATTTCGATTGTTTAGTTTTAGTTACACTCAACTCTCGTTTTACGCGGTATAGATACCTCGGTATGCGTAAGAAGAAATCGTGTAATTTGGAAAGACCGTACGTAATTAAAAAACCATGACTGAAAGTGAAGAGAATAAAGGCGAACGAACAACGTGTGAAAATGATAAGAGAATCTCGATTGATAATAACAACCAAGCTGCTGAAATATAATTAAAAAATAAAGCCTGTCTATAGTATTACTCGCTTTTTTAACATGATAATATATGGGCATGTGTCGGATTTAAAAATTTAAATAATTTATTATTAACAATTAAAAATTAAAGCTTGCACACGAAAGATTACATACAATTTCTCGAAAAAACAGCGTTATTTAGAAAAATCTCGTTAAAAAAATCGCGTAAAAAGACCTAGAGAACGCAAAAAGAGAGTTGGGTGCATTCTCTAAATTTCTATTGTATTTTCTAGGAAAAACGAAAGAATTCCGATCGAAATACAATTTGAAAAGTTCCATAAGTAATAAGTACATGCTCGAAATAACGAAAAGCATCGTGAAAAGGGGATATAATACTTTGAAGATGGATATGCGTAAAGAAGGCCAAATGTGTTAACAGTGCGAACCATATTCCACGAAGTTTTTGATTGAAATAGTATTTGCTATCAAAGAATAAAATTATTTCACGAATCTTATAATGTCACGATACTTATTATCCTTTTATTTTAGAAGGCAATGTCCTTTGTTTCATATCCTTGATTCTTTTGGAAAATTTTTGATGTCTGTATCAAGCAATTTTTAAACGTTCTTTATTATATTTATGAAATTATGATAGTTGCGAGATTAACTTACAAATATTAATAACAATAATATTAAAAATAAATAAACAAAATATAATGAGTAATTGGTATTAAAGTTTCCAAGGAAAATTCCTAAAAAGAAAATAACAATTTTCAGCAGTTTCAGGTACCTCCTAGGGAAAGGAGGTGCATTGCGAATTCAAAGGACAAAACTGCCTATCTTTCATTTTTACATTACTGGATCATTTTTTCTTTTATTGTTTTTCTTATAAGAGAATTTTTAGATTACAAAGCTCTTTTCCAAATAAACTCTGAACTTAATTATGGTTAAAGAAAAAATTTTCTTTACGCCCACGTAACTTTAATTAATATTTACATATTAAATAATAATAGATAAACTTGATTGCTGTGTGAATAACGCAGATAATATGAATGTGCCTGAATACGTCGTTTTGGATCTCTTTGTGCCTAATAATATTTTCGCATATACATTTTTCAGCTCAACAAATTCTTCGTTGAGCAATGTCTTTAAACGCAGCTCAAGCTAAAGCTGATATGATGGAATAGTACATATAATTAAAATGATAATTAATTTAATAATAATAATACTAACAATCATCGTTAAAAGCGACAGTATACGATATATTGCGAGAAATACCATAATTATTAAAAACCGAATAATCGAATCATAATCCATTCATTTTTAAAGAGCCTAAATAATCAGTATATCCCGTCGCTACTTTCACTCGGTTTTAACTAATAAATGTAAAGGAATCTATACATATATTTATTATAGTCGACTTAAGGTGGTTCTTGCATTTAGGTCAAATGTAGATAGCCCGGAAAATATGATGTCAAATAAAAGGTTAACATTCCTAGGGTGTGTCTGAAAAATTTCGGATTTTTTTACCGCTTGATTTCGGAGATATATGTCCGTAAACTTTGCCAATTTTGACCCCCCCTTTCCCTATTATCACCAGGTAATCGCACATTCATGGAATACGTTCATACTTCTCGACTAGATGAACGAATAAAAAACTGTTTAATTGATGCAATAAACATTTCTAAAAATACTGACGTGACACCAAACTGATTGACCGTACCGTATATAAATAAAGCGAAACTTTCGACAAACTTTCGGCAACTTTTGACACGACACGAGAGTCATGGCGGCCGTCTTGAGTGGCTGCTTAGCAACGCGCACGCGTCAGCTGACACACAAGACGCGTGTCCTACCATTCTCTAGTCAAATTTGTGACTTTGCTCTGCTATTTTTAGTTTATATAGCGACGGTTTAATGAGAAAAAACCGGAATAATTAATTTAAATGTATACTGATTTTTACATACTAAATCATTCATATTTGTCACTAGTAACAATAGTTGCCTTTGTGACTTGTAAGTACAGAAGTACTGCAAGAACCACCTTTTAACTGACACAAAAACAAAAATAAAGTTACAACAATTCGACCGCATTTTTTCGGCCCTTTTCAGGTAAACATCTAACTCATCTAAAACGAATCGCCATGAAAAATTATACAACAAGACATTTGCAAAAATAAAATTTTTCCAAAAAGATCATGAACTGAAAGTGTCTTGAGCGTCAAAAGTAAAGATGTAAAATATAACGAGCAAATGCCACATGGTCATTGAAAAATCCACTTCCACCGTTACCGAGTAATGAGCACATGTTAACAGTGGTAGAGAAACATTTTAAATCGACTATAATAAATATATTAGTTTATCATTACTGACGATTTACAAACTACATTTTTTGGTCTATAAAAGAATATTTTTTCACTATGATCTAACTTGAGTCAAGGACAAAAAATTAATTATCATTAGTATAGAAAACTGATTAAAAAATAAATAAATGTAATTACATTTAAAGTCAATTTAACAACTTTGAAATTAGCTCAGAGATTTTGCCTGCGTTCGTTTTTATTCCTATAAAGGAGCTATTGGGAATAGTATATTGACATACTGTACACCTAAGGAAGAAAGCGATGTTTTTCAGACGAGTGTGAAGGTTTGCCCTCACACAAATTTGAAAAAGCTTTCTTTCCGAGGTACGCACAATATTTTTCACACCTTTACGGAAATGTTCGACTTTTTAATGCCTGTAGAGCGAAATTTGAATGAAATAAAATTATATGTATATACCGCCATACGGGGCAAGTTTATTGTATGGTAAAAAACTACGCAACGATAATATACTTTATAATGATAACGATACTGTCGTTAAAGTTAAAGAATAGAGCTAGACGCGCGCGTAAACAGAGTTAGACCTGTTATTTTACTTTCTCTCCCCGCTTAGCGGGAGAAAAAGTATTTATTTTCTCCCGGCGGGAGGGAATAATACTTTCCCTCCCGCTCGCGTGAAATTGGCCACTTTTGTCCCGCTCTACAGGGAGGGAAAGTCAAACTTTCCATGCAGGTATTGTGAAAAATATATCTATAATATACTTATATGTGTCTGTGGCTTATTTGTCGCTTTATAAAAATAAACATATTTTTATTTATAGATATAGTAGAAGAGAATTTTTCGCGACTTTATTAATAACAATATAATAATATTGTTATTGTTATACGAAGAATTTAATTATTGAAATTTTTAAAAGCAGTCTATGCCATTTTTAATAAAATTTAAAACTAAACTGTCTTATAAATAATATTAGCAAGTCAATTATTTTAAATTTTGCCACCAATTAGTTTTTAAAACATTTTTAACAAGATTCTTTAATGTTGTAATGTTATAAAAGCTCTCAAAAACTAACCGGTGAAAAAATCTAAAAAAATTCTTGTAATAATAAATATATTAAGTAATAATGTCGAATTAAATAATAACTGAAAAAATTTCGCGTTACATTGTAAATAAAGAAACCACGGTGGTTTACAAAACTACGAAAATTATAAAACTTTATCTATTAACTTCTCTGTTTTCGAATGTTCTCACAACAGAAATTTTAATAAGCTCCATAAATATTAATATAAGTGTAAATCATATTTTAAAAGTAATATCTTAATAGTAGGAGTAAAAAATGCTTAATCAATTCTGATCCTAAAAATAACTATAGTATCACCATATAATTTTTTGTTAATGCAAATTATTGTTTATTAGTATCTACCTATTGTCGGCATCAACATATTTGACACATTTACGTTTTCCAATTAATATAATTAACGTAGCCATTTGATAATGTACGTATGTATAATAATTTTAATAAGATTATTAATAAACAATAATTTTATAAAGTAGGTACATATTTGAAATTATTATACACTTACATTTTTTTTAAAAATGTATGATTTATTACGTATTTTTTACAGAAGTCTATTAATTTTTTTATTTGTGCCAATATATTACTTGTACAGATGACATTGTCTTTAAGAAACCGGTGCATTGAATATGCCAATATAATACACACTGATTGTGAGAGAAAAAAATATGGTTGCAGTTATCACAATTTTACTATAATTTTTAGTTATTTTCGGTGTTAACTACATTTTTATAGTTATTTTAACAATGCGAATTACAGCTAACTCAAAACTACATTATTGTTGACACAGCTTTAACAAGCATTCATTCAACCATAACATGGTCTTATAACACTAAAATCTGTGATTTATATATGTATAGTGTAAATTGAATAATTGAAAAATCTATGCATATAAAATTGTTTTCACTAATATTATTAATATTAGTAAAAACAATATTACTAATATTATTAATTTTTATAGTTAATAACTAATAACTATAAAATTTAGAAACTCCAATTATTTTATTTTACAATTATAGTCGCAAATACCAAATGCGTCTTTTTCGTAGTGATATCGGAGACTTTGCTTTAAAGTTGCTATTTGGGACCAATAAAGATATAGTTCTCTCTTGCTTAATATAAAAAATTGTTCTTTTCTTATCTAGCTTTATACTTATCTTTGAAAATTATAATTATAATAAAAACTATATAACGTTATATAAATTTTACACAAAATAAATGAAATATTTTGTGCAAAAAGTCCATAGTATTGAATTCGTAATATATTCTTCTCTTTTGTGTTGCATCACATATACGAGGTGAACAATTACTCGTCACTAGCATCTAAGTATTTCGTCTCTCTTTGGTTAACGTGAGTCGGGACGTTTGCTCGTAGATAAATTTCTGTCAAAATCCGCAACATTGCTGTCCATTGATTTTAAAGTTGATATTCTACATTTATACATATATGTATATAGAATAGTTATTTGTTCAAGGACTTTATACAATATATTAAGATCATTTTTAAAATTCAATGTCGTTGGAAAGAGAAACCTAAATAATGTTATGATATATAGAATAAATCGCATAATGCAAAAATTAAATAAAATAATTACTTATCAATTGCGCCTTTTTATCTTTCTGCTTGTTTAGCCCACGTCCAATACAGTTCCTCCTCGTATAAAAGTAATGTCTACAGCAGACGCTGTTCTTCTTCTAACACAACGGAATCGAAATCCGATTGATTAAAAGAAACCGTTGATTCTGAGGTACTTGGAACATTACTGTATACGGCATAATTAAAAACATTATAATTATAATACAAACTATAGTATAACATTATATAAATTTTACACAAAATAAACGGGATATCTTGTGTAAAAAGTCCATAGTATTGAATTCGTAATATATTCTTCTTTTGTGTTGTGTCTCATATGCGAGGCGAATAATTACTCGTCACTAGCATCTATTTCGTCTCTCTTTGGTTAACGTGTGTCAGCACGTTTGATCGTAGATAAAGTTTTGTCAGAATCCGCAACATTGCTGTCCATTGATTTTAAAGTGGATAATCTACATTTATACATATATATAGAATAATTATACAAGAAAGAATTGGTCGTTTTGCATTTATATATATAGAATAATTGAACAGAGAAAAGTTAATTAATGTTTTAAAGGTTACAGTTATGCATACTAAAAAACTACATAAAAACAATTTATCATTTCTAGATTTAAATACTCATCATATTTTATGAATGCATAACCCTATATTCGTATCTATTATAGTTATTTGTTCAAAGATTTTATATATTAAAGATTATTTTTTAAATTCAATGTTGTTGGAAAGAGAAACCTAAATAATGCAATAATATATAGAATAAATCGCATAATGCAAAAATTAAATAAAATAATTACTTATCAATGGCGCCTTTTTATCTTTCTGCTTGTTTAGGCTACGTCCAATACAGTTCCTCCTCGTATAAAAGTAATGTCTACAGACGCTGGTGGGCTTCTGACGCCACGGAATCGAAATCCGGTTGATCAAAAGAAACCGTTGATTCTGAGGTACTCCGAAAATTTCTGTATGCGGCATAATTAGAAACGTTAGAACATGCGGTAGACGTTTCAATTGTAATAGCATTAAAAATGTCATAGCTGTGTACATTACTAAATTATAAAAAAAGATTATTTTTGTGGTGTGATTATCAAGTAGAAAAGATAAAATAATTATTTAAAATATTTTAATTACAAATATTCCTTGTGCGAGAACGTCAATATTTAACTATTAGATAGGACATCATTGCATTGTATGACATAAGCAAAAAGAATAATTACTCATTAACTGTGTCCAATTCTCTTATTTGTTTAGATAACGGTATAGGCGCACCAAATGACTCTTGACTTTGATGTTGTGCAGAAAAATCCATATCATAGCCGTAGGAACTTGAAGAACTTGGTCTGCATTTAAATGTTGTGTAATCATAAATGGAATTATTTATTATATATTAGATATAGATATAGTTAATGAAACGGTTAATACATAGATGTGAATATACTTTATGTAGTATACGGTCTCGAATACGATATAGATTACACTTGTAGAACAAGCAATGTCTAATTCACAAAACTTATAATTTATACATGTATATGTACTGTGTAATAATTGCAAAGCGAATAATTACTCGTTATGAGAACTTGTTTCTTCACTTGTTCCTGCACTTGTTGCTAATGTGATTTTATACATATTATTAGATAAAGCTTTTGAGTCTCCTTGACGTTTCGCTTCTTGTGTAGACGTGCCCATGTCTGTAGCGATGTTTGTATCATCCGTATCTCTGCTCGAACTTGGACTGGTTATCCTACATTGATATATAGAGTGATTAAAAAAGAAATGCGATATGAAATAATTAGGTCTCATAGTGCATTCCGTTAAAAGAATACCGTTTAAAAAATTATTATTTGATCATTTAGAAGCGATTTAGTCTAGACTCAAATATTCAAATAAGAGTAGAATCACAGACGGAATTGTAGTTGGAAACACGATTTTAAGCATAATACAAATAATTATTATATTTCTTAATGCTTAACGCTTGTATATGCGTTACATTTTCTTTAGTTATTAAATATTTCATTACTATCTATTTTATATTCTTTAGCATCGTAATAAATTTTTAAATTAATTAATTAATACTTACTTATGAGTTTTCAAGTGCTCAGTCAGAAATGTAGTTGGAAATGTATAACATGGAGAATTACAAATGTTGCATTCTGCTGATATTGCTTCACCCGAAGGGTCAATTGGTGTGAAGTAATCCCAATACCAAGGAAAGTTTATATCATTTTCCTCTACTTCCGTTAATTTGTCATGTTCACATTTCAAGTGATCGTGTAAAGAACTATAATTCATGTATGTGTAACTAATTACTTCAAAGCAATAATTGCATCTTACCGTATCTCCTCTCAATTTTGTATAATGTTTTCGTATGAAGTCACGTACTGGAATCTGTTCTTTATTTACATTATGTTGCATATTATGTTCTATCATAGAATCATAGTTTAGCTTGTGTTTATGGAGTAAATGATCTTTTAATTTTGTTAATGTTTCTTTAGACGATAAAATATTATCATTATCACTTGAGAAACACACGTTACATTTATGACACGTTAATGTGGGATTATAATATTGCAACACCCACTTATTATCTTCTGTTTTTTGCTCTGCCATTATTGCCCTTCTATTCTGCGGAGAATTCGTGTTTTCTTGACGTTCCGCTTCTTTTGTAGGCTGACCCATGTCTGTATCGTTGTCCGTATTATCCGGATCACTGCTTGAACTTGGGCCGGTTTTCCTATACATATTTATGTTTAGAATTATTAAAGAAGTATAAGAAAAATGCAAAAAATACATTGATATATAGAGTGATTAAAAGAGAAATGCGATATGAAATAATTAATTCTAATAGTGCGTTCCGTGAAGAGGGTACCGTTTTAAAAATTATTATACAATCATTTATAGAAGCGATTTAGTCTAGAATCAAATATTCAAATAATAGTAGAATCACAGACGGAATTACAGTTGGAAACACGATTTTAATCATAATACAAATAATTATTATATACGTTTCTTAATGCTTAACACTTGTATATGCGCTACATTTTCTTTAGTTATTAAATATTTCATTACTATTTAATTTTATGTTCTTTAGCATCGTAATAAATTTTTAAATAAATTAATACTTACTTATGAGGATTCAAGTGATCAGTCAGAAATGTAGTTTGCGGTGTCCTATAAAATGCAGAATCACTAGTTTCTTCACTTGTTCCTGCACTTATTGCTGATGTCACTTTGTACATATTCTTAGATAAAGTTTTTGAGTCTCCTTGATGCTTCGCTTCTTTTGTAGGTTGACCCATGTCTGTATCGTTGTCCGTATTATCCGTATCATTTCTTGAACTTGGACCCGTTTTTCTATATATATTTATGTTTAGAATTATTAAAGAAATATAAGAAAAATGCAAAAAATAATTTTTATTCGACAATTCGAAATGTGATAACTCGAAAATATAATAACATTTTCATTAATGACAAATTATTTGGATCAAGGTTTGATCAAAAGCAATTGTTGCGTAATGTGATCTATGTCGGATTTTCCGTTTTACCGTTTGATTAAATGTATATAATATTTTGTTTAATATATTGTATTACATACAGCGCTCTTTTTTAATAAAGAGTTTAAAATATATTGAGTATAATTTTATACATATATTATAGCTTAGTTCTAGAAAACGAAATTTATACGTTACAATAGACACAATTACTAAAAGCTACTTATTCGTAGAATATCTTTGAATAGGAAAAGATTTATTTTTGAGTGCTCATATGTAAGTTATCTAGTCGACAGAAAAGTAGAATAAATAAATCGTTTAAAATGATAAATTTCTACGGCACCTGCCGCGCAATTCTTGGAATTCCTGAACATGTGAAAGTGATTTGAATTATAATATTGCAACACCCACTTATTATCTTCTGTTTTTTGCTCTGCCATTATTGCCGTTCTATTCTGCGGAGAATTCGTGTTTTCTTGACGTTCCGCTTCTTTTGTAGGTTGACCCATGTCTATATCGTTGTCCGTATTATCCGGATTACTGCTTGAAATTGGGCCGGTTATCCTATACATATTTATGCTTAGAATTAATAAAGAAATATAAGAAAAATGCAAAAAATTATTTTTATCCGACAATTCAAAATGTGATAACTGAAAAATATAATAACATTTTCATTAATGACCAATTATTTGAATACGGAACGTACGTGGTAATAATAAATTTATGTCTCTCGACACATACACGCATTGTACATATACACACAGTGTACCCGTTAAGTAATAAGACAACAATTATTTTATCAAAACAAATGACTTTATTTAGAATTGTCTATTATAAGTTTTTAAAATAGTCTCTCTCCATTTCCACACAACGCTGAGATCTTTCGTATAGGTGTTCCAAAGGCGTTCAAACGATGGAAGTTCTGAACTGCAATATGTTTCAATTTGTCGGTCACACCGCGTTGGATGTCCAAAATGTCGCTAAAGCGCTCCCCTTTTAAGGCAGTCTTCACTTTTGGGAAGAGAAAGAAGTTTGCTGGAGAAAATCTGGCGAGTAGGGTGGATGTTCAATTACACAGATCGACTTTGAAGCAAGAAACTGCTTCACAAACAGCGCACAGTGCGCGGGCGCATTGTCATGCAATAAAAACCAATTGGGAAACCAATTTGGTAATTATGCATATTAAGACCCCACTCGCCAATGACCTTGTCCTTGACATATGTTGTCAAGGTCACCCTCCTGAGTGACCTTCAGAAGGTTTTATTAGCCGGCGGTCGTTATTTGTTAAAAAGTTATTAACAAAAAAAAGTTTGGAAAATATAGCAGCTATTATGAGTATTGGAAAGCATAAATGACTAATAAAAATGTCGAAATAGTTCACGCATACACTTTCCACGCAAAACGAGGTGCCACATGGGTTCGTGGCGCGCTTTACATGCTTGTTTATATATCGTCACAAATATTCACACAGATAATCGACTAACTTATCTTGCTTAATACCACCTCTACTTAAACGAGCTTGCAAAGCACGCCACGAACCCATGTGGCACCTCGTTTCGAGTGAAAAGTGTATACGTGAACTATTTCGACATATATATTAGTCATTTATGCCTTCCAATACTCAAAATACTTGATATATTTTCCAAACTTTTTTTGTTAATAACTTTTTAATAAACAATAACCGCCAGCTAAAATCTTCTGAAGGTCACTCAGGAGGGTGACCTTGACAACATATGTCAAGGTCAAGGTCATTGGCGATTGGGGTCTTAATATGCATAATTACCACCAATTTTACTATTATTTGGGAGTAATGCAACGTGTGTATGCTTGCATGCGGTGTGTCAGGAAAAAACTTTTTAAAAGCAACAATTGGTATTTGTTGCATGGCAATGCGCCCGCGCACATGTGCGCTGTCTGTGAAGCAGTTTCTTGCTTCAAAGTCGATCTGTGTTATTGAACATCGACCCTACTCGCCAAGTTTGGCTCCAGAAGACTTTTTTCTCTTCCCAAAGGTAAAGTCTGCCTTAAATGAGGAGCGCTTTAGCAACATTTTAGACACATAACTGACATAACGCGGTGTGACCGACAAATTGAAGCATATTGCAGTTCAGGACTCCCATGCATCGTGCTTTTGAACACCTACACAATAGATCTCAGCGTTGTGTGGAGTTGGAGGGAGATTATTTTGAAAACTTATAATGGACAATTCTCAATAAAGTCATTCGTTTTGATAAAATAATTGTTGTCTTATTACTTAATGGGCACACCGTGTATATATATATGGAAAGGTTAAAGCTATAGTGGTATATGTCACTTTTCTCAACCTATCGAGTTGAGTTCATAGGTGCAGTCTACACATACAGATATGCTGAAAGAAAAAGTGGTCAAAAAAAGTGATTTACACCACTATGGCTTTAACTTCTCCATATGTATTTTTTCTATATTATAACGTGAATACTTATAAGAACTGTATCATGCAAATGTTTAATATCTGATTTAAATTTTTGTAATATATTGGTATACGTTAAGCAGGTTGTAGGAAGAATTAGAAATATTAAGAATTGCGAGAGATTTAAATATAAGCCCTTTTATAAATAATTTCAGCATATAAACCTTTTTACATTTTTTTACCGGAGAGTTTTTGAGAACATTTATAAGTTTATGATCTTTTATGTTATACAGAGTAAAAATAACCTAGCATTATCACCATATAAATGAAATTTCAATAAAAATCATGTATATATATATACAATGAATAGTACGGATACGTATGTTTATTTTTGTATCATATTTATCGAAACGTGCAAAAAACCGGTTTTACACATATTTCGACAAGATTCATCCCAAAAACTCAGGCGTTATATTGCGACTAGAATTGCAATTTCAATCATATTACAAAAATAAATATTATGTATTGTATGCCTTTTTTGATAAACATATATATGCGTTACATTAATACTTACTTATGAACTGCTTCCAAGTGTGTTTTCAAATCTCTCACTTTTATTCTCATTTTACAAGTAGTAATGTTGCATATCCAATGTACGTTCTCCTTTGTATAGTGATCGTAATACCAAAGTATTACGAGTTTTCTTTCCTTCTTCTGTATTTCTGTTAATTTGTCTTCATGATTATTTCTCAAGTGTTCATGTAACATATTATATTTCAAGTGTTCTTCTTTTATCTTATCAATTTTCAAGAATTTATGTAACATATAAGCTTTGAGTTGGTAATTAATTACTTCAAAGCAAATATTGCATTTTGCCATATCTTCTTTTAATTTTGAAAAGTGTTTTCGTATGTAGCGACGTACTTGAATCTCTTCTTTATTTATATCATCTTGTACGGAATCATACTTTATCTTGTGTTCATTAAGTAAATGCTCTTCTAATGTTGTTAATGTTTCTTTAGACAACGATAAACTAGCTTCATTATTCAACGAATGTGAAAAATCACATTTTTTACATATTAATGTGGGAGTATAATATTGTAACACCGACTCATCGCCTGCTTCCCGTTCTACCATTGGCGGAGAATGCGCGTTTTCTTGACATTTATTCGTTTCTTTTGCATGCGTACCCATGTCTGTATTGCTGTTTGTATTATTCGTGTGACTGCTTGAACTTGGACCAGGTTTCCTATATTTGTATTTAGAGAAATTAAAAATGTAAGAAATGCGATGAAATAATTATTTCTAATATAGTGCACGCTATTTTGTTGGAGGCCAAGGCTACCGTTTTAAGGTTCTACAGGAGTCACGGTGGAGACCTCACGCGGCAAGTCGTAAATTATAATACGATTCGTAAATCTCGTTTTACGGCCAAAATAATGAAAAACTCGCACTTTAACTGCGATATTCGTGATCAGCAGTATTGTTTTCAAGGAGCTACAGGCGATTTTTGGGGTAAATAGTCAAAATAAAAACTCGAATCCGTACCTAATTCACCGTGACTCCTGTTGACCCTTAAGAATCTTATTCAGACATTTAGAAGCAATTAAGTGTCTAGACTCAAATATTATATATTGATCTGATAATTTATTTCTTTATTTAAATATAAAAATATTTTTATTAATGACTAATTATATTTGGATATGAAATATGTAGAAAAGGTAAATTTGTGTTTTTTGACGGATATATAGATTTGCTATAATATAATAATGCGATCACGTACGTTAATACTTATAAGAATTGTATCACACAAATCTTAAATATTCAAAATATAAGCTTCTTTATAAATAATGTCAGCATGTAAACTTTTTTAGATATTTTCAATGGTTTGTTTTTGTTGTTTTTGAGGAAATGTATGACAAAGTTTATGATCTTTGACGTTCTACAGAGCAGATGTTATGTAGAATTATAATCATGTGATTAAATTTTTATTAAGTATGTATATCTACATCTATATATATGATATGATGGATATTTACGTGTATTTTTGTATCATATATTCGCTGAAACACGCGAAAATCCGATTTTACACATATTTCGATAAGATTCAAAATAATTCAAAAACAGACGAAATTAATGCGATTGGAATTGCAATTTTGATTATAATACAAATAATTATTTTAATTAGGTTCCTTGACAAACACGTAATTGTATATGCACTCTATTTTCTTTAACTATTGAGTATATCAACATTACTATCAATTCTTCAGTGTTCTAATTATATTTGAAATGTATACTTACATATAAAATTTCAAGTGTTCAATCATCAATGGAAATTCTGAATTAGTTATGAATTCTTGATTACACGAGTTACATATCGCACGTTCGTCTTTTTCTGTGAAGTAATCCCAATACCAATTTTTTCTTTTTACAAAATTCTTCTCTGTTTCTGTTAATTTTTCTTCATGATTATCTTTCAAGTGAAAATGTAATCTATAATAATATGAGGATGTGTAATAAATTTCTTTAGAGCAAAGATTGCATCTTGCCACACCATCTTTTAATTTTGAAAAATGTTTTCGTATGAAGCCACGCACTGGAACCTCATTATTCTCGTCATATTCTATATTATGCACGGAATCATGTTTTGTAATATTATGTCCATTAAAAATATGCTCTTTTAATTTTGATAATGTTTCTTTAGACAATGATAAACTATCTCTATTATTCCAAAAATATTTTTCGGAAGCACATTTTTGACACTTTGTTACAGGAATATAATGTTGCAACACCCACTTATCTTTATCGATCTCTACCGATTCTGCCATTATAACCGTTCTATTCTGCGGAGAACTAGTTACTAAATACAGAAAGCACCGATAGGCATGAGGAAGCAGGTGAAGGCGCGTTTGCAAAATATTGTGTGCTCGCGGAAGGACAAGAGCAGAGGTATAATTCTTTGTTTGACTATAAATATTTATATCCGTTAGACTCTCTGTGCCTGATTACCTGATCATACAGCTCTACTTTTCATGTTATATTAATCTATCAGTTATTTTAAACTTAACAAGCGCAATGCTTATACAGAAAAATTTTGGCGCAAACCAGAGGTCGATACGTTGATCCGTTCGGGAGTTATTTAAAGTCAAAGTTGGAAAAAGTCAATTTTTGACCCTAAATATCTCCCGAACGGATCAACGTATCGACCTCTGGTTTGCGCCAAAATTTTTCTTATTTTATGCCCTTTCAAACGATATACTACAATATAGGAGGTTCCATTTAAGAAATTGAAGGTGTCGTTCACGTGAGCTTGAAACGACCATCCAAAGTCAAATCATTGCCACCATCTTATGTCCCCCTTTAGACCATACAACTTTTGTCTAAAACATTTTTTGATTACATTGCAATTTTTCATGTTACTCAGCTGTCTAAGTTAAAATGGGACACCCTGTATATATTATGCCAGTAATAATTAATCCGTAGTAGTAATTGAAGTATAAAATTGTTTCAATTTCGTACAATTTCACGATAATTACTATTTTTCTTTCAAAATGCAATATTTTGTAGTATATTTTTTAATGTTCTGGATGATTTCTAGTTCATAAGCAATTTTTCAACGTTTTCTACTCTATTTATGAAATTAAAGATATTAGTTGCAAAATTAGGTTATAAATATTAATAACGTCGTATAATAGATAGGAAAATCAAATAATACGTAATTAGTATCGGAGTTTCCAAAGAAAGTTTTTAATAAGAATATCATAATCTCCAGCAATTTCAGCTACCTGCTTTGTAGGGAAAGTTGCAATTGCGAATGAAAAGGGCAAAACTGCTTATCTTTCGTTTTCTCATCATTAGATCATTTTCGGATCATTTTTCTTCTATTGTTTTTTTACAGGGCCTATATTCTGTACACGATACCGACAACTATCAGTGTTGTTGCGCAGCTTTTATATGAAAAACCTGCGCCACGATACTGATAATTGTCGGTATCGTGTACAGTCTGTACAGAATATAGGCCCAGATAAGTATATTTTGATTCACTTTCTTCTAATTGTAAGTAAATTCTGAATTTTAATCACGGTTTAAAAAAGTCAATGTTTTGTGCAACTTTGCCATTGATAATGTCTTATATAAATGATAGTTTTGATAATATACAACCAGTAATTTTAAGAAAAGAAATGATACTTACCCCAAGATTGCTTCGCCGCGGCGGCCGGTGTCCGATATGCCTCTGCCAGGCCTCCTTCTCCTCACAGAATGTCTGGGTTGAAGGTGGTGAAGCATGGCATCCTCCTCCTTTCGTTACACAGGACACTCACAAAACCACTGTCCATTATTCCGCGATCGAGAGCGAAGTAACTGTCTTAAAATACGATCGCGATACTTTACGAGACACTCTCGAGATGAAACAACCGACGTACTACGACTACTACGGCGCACTCCCGTTATTTAAATCCGATAGTTCACCGAGTTTCTCTTTCCATTGAACGCAAAACGGAATAATCCGATAGTTAATCGAGAATGCTGCGTCATTTGTTACGTGCGTTATTACCGTAACACTTATTTCGTTACATATCTCGCGACGTAATAACGTTACGCACGGAGCGACGCGCTCGGCTACCTGTCGGGTGCGGGTCGAGTATCGGAACGAGAATGGACGTGAATGATGAATGATAGCGCGGCGCCGCTACTGGAGACCGATGACCCCCGCGGGGCGACGCGACGTACGTACTACCCCTGCCGGCCTCCCCCAACCACCCGACTACACGATACGAAAAACAATGTCGATCACCTGCGTGCCACGTGCCAACGGTCTCGCCACCGCGTCGCTAATGTTTACTTGACGATAACGTTTAATTTATATTATATACATATGTAATTATGTATCTAGCGGGATAGAATAAACGTACGCCGAATATTCCGTTTCTCGTATCTCGATGAATGCATGGGCTGTTATCGCATATCTTTCGCGTTGCTTCCTGGACCCGTATATTAGCGCATCACCCGATAATTTCTTTCTCAATAATATTTCGATTTAATTGTGAGTAAGAAACGATTTTAGAGTAATAATAAAATAATTCAAAATGAAGAAGAGTAGGTAACGCGAGCTACCGCGCGGTCGCCTCTTTTTGCTCGCTTGTTTCGTTATTTCGAGCATGTATTATGGAACTTTTCGGAATGGATTTCGATTGTTTAGTTTTAATTACACTCAACTCTCGTTTTACGCGGTATAGATACCTCGGTATGCGTAAGAAGAAATCGTGTAATTTGGAAAAAACCGTACGTAATTAAAAAACCATGACTGAAAGTGAAGAGAATAAAGGCGAACGAACAACGTATGAAAATGATAAGAGAACCTCGATTGATAATAACAACCAAGCTGCTGAAATATAATTAAAAAATAAAGTCTATCTATATGGGTAGTATTACTCGCTTTTTTAACATGACAATATATGGGCATGTGTCGGATTTAAAAATTTAAATAATTTATTATTAACAATTAAAAATTAAAGCTTGCACACGAAAGATTACATACAATTTCTCGAAAAAACAGCGTTATTTAGAAAAATCTCGTTAAAAAAATCGCGTAAAAAGACCTAGAGAACGCAAAAAGAGAGTTGGGTGCATTCTCTAAATTTCTATTGTATTTTCTAGGAAATACGAAAGAATTCCGATCGAAATCCAATTTGAAAAGTTCCATAAGTAATAAGTACATGCTCGAAATAACGAAAAGCATCGTGAAAAGGGGATATAATACTTTGAAGATGGATATGCGTAAAGAAGGCCAAATGTGTTAACAGTGCGAACCATATTCCACGAAGTTTTTGATTGAAATAGTATTTGCTATCAAAGAATAAAATTATTTTACGAATCTTATAATGTCACGATACTTATTATCCTTTTATTTTAGAAGGCAATGTCCTTTGTTTCATATCCTTGATTCTTTTGGAAAATTTTTGATGTCTGTATCAAGCAATTTTTAAACGTTCTTTATTATATTTATGAAATTATATTAGTTGCGAGATTAACTTACAAATATTAATAACGATAATATTAAAAATAAATAAACAAAATATAATGAGTAATTGGTATTAAAGTTTCCAACGAAAATTCCTAATAAGAAAATCACAATTTTTGGCAGTTTCAGGTACCTTCTAGGGAAAGGAGGTGCATTGTGAATTCAAAGGATAAAACTGTCTATCTTTCATTTTTACATCACTGGATCATTTTTTCTTTTATTGTTTTTCTTATAAAAAAATTTTTAGATTACAAAGCTCTTTTCCAAATTACCTCTGAACTTAATTATGGTTAAAAAAAAATTTTCTTTACGCCCACGTAACTTTAATTAATATATTTACATATTAAATAATAATAGATAAACTTGATTGCTGTGTGAATAACGCAGATAATATGAATGTGCCTGAATACGTCGTTTTGGATCTCTTTATGCCTAATAATATTTTCGCATATACATTTTTCAGCTCAACAAATTTCTCGTTGAGCAATGTCTTTAAACGCAGTCTCAAGCTAAAGCTGATATGATGAAATAGTATATAATACATATAATTAAAATGATAATTAATTCAATAGTAATGATACTAATAAGCATTGTTAAAAGAGACAGTATACAATTTATTGCGAGAAATACCATAATTATTTAAAACCAAATGACCGAATCATAATCCATTCATTTTTGAAGAGCTTAAAGAATCAACATATCCCGTCGCCACTTCCACTCGGCTTTTAACTAATAATATAAAGGAATCTATTTACATTAATTAAAATTTATTTGTATTGGAATTTCATCTACTTTAGCGAGTTCAAAAATTATTCCAATTTTTTAAATCACATATTTCTTTTACATTGCGGTGATTCTACATGCTTTTTACGATTTACAAATTAGCTCATGCGTGGCATCCATTTTTATGTATCCTTATCCAAGATTGCAAGAGAAAGAAATAAGACATCGTGGTGGTCATGCTCTAACTTGAGTCGAGGACAAGAAATTAATTATCTGCATCAGTATAAAAAATTGATTAAATAAATGAATGAATGTAATGATATTTAAAGTCAATTTAATAATTTTGAAATTAGCTCAGAGATTTTGCCTGCGTTCGTTTTTATTCCTATAAGGGAGCTATTGGGAATAGTATATTGACATATTGTACACCTAGAAAAGAAAGCGATGTTGTTCAGACGAGTGTGAAGGTTTGCCTTCACACGAGTCTGAAAAAGCTTTCTTTCCGTGGTGCACACGATATTATTTACAACACCTTTACGGAAATGTTCGACTTTTTAATGACTGTAGAGCTAAATTTGAATGAAATAAAATTATATATACCACCATACGGGGCAAGTTTATTGTATGGTAAAAAAGCTGCGCAACGATAATATACCTTGTAACGATAACGATACTGTCGTTAAAGTTACAGAATAGAGCTAGACGCGCGCGTAAACAGAGTTAGACCTGTTATTTTACTTTCTCTCCCCGCTTAGCGGGAGAAAAAGTATTTATTTCCTCCCGGCGGGAGAGAATAATACTTTCCCTCCTACTCGCGTGAAATTGGCCACTTTCGTCCTGCTCTACAGGGAGGGAAAGTCGAACTTTTCGTGCAGGTGTTGTGAAAAATATAATCTATAATATACTTATATGTGTCTGTAGCTTATTTTTTACTTTATAAAAATAATATTATTTTTATTTATAGATATCGTAGAAGAAAAATTTGCGACTTTATTAATATACAATATAACATTGTATAATAATATTGTTATCGTTGTACAAAGAAATTTATTATTGAAATTTTTTAATGCAGTCTTTATACCATTTTTTATAAAATGTAAAACTAAACTGTCTTATAAATAATATTAGCAAGTCAAATATTTTAAATTTTGCCACCAATTAGTTTTTAAAACATTTTTAAAAAAATTCAAGATTTTTTAATGTTGTAATGTTATAAAAGTTCTCGAAAACTAACCTGTGAAAAAATCTAAAAGAATTCTTGTAATAATAAACATATTAAGTAATAATGTTGAATTGAATAATAACTGGAAAAATTCCGCGTTACATTGTAAATAAAGAAACCACGGTGGTTTACAAAACTACGAAACTTATAAAACTTTATCTATTAACTTCTCTATATACTGATGTTCTCACAACAGAAATTTTAATAAGCTCCATAAATATTAATATAAGTGTAAATCATATTTCAAAAGTAATATCTCAATAGTCAGAGTAAAAAATGCTTAATCAATTTCGATCCCAAAAATAACTATATAGTATCCCCATAAAATTTTTTATTAATGCAAATGATTGTTTATTAATATCTATCTATTGTTGGCATCAGCATATTTGACACTTTTACGTTTTCCAATTAATATAATTAACGTAGCCATTTGATAATGTAAGTATGTACAATAATTTTATAAGATTATTAATAAAAAATAATTTTATAAAGTAGGTACATATTTGGGATTATTATACTTACATTATTTTAAAAATGTATGATTTATTACGTATTTTTTACAAAAGTTACTATTGATTTTTTTATTTGTGCCAATATATTACTTGTACAAATGACATATTGTCTTCAAGAAACCGGTGCATCGAATATGCCAATATACACACTGATTGTGAGAGAAAAAAATATGGTTGCAGTTATCACAATTTTACTATAATTTTTAGTTATTTTCGGTGTTAACTACATTTTTATAGTTATTTTAACAATGCTAATTACAGCTAACTCAAAGCTGCATTATTGTTGACACAGCTTTAATAAGCATTCATTCAACCATAACATGGTCTTATAACACTAGAATCTGTGATTTATATATGTATAATGTAAATTAAATAATTGAAAAATCTATGCATATAAGATAGTTTTCACTAATATTAATAATGTTATTATTATTATTAATTTTTATAGTTATTATTATAGTAATAATAACTATAAACAACAAACTAATATAATAACTATAAAATTTAGAACCTCTAATTATTTAATTTTACAATTGTAGTCACAAATACCAAATACGTTTTTTTCTTAGTGATATCGGAGACTTTGCTTTTAAGTTGCTATTTGGGACCAATAAAGATATAGTTTTCTCTTGCTTAATATAAAAAATTGCTCTTTTCTTATCTCGCTTTATACTTATCTTTGAAAATTATATAATTATAATAGAAACTATATAACGTTATATAAATTTTACACAAAATAAACAAGATATTTTGTGCAAAAAGTCCATAGTATTGAATTCGTAATATATTCTTCTCTTTTGTGTTGTATCACATATACGAGGTAAACAATTACTCGTCACTAGCATCTAAGTATTTCGTCTCTCTTTGGTTAACGTGAGTCGGGACGTTTGCTCGTAGATAAATTTCTGTCAGAATCCGCAACATTGCTGTCCATTGATTTTAAAGTGGATATTCTATACATTTATACATATATATAGAATAATTGAACTGTGAAAAGTTAATTGGTGTTTGAAAAATTACAGTTATGTATACTACAAAACTATAAAGACAATTTATATATATATATACATATATATATCATTTCTAGATTTAAATACTCATCATATTTTATCAATGCATAATTCTATATTCGTATCTATTATAGTTATTTGTTCAAAAATTTTATATATTAAAAGTTATTTTTTAAATTCAATGTTGTTGGGAAGAGAAACCTAAATAATGCAATAATATATAGAATAAATCGCATAATGCAAAAATTAAATAAAATATAATTACTTATCAATAGCGCCTTGTTATCTTTCTGCTTGTTTAGGCTACGTCCAATACAGTTCCTCCTCGTATAAAAGTAATGTCTACAGCAGACGCTGTTCTTCTTCTGACACAACGGAATCGAAATCCGATTGATTAAAAGAAACCGTTGATTCTGAGGTACTTGGAACATTACTGTATACGGCATAATTAAAAACATTATAATTATAATACAAACTATAGTATAACATTATATAAATTTTACACAAAATAAACGGGATATCTTGTGTAAAAAGTCCATAGTATTGAATTCGTAATATATTCTTCTTTTGTGTTGTGTCTCATATGCGAGGCGAATAATTACTCGTCACTAGCATCTATTTCGTCTCTCTTTGGTTAACGTGTGTCAGGACGTTTGCTCGTAGATAAAGTTTTGTCAGAATCCGCAACATTGCTGTCCATTGATTTTAAAGTGGATAATCTACATTTATACATATATATAGAATAATTATACAAGAAAGAATTGGTCGTTTTGCATTTATATATACAGAATAATTGAACAGAGAAAATTTAATTGATGTTTGAAGACGGAGTTGGAAACACGATTTTAAGCATAATACAAATAATCATTATATTTCTTAATGCTTAACACTTGTATATGCGCTACATTTTCTTTAGTTATTAAATATTTTATTACTATTTAATTTTATGTTCTTTAGCAACGTAATAAATTTTTAAATAAATTAATTAATACTCACTTATGAGGTTTAAAGTGATCAGTCAGAAATGTAGTTGGTAGTGTCTTATAAAATGTAGAATCACTAGTTTCTTCACTTGTTCCTGCACTTATTGCTGATGTAACCTTGTACACATTCTTAGATAAAGTTTTTGAGTTTCCTTGACGTTTCGCTTCTTTTGTAGACGTACCCATGTCTGTAGCGATGTTTGTATCATCCGTATTTCTGCTCGAACTTGGACTGGTTATCCTACATTGATATATAGAGTGATGAAAAAAGAAATGCGATATGAAATAATTAGTTCTAATAGTGCGCTCCGTTAAAAAGGCACCGTTTCAAAAATTATTATTCGATCATTTATAAAAGCGATTTAGTCTAGAATCAAATATTCAAATAATAGTAGAATCACAGACGGAATTGCAGTTGGAAACACGATTTTAACTCTTAATTTTGTATAATGTTTTTGTATGAAGTCACGTACTGGAATTACTTCTTTATTTATAATATAATACATTATGTACTATCGTAGAATCATAGTCTAGCTTGTGTTCATTGAGTAAATAATCTTTTAATTTTGTTAATGTTTCTTTAGCTTTAGATGATAAAATATTATCTGCATCACTTGAGAAACACACGTTACATTTATGACACGTTAATGTGGGATTATAATATTGAAACACCCACTTATTATCTTCTGTTTTTTGCTCTGCCATTATTGCCGTTCTATTCTGCAAGGAATTCGTGTTTTCTTGACGGTCCGCTTCTTTTGTAGGCTGACCCATGTCTGTATCGTAGTCCGTATTATCCGTATTACTGCTTGAACTTGGACCAATTTTCCTATATATATTTATATTTAGAATTATTAAAGAAATATGAGAAAAATGCGAAAAATAATTTTTATCCGACAATTCGAAATGTGATAACTCGAAAATATGATAACGTTTTCATTAATGACCAATTATTTGGATATATGGAACGTACGTGGTAATAATAAATTTGTGTTTCTCGACACACATACACACATTGTATATATATACAGTGTACTCATTAAGTAATACGACAAAAATTATTTTATCAAAAGGAATGACTTTATTTAGAATTGTCTATTATAAGTTTTTAAAATAATCTTCCTTCAACTCCACACAACGCTGAGATCTTTCGTATAGGTGTTCCAAAGGCGTTCAAACGATGAAAGTTCTGAACTGCAACATGTTTCAATTTGTCGGTCACACCTCGTTGGATGTTCAAAATGTCGCTAAAGCGCTTCCCTTTTAAACCAATTGGGAAACCAATTTTACTATTATTTGGGAGTAATGCAACGTCTGTATGCTTGCATCCGGTGTGTCAGGAAATAACTTTTTAAAAGCAGCAATTGATTTTTGTTGTATGGCAATGTGCGCTATCTGTGAAGCAGTTTCTTGCTTCAAAGTCGATCTGTGTTATTGAACATCCACCCTACTCGCCAAATTTGGCTCCAGAAGACTTTTTTCTCTTCCCAAAGGTAAAGTCTGCTATAGAGGAGCGCTTTAGCGACTTTTGGACACATAACTGACATAACGCGGTGTGACCGACAAATTAAAATATATTGCAGTTCAGACTTCCATACATCGTGCTTTTGAACACCTAGACAAAAGATCTCAGCGTTGTGTGGAGTTGGAGGGAGATTATTTTAAAAACTTATAATGGACAATTTTCTAAATAAATTCATTCGTTTTGATAAAATAATTGTTGTCTTATTACTCAACGGGCACACCGTGTATATATATATATATGTATATGGAAAGGTTAAAGCTATAGTGGTATAAGTCACTTTCTTAACCTATCGAGTTGAGTTCATAGGTTTCCATATACATATATATATATATATATATATATATATATATATATATGTATATGGAAAGGTTAAAGCTATAGTGGTATAAGTCACTTTTCTTAACCTATCGAGTTGAGTTCATAGGTGCAGTCTACACATGCAGATATGCTGAAAGAAAAAGTGGTCAAAAAAAGTGACTTACACCACTATGGCTTTAACCTCTCCATGTATTTTTTCTATATTATAACGTAAATACTTATATAAGAACTGTATCACGCAAATGTTTAATATCTGATTTATATTTTTGTAATATAGGTATACGTTAAGCCGGTTGTAGGCAGAATTAGAAATATTAAGAATTGCGAGAGATTTAAATATAAGCTTTTTTATAAATAATGTTAGCATGTAAACTTTTTTACATTTTTTTACCGGATAGTTTTTGAGAACATTTATAAGTTTATGATCTTTTTATGTTATACAGAGTAAAAATAACCTAGCATTATCACCATATAAATGAAATTTCAATAACAATGTATGTACATATATAGTACGGATATGTACGTGTATTTTTGTATCATATTTGCTGAAACGCGCAAAAACCGATTTTACATATATTTCGATAAGATTCATCCCAAAAACTCGGGCGTTATATTGCAACTAGAATTACAATTTCAATCATATTACAAAATTAAATATTATATTCTATGCCTCTCTTTTAATAAACATATAAATGCGTTACATTTTTTTAGCTATTAAATATATTATTACTATTGATTTTATAATCTTCAGTATTTTCATCATTTTTTAAATGTATAATACTTACTTATGAACTGCTTCAAAGTGTATTTTCAAATTGTTCTCACGTATTCTCATTTTACAAGTAGTAATGTTACATATCCAATAATGTTTTTTCTCCATTGTATAGTGATCCCAATACCAAAGTATTTTTCTTTCCTTCTTCTGTATTTCTGTTAATTTGTCTTCATGATTATATTTCAAGTGTTCATGTAACAATTTATATTTATAGTGTTCTGGTATCTTCCATTCCGCATCAAATTCCATTTGTTTACGTAATATATAAACTTTGAGTTGGTAATTAATTACTTCAAAGCAAATATTGCATTTTGCCATATCTTCTTTTAATTTTGAAAAGTGTTTTCGTATGTAGCGACGTACTGAAATCTCTTCTTTATTTATATCATCTTGTACGGAATCATACTTTATCTTGTGTTTATCAAGTAAATGCTTTTCTAATGTTGTTAATGTTTCTTTCGACAACGATAAACTAGCTTCATTATTCAACGAATGTGAATAATCACATTTTTTACATATTAATGTGGGAGTATAATATTGTAACACCGACTCATTGTCTGCTTCCCGTTCTACTATTGGCTGAGAATGCGCGTTTTCTTGACATTTATTCGTTTCTTTTGCATGCGTACCCATGTCTGTATTGCTGTTTGTATTATTCGTGTGACTGCTTGAACTTGGACCAGGTTTCCTATATTTATATTTAGAGTGATTAAAAATGTAAGAAATGCGATGAAATAATTATTTCTAATATAGTGCACGCTATTCTGTTGGAGGCCAAGGCTACCGTTTCAAGGTTCTACAGGAGTCACGGTGGAGACCTCACGCGGCAAGCCGTAAATCACGATTCGTAAATCTCGTTTTACGGCCAAAATAATTAAAAATTCGCACTTTAACTGCGATATTCGTGATCAGCAGCATTGTTTTCAAGGAGCTACAGGCGATTTTTGGGATAAATAGTCAAAATAAAAACTCAAATCCACCGTGACTTTTGTTGACCCTCAAGAATCTTATTCAGACATTTAGAAGCGATTAAGTGACTAGACTCAAATATTATATAGATCTGAGAATTCTACCCCTTAATTTTAATATAAAAATATTTTTATTAATGACTAATTATATTTGGATATGAAATATATAGAAAAGGTAAATTTGTGTTTTTCGACGGATATATAGATTTGCTATAATATAATAATGCGATAACGTTAATATACTTATAAGAATTGTATCACATAAATCTTAAATATTCAAAATATAAGCTTTTCTTTATAAATAATGTCAGCATGTAACCTTTTTTAGATATTTTTAACGGTTTGTTTTTGTTGTTTTTGAGGAAATGTATGACAAAGTTTATGATCTTTAACGTTCTACAAAGCAGATGCTTTGTAGAATTATGTTATTGAATTTTTATTAAGTATGTATACCACATTTATATATATGATGTGATGGATATGTACGTGTATTTTTGTATCATATATTCGCTGAAACACGCAAAAATCCGATTTTACACATATTTCGATAAGATTGAAAGTAATTCAAAAACTGGGACGGAATTAATGCGATTGGAATTGCAATTTTGATTATAATACAAATAATTATTTTAATTGGGTTCCTTCGCTAACACGTAATTGTATATGCACTCTATTTTCTTTAACTATTGAGTATATCGACATTACTATCAATTCTTCAGTGTTCTAATTATATTTCAAATGTATACTTACATATAAAATTTTAAGTGTTCAATCATCCGTTTAAATTCTGAACCAGTTTTGAATTCTTTATTACACCATTTACATATCGCACGTTCGTCTTTTTCTGTGAAGTGATCCCAATGCCAACGTATTCTTGTAACAAAATTCTTCTCTGTTTCTGTTAATTTTTCTTCATGATTATCTTTCAAGTGAGAATGTAATCTATAATAATATGAGGATGTGTAATAAATTTCTTTAGAGCAAAGATTGCATCTTGCCACACCATCTTTTAATTTTGAAAAATGTTTTCGTATGAAGCCACGCACTGGAACTTCATTATTCTCGTCATATTCTATATTATGCACGGAATCATGTTTTGTGATATTATGTTTATTGAACAAATGCTCTTCTAATTTCGTTAATGTTTCTTTAGACGATGATGAACTATCTCTATTATTCCAAAAATATTGATCTCCGAAAGCACATTCTCGACACTTTTCTACAGGAATATAATGTTGCAACACCCACTTGTCTTTACCGATCTCTACTGATTCTGCCATTATAACCGTTCTATTCTGCGGAGAACTAGTTACTAAATACAGAAAGCACCGATAGACATGAGGAAGCAGGTGAAGGCGCGTTTGCAAAATATTGTGTGCTCGCGGAAGGACAAGAGCAGAGGTATAATTCTTTGTTTGACTATAAATATTTGTGTCCGTTAGACTCTGTGCCTGATTACATACAGCTCTGCTTTTCATGTTATATTAATCGATTAGTTATTTTAAACTTAACAAGCGCAATGCTTATACACGACGGTTAAAGAACAAAATTTGCTACACACATCTGAAAAATGAATATTATTAGAATTGTACAATTACTGTAATCTCTGGACAATGATAGATACATAATTAAATATTAGTTTAAAAAGTTTAAGGTTTGATCAAAAACAATTTTGTGTAATATGATCTCTATGTCGGATTTTCCGTTTTACCGTTTGATTAAATGTATGTAATATTTTTTTAAATATATTGTATTATACACAACGCGCTCTTTGTTTATAAAAAATTTAAACGTTACAATTATAGACACAATTATTAAAACCTATACTTATTCGTAGAACATCTTTGAATTGGAAAGGATTTATTTTTTAGTGCTCATTTATGTAAGTATCTATAGATTCTAGTCGACAGAAAAGTAGAATAAATAAATCGTTTAAAATGATAAATTTCTATGGCACCTGTCGCGCAATTCTTACAAAATTCTTGGAATTTCTGAACATATGAACGTGATTTGAATCAGTAGAACACGGCACATTTGGATTTATTTCAACATAGGAGAAGACGGAAGTAATTACTTCGCAACTTTGAAGTTGCGACGTTTTATTTTATATAACAGATTTTATATATTTATTCTCAATTTCTTACTGATTGTACTTGTGGCAGAAAAGCATTGTGACAAAAGGCCATTACTTTGAAGATAGATATGCCAGTAGTAATTAATCCGCAAAATTCTTGGCTGTATAACAATAGTATTTGCTGTCAAAGTATAAAATTATTTCAATTTTACAAATTTACAATTTCACGATAATTACTATTTTTCTTCTAAAAGGCAATATTTTTGTTTTATATTTTTTTTTTGGGGTGATTTCTAGTTTATAAGCAATTTTTCTCAACGTTTTTTACTCTATTTATGAAATTATAGATATTAATTGCGAAATTAAGTTATAAATATTAATAACGTGGTATTATAGATAGGAAAATCAAATTCTACGTAATTAGTATCAGAGTTTCCAAAGAACGTTTTTAATAAGAATATCACAATCTCCAGCACAATTTCAGCTACCTGCTTTGTACGGAAAGTTACAATTGCGAATTAAAAGGTCAAAATTGCCTATTTTTTGTTTTCTCATCACTAGACCATTATCGGATCATTTTTATTCCATTGTCTTTTTACAGGTACATTTTTATTGACTTTCTTCTAATTGTAAATAAACTGAATTTTAATTACGGCTTAAAAAATGTCAATGTTTTGTGCAACTTTGCCATTGATAATATCTTATAAATGATAGTTTTGGTAATATCGCGTAGCTACTTCTACACGGTGTATTCAGAAATATAAAGAAATTTATTTCCGCACTCTTTTTGAATAATTTCTATAAAAATTTTATTTACTTCAAACAAGTTCAGATATTATTCTCCAATTTTTTAATCACAATATTTCTTTTACATTGCAGCGATTCTACATGCTTCTTATTAAGGATTAAGGTACAGACACACCAGCTGTTGCGTCCATTTTATCTTCCCTCGTCCAAGGATTGCAAGAGAAAGAAATAGGACATTGCGGTGTTCACGATCTAACAATAAAGATAACGAATTTGTCATTATTAGTAAAAAGAACTTTTACTAATGATTAAATAAATAAGTTTATTCTACTTAAATTAAGTCATTTTAATGATTTTAAAATTATTTTTGTCTTATAACAATCTCAGAATTGGCTTAAAATTTCAGAACTCCCCGCTGTTTCCTCCTTTCTTCCTGGTCTCTTTCCAATTCACGTTGACACGTCTATTTTCACACCGTGATCACATGAACAAAAGGTAAAGTCTCGCTGAAATCGAGCGCGCGATAAAAGCAAAAAAAACAAATGATTCGTACGGAGTGATAAGCTTCGGCTATAAGGTTCGCACGACGAGTTTTTACTTTAGCACTCACATTGGTGAACATGTTGACGTTCACGGAAGACAATTTCAACGCCTTTATGATCATCGGCTTTTGCATCATCGTCACGATAACGCTCACCCTAACGTCACGATCGAGACTGGAATCCGGCCACTCGCTGAAGTATATCCCCTCACGAAAGTGCTCGCTCTAGACGCACACGTAGCAATACACGTACAAAATAATTAATTCTCGCGTTCTCACGATAATCGCCCGTCTGAGGAAGCCGATCGGAAACTCACCGCGCTCGTAATGAGACTACCGTACCAAGCATAGATGAACGTTTGCAGCAGTTTCAACGCCATGTAAGAGATGAACAGGAAGATCTGGCCGATCGTCAGGTGAGTAAACTGTTAATATCACAGCATTTCGTCAGAATAACGATGATATTTTTGTAGCAATGTATTAACCCTTAACACTGCGCGGACACCGTGGGCCTTTAAAGGCATTTTTAAAGTCGATTTTTTATTTCAATTTAACACTTTATTTTATTTCAACATTTGAAAAAGAATGCAACAATTTCGGTCTATGTAAGTATAAAAATCACTTCTTGAAACCCTTAAAGATGATAGGATAAATTTTTATAGATTCTTTATAACACAGAGAAACGCTTTTAAAAAGCCTTTGATCGAGTCAGAGTGTCCGGGTGAGTGCTCCAGAAACACGGTGTCCGCGCAGTGTTAAATACGCAATTCTTCGTATAGTGTTCTGAGTATTTTTAAGTAAATAATGACTGCTTAAAAAATCCTAAGAAAAGAGTATTTTAAAAGTTTCTCACCGGACTCGCCTCGAAGATCAACGCGCACATGAGTATAGCGTTTGTGAAGAGCATCCGTATGATTATCAAGCCCCAGATATCGCTCAGCATGTGGCCGCATCGCAACAATCGGCGATGCGTGTGCACGCACGTGTCCAGAAGTTCCGTGAACGGCTGCTGATGGATCCTCCGGTGCGGATCGGCCAGCCTGGCGGACATCGCCCGCAGTATCGAGGAGATCTGAAACGCGTAGTAGCCGAAGAGGCTGTCGACGCTGCCGATGGTGAAGATCATCCACCAGCAGGTGGATATCTGGTACAGGAGATGCAGGTAAAAGGGGAGCCCGCCGCCGGTCGGCGCGGGCCACGGGAACTTCGCCGGCAGCGGCAGTCTGTATCTTTGGGGTTTCGCGTGACGAACGATCTGGCGGGCGATGGAGATCAGCGGCGGGCAGAGAATCAGCAGGGTTGTCGATCCCAGGGTGAAGCACAGGATGTAGGACGGTCGGTCAAACACGTACAGGGTGGAAAGCACGGTTTCCCGTCCCCGGGCCAGTTCCCGCTCGAAGAGGTCGTTCAGGGTCTCGTGAAGCTCCATCAGCCTCTCGCGTTTCACCAGGAAGCAAGCCGCCTGGAAGAAGATAGCAGAACACGCCTCGTTTCCTCGCGCAATCGGTATACTGTTAAATATTAAAAGGTGAAATTTAAATCAATACTTTAATCGAGTTAAATAACATTTTGTTATTTTTAACTACCATGTGTGTCAAAATTTATTATTTTAACACGAAATAGTAGGTATATTATTTTAATTCCACATTGGTTTAGTTAAATTTCAACATTGTTTTAGTTAAATTTTAAATTAACGACATATTGAGTAGGAACAGTGGCGACTTGTAGAAATGGTTAAAAATTACTTAAATTGAGTACAATTTAACACTACAAATTTAATATTATATCTAAAGGGTATTTAAGGAAGTAAAGGACTGATTTCCTAAGCTCTCGATGTTAAATATATATAGCGCTGAAGACGAATTTTTCACAGCAATCTGAATCTCCCTTCGAGCGGAAGTTTCCGTCAAGATTCTTGAATAAAAAATCTGCGCAACTTGTTCTAATCTTGTGACTCGAGACAAAAGAAAAGAGAATAGATGAGAATAGCAAAATTTAGAAATTGCCTATACGTTCGACATAAAATAATATACAATAAAACTTGCAGATACGGTTTTCTATAAAATGAAAAATGTTTCTTACGATGGGATACCATATATTGTTCAATTTAAGGGCACGAGATACCATTAAGACGGGCGCGATGAAGCTGCAGGTCATGCCGAAGCACCTTGAGAGGAGCACCAGGTCGTCAGTGTGATCCCGACAGAAGTTTATCAAGAAGACGCATTGACTGAAGCACATGAGGATCACCGAGAGGCCTGTGATATACGACCAGGTTGTCGAACGTGTTCGATCTTGCAGAACACCGCCGAGGTAGAGCATCCTGCGAACGCGACGGGTGTACACGCGATAGCGAAGCACTGTCGCGTTGATCCTCGCTCGTTCCCGAGGGTCGCTTTCCAGGATGCTCATAGATATAATGGAAAAAATAACGGGGGAGAACTTTTGCCGAGCGACAACGTGTAATTCCGCTGAAAATTGCTGGCAAAGCGGACGACGAAGCGCGGGCGTTCACCGAGAGAGTTTAACATCCGCGTAAACGATGCGGAGGACTGATTTCAACCCTTTCGGAACTCGAAAAGCTCGCCATTTATCAAATAGAGAGTCTTAGGGGGCGGAATGATTGCACGTTGCGTCGAGCTACTTTGTTACTTGCGTGTCGGGAGATGAATCGATAATGCATCAAAGCTCATTTCCGGAAAATACTTTTCGTATTAGCCTCCATTAAGTAATAAGCGAGTTCCGCCGTAGTTGTGAAAGATTGATTGAGGCCGATTTATCGGAAGCACCGCCTCGAGCATAGTTAAGTATACTTATGTCGGTGGGAGCAACCCCTCGACGCTGCAAAACGGGAATAGAAAAAAATGGTCAGAAGGGATTGAGAGTTCTGTACATCGAAGGAAAGAAAAGTTCCATCGTCGATATATACTTAATATTGGAAATCGAAAACTTGCATATCCGCGCCGCGATGATTTCAATATTTATTTTAAGAAAAAATCAAAATTTTGGAGATTTATTCAAGAATTCGTAAGTTAAGTAAATAGTGGATGTAGGTACCTTTGTCTGGATATTTTTGCACCCGAAAAGCAGAACAAATAAATTCCAAATATCTATTAATTAAATTAAATAATTAAAATTAATAATAATAATTTATAATAATAATTAATAATAATTTTAATTAAAATTATTAAACTTCTATCATAGTTTTTCGTGGTATATTTATGCTGTTGCTAAATTATGAAAGCACAAGCTCTATAATCATGGAATAAACTAAAACGAATCAAAACTGCGAAAATTATTGTATAATAGTTGTAATATAATACGTTTATAGCGCAATCAAGTCCACGTTGCAATAAAGTAAATTCTGCTATTATATTATATAAAAATAATATATTTTTTACAAAGTTGTCATTGTTTTAATAAACATTAAAATTATATGCTACCTTTTTACATAAAAATTTCAATCTGACCGAAACTAGATATATTTCTTTAATTTACTCTGAGAATATAAATCAATAAGTTTTTTTATCGTAGACTTTTTCTGAAAAGATAATTTTGATACTATTGGTGTATTAGGAAATATCTTTACCTTGTATTTTTCAATTCAAAATTGACTAAATTTGAAAATTAGAAATTTAAACGAGCGACGAGATTTCGAGAGAGATTCGAGACAGCCAATCAAACAACGGGACGCTGCAAGTGCATCGTGCAGGAACGCTCAACGCGGCTGACTTCAGTTTATCGCCGCGGCGACGCCGATCGAGAGGAACGAGAAGGTTCGGAGCATAAAGTGTTTTCGCCCAGTGAGAGAATCGAGTTTTTTCGAAACGACCTCTTGTTCCAGGGCAGCGGTAAGGTGGTGAGGTTCGAGCGATAAGAAAAAGAAAGATGATGTGTCGCAGCCTGTCGCAGTGAAGTTCCGCGGGAGCGAACCTAACCTCTATAACCTCGTTTTGCGTGCGAAATCGCGGTTCTCCGCGACCGGCGGAATGGCGGTCGGCTCGACGAAGGTGGTCCAGGTGACGAACATCGCGCCCCAGGCCACCAAGGACCAGATGCAGACGCTCTTCGGGTACCTGGGCAAAATCGAGGACATCAGGTTGTATCCCACTATCCGGGATGTCGCCGTGCCCGTGCAGTCGCGCATATGCTACATCAAGTTCCACGACCAGGGTTGCGTCGCTGTGGCCCAGCACATGACCAACACCGTCTTCATCGACCGCGCCCTGATAGTGATCCCATACCAGAACGGAGATATTCCGGACGAACAGCGTGCTCTGGAGTTGACGAACAATGGCACAGTTGTCCCGGGTAAGAATGCAGTTTGCAGACCGTACGCCACTGTTAATCTTGCCGTGTTAGCAATTTTACTATCCTAAAAATCACAGTTTATTTTAATGACTAAATAACTCAACGAGTCGAATTTAATTTAATTGTTTTAATAATTTATAATTTTACCAAAAGGAAAACCATGCTTCTTGCTATGGTCTTAGCTTCTTGTATGAAGCTAAGACCATAGCAAGAAACCATGTTTCTTGCTATGGTCTTAGCTTCTTGTATGACAATGTCTCGTGCAATGTATCTTATTGTTGTTATGTTTCAATTTTTATTTATTTAAAATGTGTTGCTTATTATTCTCATTGTATTGTTTGTGGGAAATATCACGGTAGACCAATTCCGTCATAATTAATAGTTAAGCTTGTTTTTGTATATTTTAATTTAGTACTGAAGAAGACTTAAAAGTCAAAATGTTTATTTTATATCTATTCTACTTATAAATAAAAAACTTTGTATTAATATAATATCTTGTATTTAGCTGGTATCGTTGGCTCATTATTTTTTCATATTACTTTGCATAAAAGGAGCCTAATAATTTAATAATTCACTATCCTACTCAAACTACGTACAAACACATTGAGAATAAATATATCATTAAATATCCAACATGTTACACCGTTTTGAATTTATGCTATCATGCTGAGATATATATTGGTCTCGAAATAGAAACATGCTTGTTCCTATTTTCAGCATAGATCTGATCTGTCTTAAAATTCTTTCAGGCCTCTACCCGTCAGAGCCAAAGCTGCCACCGAACGTAGTGAACGCCATTGAGGGTATTCCTCCGAATCACGTCATCACCACGATGGATCCCAAGCTGGAGGCAAACGGCCTGCCGGCCTATCCGCACCTGCCGGGTCATCTGGATAGCAGACGTATCGAAGAGATCCGCCGGACGCTCGTGGTGGCGAATTTGGATCCGTCGGTGAGCCCTGATCAGCTGCTGGACTTCTTCAGCAACAACAACGTGGAGATCAAGTACCTGCGTATGTGCAGTAGGGACTCGGACGCCGAGCATTACGCGCTGGTGGAGCTATCGGAGCAGGCCGCCGTGATTGCGGCATTGCTGCTGAACGGAAAGCAGCTGGCGGAACGTCCGATCAAGCTGTACCACTCGACGCAGGCAATCGCGAAGCCGGAAGCAAAGAGCAACGAGGCCGCGCAGAAGGAGATTGAGGAGGCAATGTCGCGGGTGAAGGAGGCGCACAATCTCATCTCCGCGGCAATCGACCCGATGATCGGCATGCTTTCCAAGGATAAGCGGAGTAGAAGCGGCTCGCGTAGCCGTAAGTCTCGTTCGCGATCCCGCGGCCGCAGCCGACGCTCGAGATCACGCAAGCGCTCTCGATCGCGCCATCGACGCTCGCGCTCCCGCCACCGGCGTCGATCGCGCTCGCGCTCCAAACGGTCTCGATCGAAGGACCGCAGGTCGCGCAACTCGCCATCGAGACGACGCAGCAGTTCACGCAGTCGCCATCGCTCACGCAGCAGATCGAGAAGGTCGAGGTATAACTGAACGATCTTCTGTCTTTGCCAGTCTTCATGTTATACTCGTATATATTGCAAATCCTGCTTATACTCGGCTCATAAATTCTAAATGAAATATGGCATATAAAAATGCTTTAATATTGAAAACAATGTTTTAAAAATGCGCTTGAAGACCTCGTATACAAAGAGATCGTTATATGTATATATACGTGTATTATATTATATATATATTAATCTTTTTTATCTTATCGAAGGTCACGCCGGTCACCATCCAGATCAAAGGAGCGAAAGAAGAGATCACCGCGCCGTCGTAGTCGTTCACGTTCACGAAGCAAGGGTTCTACATCTAGGTCTAAACGTTCGCGTTCCAAATCCAAATCCAGATCGTCCAAGTCTAAGTACTCCTCGGACAAGTCCAAGGATAAAGATCGCGAGAGGCGCAGCAAGGACAAGTCGGACAACGGTAAGAGGAGCGACAGCGATCGGGAGAGGCCCGAAAAGGAGAGCAGCAGAAGCGAGAAGAAATCCAGTAAGGAAAAGCGGTCCAGCGACAAGTCAGAGTCCAAACAGTCGGACGACAAAGGTAGATCCGCATCGGAGAATAACGACAGCAAGGAGAAAACGACGGAGTCGGAAAGCTAGACTCCGTTCACAACCGTTCACAGTTTTTCAAACATCTCATTGAATTCGATAAGCTACCTGTCTTTATCGCTATGTATTGGTACAGTAACAAATACATGAATACATGGCATTTGCATCGGGCTTCTTTCGTTGGAGTGGCAATCCATGCGCGTCGATGACCGATAATTCACCGTAGACTGACGTTTAGGAACTGACTTTCTTCTTTTTCTTCTTTTTCGGAATCGGCGGTGGCTTGACATTATCCTCCTCCTCTCTCACCTTCTCGTTACGCACTTCCATTTTAGGCGCGTTCTTAGACGACCTAGGAAAACAATGCGAACAATCCATCGTGATCTCTCAATTGGACAAGCTTGGTCAAAAGCATCTTTAACCATTATTTATATTAAGCTAAACAGTTAGTGAATAATAATTGTGCTTCAATAACTATTGTAATCGATTATACGAGTTCAGTGTGCCTGTTAGTTCAAATAATTAATTCGTCTGATTTATTACAATATATTAAAAGTATTGCATATTTTTGCCCAGGATTGTATAAAAACCGATAAGCAATAAAAATACGGGTAATATGCATACGATCTATAAATCACGAGAAAAATATATTGAAGAATGTAATCTGTGAATTATTGCTTATAGGTTTTTTAATAAGTATTATACCCTGCGATATCCTGGTTTTCGTAAACCACCACGTCGTCGTAGATCTCCATCTTCACGGGAACTGGCGCGCGGAAAAGCGACTTCTGCACGTTTTTTATGGTCGATCGTCTCTTTAGTACTATCTGCAACCGTTATATTTTTTTTATTAATTTGTCAATCTCTTTATGTGTAAAACATTTTTTTTTTAAATAATCTTACCATTCCCGTGTTTCTGTCTTGTGAAGAAAGCGAAGTCATTTCCATCGAGTCATTCATGTGTACCTTCCTACGCAGCACGTTGTCCACTTGACAGCTTCCTGTCGATTAAAACGAACGTCTTCACTTTTTTACAGGATGTCTTAGAAATAAAAAAGGCTTCTAAGACATCCTAAGAGAAGCTTGAAAGAAAGAAGATATAATTGCTTACGCATTACACATTCATCGTACTGGCCGAGAGGGTCTATTTGCAAAAGCGTAGATAATGTATTAGGATAACGCAAGTCCATAAATATCATTATAATCGCCAAAAGAACGCAAAGCAGACCTGTGGAAAAAAATACATTGAAGATGATACGGATGTCAAATATATCGTAGAAATAATGTTATCAATGTGCTAAATCGACGAGCCTTACTTGAAACAAATAAAGTGAGTAAATGCAGTCTTATTTCTGTTAAAATTAATAATTTAAAATCAATAATTTACAAATAGGTAAAAGGCGGTAATTAAGAATATTAATTGAAAGAATAAGAGGATCCAGGAGTTCGAGAATATCAAAATTGTAATGGATAAATTGAAAAATTAATATCCGAAGGTTTGCGCGGGTTCAGTGTTCGCCAAACTGAAGCTGCCGAATGAGATCTACACGTGAATCCGGTCGATCTAAATAATAATCACCACATCCGAAAGTCATCCAGAAATGCAGGCCCAATGTCATCCTAATAACGCCGTCCTCGAAGGGAATCACAAGTGGAGTTGGATTGTGCACGCAGACCCACACGAGACAAGTTAACAATTGTAAGCCACCGATCAAGACGATTAGATAGGCAGCGTACCGGCTCACTGACTGCAGGAATATGTTAGCCAGTATCCAGCAGGCGAAGGCAGTCCTGCGAATAGTTTAGAATTTTTACGGTAGAATATGTTCATTATAAGAAAATTAGCTTATTTTTATTTGCAGAATTGAGATTTATAGTCGATATCAGTATCTATACATATTTTTATACATATATGAAAAACACGAAACTTTATTTTCTCTTTCTGCTTTTATTTTTGCTTATGTGTTCTGTACTGACCACAACAAGATGTGACAATACCACCCGGCAGTTCGATAAAATCTCCCAAATCGAATGCCCTCCCCATCGATAACGAAATACTCGGCGATCCATAAAATGGGAATGGGCAAGCCCTTTCGTTGGCCTTCACGGAAAGTCCTCTGTAACAGTCCAGCTACAGGAAGTTTGTTAATATAATATTATTTACTTGCTCTAACAATAAAAAAGCGCGATAAAGTAATAATTTGCAGCAAATATTACCGTAGGGCCCAAAACCGATTATGCCTTGGTCCCACGTCCAAGGAAACCTCTCGTTGTAATCGATCGTTTCTTTTGCGAGCGGCGTGCCTTCTTCCGGTTTGGCTGAAAAAGAAATTCTTCAATTAGAGTAATTCCAAATTTTATTCACAAGGTATGCATCACACTTCGGAAAATCAGCTAATTAAAAAGTGGACTGCATCCTTGAATATCATTCAATGAATTTTTGTAGATATACATGTCCAAGTATATCTCTATAATTTTTGACTTATTCCCTTAAATTACCTTTCAATGTGATGTTCACCGATCTCAGCCCTATCTTGACTGCCATTTGAGCATCAATCTCATGACCTGTGCCAGCCCGATAGGGCGTTTTGCTTCTCGTGCTGCCGTATTCCCATTCTTGACCGAAGTTTCCTACTGCAAATTCATAACATTCGGCATACAGGTGAATTCAATATATCTGATAAAATGGAACAGATATCGAAAAAAATTTTGTCTTAAAAGATTTACCTAGTAGCAAGCACCCAATGGTAATACTGAAGCCGACCTTTATAGTTACGTAGATGCTCTGTACGATACAAAAATCATTTTATTAGTATGAGAAGTTTATAGGGAGTTCAGTATACGAGTGAAACAAATTGAGATCAGAGAATGCAATAATAAGTAATCAATTCAAACTTCAAGCTGAAATTATAATTAATTGTAAGAATTACTTTTCTAAGCAATTTTTATATTTACTTTTACATAATTTACATAATTTTATTTTGTGAGATTATTCTAAAGTAAAAATAAGTAAAATACAGTTTGTGTGTGATATAATTTTTCGTTACATGTATACGTCTATATAGTGTGTCTATGAATAACTTACAATTAGACAGGTATATATTAAAGAGTTTTTAAAGAAATTGTTTTTATTATTTCAGACAACTTCAATAACTCAATAACGTGAGAAAAATCAGGTTGTAAAGGCATCTGAAAGATATCCCAAGTTCATAAGATGTTCCTTTCCTTAGAACGTGGTGTTAATTAATAATCTAAAGCTGAAGCTCTATAACTTACTTGCCTCTTCCGATAGCCCGGTATGATGCTAATGTAGGCAATCGCGATGATCACGAAAATGATGACCAATATGGTCTCGATCACGTCCACCGTCACCGGAGTATGATGCTCAGCGTATTGCGAGGGAAAACCCTCCGATCGTCCGAACTGAAACGACATGAATGCACCTATTCTTTTTCAGCGATGTAAATAATTTAAAATAATTTATTATTTTTGGTTCAGAGAAGATCGCGGTAGAAGATCATTTAACACACTATACAGACTAATACTCATATGAAAAATCCAACAATGTTGCGGTTTTATCTGAGTTCCTTTTCCGGCTATCCTTAGGCTCGAGACTGGATGATTAAAGCGTCAGCTTTATCGTTAGCTAAACTTCCGCCTAGTTGTACGAATCAGTATATATATATATATATCGCATAATTACATCATGTCAAATGAAATAATTCTTTGTAGATCTTTTAAGAACAGAACTCTCGAGACTTATTTTCAAAGATTCTCGAGAGATTCATGAATTTTACTTTATGTTATTTATACTGTTTATCATTATACTTTCGACAAGCCCGTTGTTTAATTATCATAACAATTGAAACGGACGTTTTGTAATGTCGAAAAAATAAGCAATTGAATAGGTAATTCGAATAGATAATTAGAAGATTATTATTCTTATTGTTAGTAATAGTTGCTAAATAAATAATTATTCTGAATATATATATCTATGTATAATGTATATATAATATTCAATAATTATTCTTATATTAATATTAATATCGTAAAAATACCGAAGAAAATTGTTCGCACTTGCAGATTCTTTTTATTCTCGTACGTAATAATTGTATCCATGCTTATTCCTAATTATGCATAATTTGAACATGTTATTGATTATTTTGTATTAAATATTCACGCGTTTATATGTTATCTTGGCATGGATAGTTTCTAGTCTTTAGAATTAATTTTAATAACGGACTAGATAATGCAGGAGCAAGTAGATTAAAACAAAGAAAAAGATCTTAAAACATTAAAAACAATATATTAATTTGTTGCAAGGAGCAATATAACATCAAAGAAGATAGCAAAGGAAATCTACTAGATGTAAAAGTGTGCACGAAAATTCTACACTGTCGGAAGTACTCTTTATTAAAAGAATAGATAACGTAAGAGGGGATTTATTGTAAAAGAACAAATACTCTTAAAATTTTTCGCGCGCTACCGCTCGATGATTCGATTTCGATGGTCGATTGGTCGATCTAGCGCATCGAAAGCGTGGATCGCTCACGTGTACGCGACACGGCGCGACGTCAGGTTAGCCGCTTGTCATTAGGCATCTCGTCATCGGTTCTAATATCATTTACATGTTGTCATTTACATGTCGAGCTAAAGCAACATTTTCGACAGGAAGTGCTAGCAAGATGACGGTGAGTTCCGCAATTGTCCTTATACATATTTTCTTACAATGAACGTTTTATTAATTAATCGACATTTCCATAAGGAATGCTCCAAATTGTCATTCAGGCTACTTATGTCATGAATTAATTTAAAAATGAACGAAATCCTACTAATCGTTATCAGCAATCCCTCGTAGAGTGTCTGATTGTGAGTATCCGACTTTGTATTCTGTGCAGACGAAGAAAGGTAAGGTGTTGACCAAGGGAGCGAAGCAGATAAACGAGGAGAATGTCTCCACGCTGAGCTTCTACGTCTACATGGCCCTAGGTGCAATGGGAATTCACTTCGCCGTGACGATGCTTCTGTTCGAGTTCACCACGCTGACGATAGTAAGTCTCGTGTCCAATGGATAAGGCGCCGCAAGCCATGAAACCCCTTAACGGTATGCGTTATCGTTACAGAGTCTAACGGCATTCTCTGCAATTGTGTATATAGGGAGCTATCAATTTATGTCGTATATGGCACGCGCCACGTACTCAGAATCCGGCCAGCTCCTGGACCCTGGGGTCGATCTCAACATGGAAGGTGGCATAGCAGAGTGAGTATTGAGATCTGTTCTTTTCAGCTGGACTTTTTACACAGTTCATCCTTTTCCTTTTTCTCTCCAACGTGAAAAGAAAAAGAAGAAAGATAAACCGTGCAAGAAGTTCAGCTAAAAAGAACAGGACTTTGATTGCAATAGATAATCCTTTTTATCGCTGTTATTATTATCTTCCGTTGTTCATTGATCAAAGTATCATCGTTCTGTTCACAGACACGTCAAAGATTTGATCATATTGACGTCGGGAGTGCAAATTCTGTCCCTCATTTCGAACTATTTCTGGTTATTGTGGCTTTTGGTAGGCATCTTTGCAAATCTTCTGCATATTCTCTTTATTCAACGTTACAAAAAAGACTGTGTATACATGGAATGTTTGTCATTGTGTATTTTGGAAATCCTACAGGTACCACTGAGAGGGAGCTGGATGCTCTGGAAGCAGATTTTGGCTCCTTGGTTCTTCGCTCAGCCGCAAGAACAGTCAGAGATGAGCGAAAAGAAGATGCGCAAGTTAGAGAGGAAAATGGCGAAGCGACACCAATGAAAATTCGTCGTTGCTGTGCAATAAGATAATTCTATTGAATGACAATTGATTTAACCAGGGGACGGGTAGTAAATTCAAGAAACACTAGGAAGAGAAAGAACGTTAAGATTTTTTCTTAATATCCGTCACATCGAGATTGTGCGGTGGGTTCGACATTTATGTAAGATAAGTATTAAGTGGAACGAGACTTCGAAAGTTTTACAAAAATGTACGAAAACGGGAAAACAATTTCATAGGACTAGGAGGAATCGCAAATTGGGAGATATATTTCGTCTTTGCCTCTTTGCATTTTCGAACAATCTTAGCAGACTGCAATTCTCTTTTATATGTCTAGAAAAATCGAGACGCTCTTCTTATTCAGTAATATTTATGGATTTATTCCTATATAAGTCAAAGGGGCAACGCTAAATTATTATTAGGAAATTAAATGTAATTATGTGTATTCATTTAAGATCACATTAATTTATTAATAATTATTATTAACTTTATCGGCTTATATAGGAATAAAACTGTTCCTACGTATCTCGACACGTTCGTTTTCCATCTATCTTTGTTAATGTAAATGATTTGTTATGCTAATGTAAATGATCTTTTTTATAATTATAGCGATAATACTACAGTACGCTCAGTTTTTTTAATCTTCCACTTGCGCGTAAGATTTTAAGTAAAAAATAAAGTGAACAGTGCCTTCGTGGAAACAATGATAACGAATAACGTCAAAATACGCGATGGATAAAAATCGAATAATGTAATGAATGTAATACTTGTGTATATTGTATGTTTGAAAGTTCAGTCGGTCTCCTTCCAGTGCAAATGGATTCAAACCAGATTATGATTATAATCGGTATTATATACCGATTATATTATTATTCAATGACATAAATTAAATCATTTGCTATTTATTAAATTGTGGAAGTTGATGTATCGACGCGCATCACAGTTGCATTTAAATCTATCGTATCTTACAATTACATCTTTGTTTGGGAATGAAAACTTACGTTTAGCGATCGGCTCTGTTTGAACAGTTATGTACTTATTTATATTAATCGTTGGGCTCTATTTTCTATACATTGGTCGCGGAATGTTTCTGTATAATGCGCGATGAATTTTAACCCTCTTTAAAATTAGGCCAACGTTTGTACTTTAACGTCTAACGTCAAACACGTCCGTTTAATTCACAGCTTTTGTTTTGGCTTTTACGTATACACACATGACTGTCCAGTGAAATTCGCAATTCGTTTATATTAACTACATTATTTATATTAATAACGTATATTAATAACATATATTAATAATATATTAATAACGTTATTTAATTACTTGAATGAATATTGTGGTTACGTTACTACCTAAATGAGCAGATAAATTATTCCAAAAGGAAATTTCCGTGAAGAGAAGCAGACCATGCAGCAGTTAAGAGGATATAAATGGAGGAGCAGAAGGCTGTTGTGAAATTGGAAGACTGCATCATTAAATCGGAAATATTAATGAAGGAAAATTGGTAAGCTATTATTTAAAATAGCTTTCCAATAATAAAATAGCGAACCAAAGCGTCACAGAAAAAGAAAACTAATTTATCTCTATGTATATTGTGAGAATAAATAAGATTTTTTAATTCTAACGTCATAATTTAATGCAAATTGCAGGACTAAATCAAGAGTCTCAATTGGAATGTCCCAAGATTTCAGAAGATGCTTAATCATAACTACATTATATACAAAATTACCGTGATTTTAGCTGCATGAAAGCATAGTGAGGTAATCATTCTCGTATATAAAAATATTATATGAAGCCTTAAGAGTGTAGTGTTTTCAACACTTTCACTATAATGATGATAATGAAAACTCTTGAAAGAGGTTCAGTCATATACGAATTTCACGATATGTCGATTTCACTGAACAGCAGCGTTAGGCACCGCCAAATTATAGAATCGACCCATTTTACGAAATGCTGTCTAGATTCTATATTTGGCCGGCAATAAATTCTTTGCAATTGGAATAGCCAATATTTGATCCCGTGAAAAAAATTATTTTGAATTGAGAAAATTTATTCTTCTGCCTTACTTGACTGATCAATGAAGAGATATAGGTAAGATCTAGATTGAAGATATCTAAACTTATATATCTCTTTTCACAGATTTCATTACAGATGGTATGTTCTATTGCTATATTATAGACTCGATTAGCAATGATTACCTATGTGACATGTATATGCAAAAATTGTTGTTTTTTTTTTAATTCAAATTTATATCAGAGAAACGCGAGTGCCATTTATGTTTTTTCCGACTAAGCGTATTGTCTGTTCCAATTGCTGGGTATCGATATATCTATATATAAAATACTAAGACGCATACATCTGAATACAAGACATCTTGAAATGCATCGTGAAACAATGCTTATACGTTATCGGTATTGAAGCCTTTGTTCTTCCTGTGTGTAATCGTACTCTGATACTAATCATAACTCGGTGGATGATTATGTTCGTGCACTCCTGTCGGCATGAATCTCTCGGCGATCACCGAGCATTTGCCGCGGCAACCGCGATGCTGCTTCGCGCAACGATAGTGCAAGCTGTTGTTTGCTATGGAACGAGAGGTCATGTTGTACACGTATCCATCGTGAACCAGTTGCGGTTTACCTCTGGCTGACAGTCTGTAGATTACTGGCTCCACAGCTGCAAGTTACCATCGATTTTCTTTTTATCGAGATTCGTTTCACGCGCAACGATCAAGTGATTGATTTAATACAAATATCTCACAACCGGCAAATTAATATTTAACAAATAACTATAATAAAATATATCTAATAAATAAAAAATATCTAATACTACGTACCTGATTGTAGTAACGAGTTTCCTTCCAAACTTTGTTCATTAGGCAGCTCAATTATTTCTTCACTATCGTTAATAGCCTCAGTGGTTTCGTCATGTTCGATATCCTTTTCACTGTTAGAATTATTCATATCTTTTTCATCGTTATCTGATGAGAGACAGATATCGTCTTTGCTGTTGACATTTGATTCATTTCTTAATTTCTTGACTGAGTTGTAATCATCCTCGGCCATGCGTTTCTTTCTCATTCTAGTGTTCCTCTTGGTTATCCTGTGAGAGTGCGCAGATCCGTCTGAAGTTTTGCTCACGCTTTCTTGCTCGCTCGGACCGTCGGACAGGGCAGTTGTATCCTTGAAATCATGCAAATCTGATCCATTGACATAATCATTTAACTCGCAACCCGCTAATCCATTTATCTGCAGCATCTGTGCCACCTTTAGGAAAGTAGGTAGGTCCTCATGTTTCACATTCACCTCTCCTTGGTACATAAACTTCAGCAGAGACGTTATCTCTTCGTATTTTACATCTTTCAGTATTATCACCGGATGTTGACAGGGATTCTCCTGCGGAGCAAGTTGAGCTGTTGCCTAAATACTGTTTTATTTACAGGACAGTCATACAACGACGGAGTCGTACCTTGAATATGTTTTTGAAATAAGGACTGCATACAGAGAGAACTAGCTTGTGGGCAGCCAACAACCGTCCCTCGGCGGCGATTGTTACGTCGACCAGATCACTCTCGCTCAAGTGGGAAAGGAAGCCAGATGTCAAGTTGTTGGAAAAGTTGTTCCACTTCAAGGAGACTTCACTCGACGACGATATCGTGGCCATATTTCTCTGCATCTAAAATAGGTAACTTTTTATAATCTGAGCTCTTTAATTCAAAGGATTTCTTACAATATGATGAAAAAGGCAAAGCGCAAATATGATGTTTGAGGCTTTCGGAAACCAAAGTGCAAATATCTTAAAAAATGCAACAATATAAACTGTGTTAAAAATAAAATATTAAGTTTTAAGTTTTTCAACACGCGTTTAAAGGCGATCAACTTAATAATATATTAATAATAATAATACATATTAATATAACATTCTTTTAAATATAAGCCAAAGCTCAAAGGATTAGCTCTTTGTTTACAATAAAAAAAATAATGTATACTATTTTCTCTATATCGATTCGGTTATTATTTCATTGTTTAATATATTTTAGGTAATTGTCATTTCGAACGTCAAAAACTGTTCAAATAAAGCCTCCGAAGCTTGAATATCTCAAATTATTTAGGGAAATGCGATGGCGATTCTTATCATCGGACGCGGACAATAAAAATCGCTAATTATACCTGTCTATTAAAACGTGACTCCGTAAGCGAGGGGGACGCACCTATTTCACGGTAAACTGTCAAACATTTTTGTCACGAGAGAGTGCGAGAGAGGAAGATACGAGCGGCCGCCGGCCATGTGGGCGCAATGTTACTTTATTTTGAAGCGCCTCTATGTCCACAAAATATGGACATTGAACTACGTGGCCAATATTTAGGAATCCTGTAGGTAATATTCACGATTTTGTGGTTCTCTTACGTGATATCCAAGATTTTTTTTTTTTAATTTTTTTTCGGAAGATAAACACGTGAGACATTAATATTCATAAATTAGGAGCGTAAGAAATTAAAATTCAAACTTTTAAAATGTAAGAAATTAATATTTATAATTCATACCTTAGGAGTGTGAAAAATTAAAACGTATACATTAGTGATCGAGTGCGAAAAATTAAAATTTATACCGTAGGAATGTGAAAAATCAATATTTAATACTTACGGAATGTGAAAACTTAATATTTATACATATATATTAATAGAGGAAAGTCCCCTATTATGAGATAGGTTCCTAATAATATGAGATAATGGGGTTTCTTTTAAACTAATAGACCCAGATAGGGCCTAATAGTTCAAAAGAAACTCCGTTATCTCATATTAGGAATCCTATCTCATAATAGGGGATTTTCCTCTACTAATATTAATATTAATATTTAAACTACTAAAAAAAAATAAGGAACACTTTTCATACCCTAAAAATTTGGCTCTATTTTCAAACCGCTGAAACTCGACGAAAAAATCATCGTAGACAAAAAATTAAGCATTTTAAAGCTTGATGTTTCAACTTTGACGCGCTATCGATAGTTTTTTAAAAATTGTTTTTCAAGCAACGACTTATCAAGTAACACCTGTATTATATTCCATTAACGCGAATATTAATTTTTTATTATTTGGGAGAAAAAATTAAACAGCGAGACGACTAATTGATGACTTACAATTAGCTAGAAATTTTGCTTTAAACAATTATGTTAATTGAATTAATCGCCGATTAAGTTAGACAGAACGTGGTCGAAAGTCACCCTCAGGCTATAAAATAATTTTGTTATTGGAGCACCTATACATATAGATATTAATATTTGAGAGATCATCATATGTTAATTTCTTTAGTTATTGTTTCCGGATAACGTACGCAGACCAACAGAAATAAATTCGAAGAAAGCATAATTGTTCCTTTTTCTTTCAAAGCTCAAGCCTACTTTAACCACATAATTATGATCTATAATCTTGCCATAATCCATAATTTTGAGATTAAAATGATAAAAGTATTTAACTTTATTAAAAATTAAATAGAATATTAAGCTGCGTCTATACTGTATAACAAAACATGTTACATAGCAAAGTTATACAAAAAGAGAAGAAAAAGTGTTATATAACATTTTTTGTGTTATGTATATATATAAGCAAGTTAATTATATGTTATCCATCAGTTGTCGGTAAAGATTAAAGGAAGTTATAAAACTTTGTTATATAACATATTATTAGTCAGTCTACATCTTGAAACTTGTTGTAAAACTTCAACTTGATTTCGTTCAGAAGTTCAGTCTTGCTACAACCATGTCGTCGTATTCAAAATCAGAACTTGTCATTCTTGCAAAGTTTTTGAAACTGTACCGTCACATAGAATTTCTCGTCAATAGATCTCTGTCATCTCTTTTAAGATAGTTCGAAAGTGAATCGCAATTCTTAAGAAAAATTTGAAAATTTTACTATATGTTAATAAATGTGGTATTTACACGTCTGTATAATTTAAAAGTAATTGACCATTCCAAACGCGAAATAATTGCTATCAAAAATTGCATTTTTGTCCATGTATTGAATATACAAAGCAAAAGCATACAGAAATTTTGTATTTTAAATTTTAATAATGAGAACAAATCTTAAGAAAATGATAAGAAACGGATATACACGATAGCTAGAAGGACACTTTAGGAATTATATATAGTAAAAAAACCCGAACTTATTAACCATTTAGATATAGAAATACAATAATAAATAGACCTCGATTTTCACGATTATTCGACGTAAAGAAGCGATAGGAGGAGAAAAATAAAAGAATAGACTTTTGTTCTGTGTGTGAGGGACAGAACTATCCAAAAGTTTTCAACCTGTAATTGTAAATAGTCGGATGTTTTCACGTCGATTTAGAGTATAAAATTTTGGATTGTACTGTCGCGATACAACGACCTTAAGATCTTTAGAAGGATTGTACCACTATATTTTTTCCGAGCTTCTAATGATGGTCGCACCCACCGTTTAGTCCTAATAATATGTTGTCTAGCCAAAATTACACTGCAAGCTGCTGCTGCGAGAATTAATTGCATCCTCTACGTTTGACGCCATTATCAATACTGACAATACTGAGATAAAAATGTTTTACAACTTGTTACATAAAATTATTTTTACAAAAACAGTATTATTCAATAACAAGTTATATGAAGTAAATGAAGTTATATAACAAGTTGTACACAACAATGTTAAAAACAAATTTATTATTATATTATGGTGTTTTGTTATATAGTGTAGACGCGGCTTTTAGGATTGTATTAGTTTTAATGTATTAATTTAGTTGAATTTACAACTATCTATTAATAGCACTAACTATACTAAATTTTTCTTTTATATTATATGTATATGTATACCCGGGAAAAGAGAATTAGATCTGTCGAGATATATAATTATTTAACGTTCGGTAAAAAATTGTTTTAAAATGTGTAATATGCCACCTTATTATAAGAGTGGTCTTCACGATACAACTGATAAAAAAGTTGTGCCGTATCGTGAGTTACATAACTATAGCGCTGCTTGGCGTGAGACACTGCCACTGTCTCTTGATACCATTAATTCTTATACTGTTGTTTGTCAAATTTTAAATACGAGAAACAGATTCCATCGGATGTCATCTATCGGATAATCCGAATTTAAAAAAAGCGAATGTATATATCAAAATCTGCTCAGATATAATTAAAAATTATGAATTTAAGAGATGTAAAATGCTCTAAAACCGTAAATATACATGAATGTAATGTTCTTATTTTCTTGTAAATAAGTATACCTACGATATAATATAATTTCTAATTAATATTATTAATATTATATATAGATCTTTAACATATATCAAACGATAATAATTAAATTGAGAATTTTTTTTACTTTTGTTTATCCATATATATTTGTTATAAGGTTGAATGTGTATCATATTAATTATAATATTTACCAAAAGAAATTATTTGTTAATTATTTCAAACACAAGACACATTTGGACGTTAATTAATTAGCATGTTAGGGACAAACAAATTAAACCAGTGACAAAAGAGTATTGGAAATATTTTTTTCTATGATTGAGAAGATAATTGTTAATTTTATTAATGATTTTTTTAGACGCTTGCATTACGTAAAGTTCTATAAGCTACGTAATTTCAAATTGATAATTTATAATAAATAATATCGCGTAATTAGATGTCGCTTATCAACACATTGTTAAGTTAATTACTATAAATTATGGACGATGTGTCTGCAGTATACGCATTTCGAACGTTTTTGTGTAATTTGGAAAGATATCTTGAATGTACACAATTTTTTATTATATAATGTATATGTTGTATTATATCAGGTATAATATTGTATTACTTTATTGTTTTATTATGTATTAGATTTTGGCACAGACTAAATTGCATAAAAAAGTAAAAACAAAGCTTATATATCCAAGAAAAAGAAGACCGTTGGAATCGGCGCGGGTGGTGGAGAGCCTTACTCTACAGGTTGGCCCATTTTTATTGGACGGAATTTTAGTTATACCCTTCTCAAAATGTCCGTATAATAGACACGTCTGTCACTATGTCATTATGAGTTTTATATTCTACCTAGAATCGCTGCGCTTTCCAGGAAGGAAGAAGAAAGTACACGGTAAGATGGAGAAAGTTAAGACCGACTGACCTAAATTCTTCTGCTAAATTCAACGCATCACCAGCGGATTTCACTAATGAATTCTTCAAACTCGCTATATAGTAAACCGTTAGGCAGCGGTATTGCAATTAATATTTTTCGACTAATAAAGATAGCATTCAGTTGGTGAAGATTATTATTATTGGTGTCTTTAATCTGTGCATAATTGAGCATCAGGGTCATTGCAGACCACTTCATTTCGATTATAAATAGCGGAAAAAGTAGCATATTCTTTTCCGAATAGCCAAATCTGTTGAGAATAGATTTGATTTTGAAAGTGTCTGCTACAAATTTTGTATAGAATGCCAGCAGAAATATAACAGAATATAATAGCTAGCATATATTAACTGCAGAAACTGAGTGAAATCTATTATTTCGCAACCATTTAAATTTTAAATAATGTATTCTATTCAAATGTTTACGAAATTACGAAATCTGCTTCCAATCTGTTATCATATCGCGATGAGCAGTTTGCTTACAGGGTTTTTAATTTATAATTCGCCGATATATTTGAAATACGCTGATCTACCACATCGCCGGCGATTTTACAGAAACGCCAAGCGACCGAGAAATAATAATAAGCCATCGAGAGCGGAGGAATAGCCGCCGGTGGAAAGGGGAAGTGGATTTCTTTCCGCACCGTGTCGATGTACGCGCGAAGGTCTCATTCGGAGTATTGATCGCGTGTGTTAAGCTGGTCATCGAGGCTGTCCGTGTTTTATTATTAATCGCGACTGTAAATCATCGTAGCTAACTGTCGAGTGTTGGACGATCGACGTTCAGTTGGAAAAGGGATAAGCGGCGAGGATGGCCCGGCAACCTCCCAAGTACGAGCTTCTGCCGGAAGAGAAGACGAGGGAGATGCTGAAACTGTTTAACGGCGAAAGGACTGGTTTTGTGCTCGTTGGTCCTAAGAAATATTTTTTTCCATTTAGGTATATAGAACAGGGTGAAGGCTTCTATAATTTCGAAGCCAGGCCAGACGACACATGGATTGTTTCTCACCCCAGATCAGGTTTATCTTTTAATTAACGTCCTAATTTTTTAGACATTTTTAAATTAACATTCTAATTATTTTTTAAACGTTTTATTATCCCAATTTTCCTCAGAATCATCAATTCTTTACCTTGTTTAAAGTTATGTTCAAATATTTCTTAAATAAATCTACGCTAATGTAGTCTGTTTATTGCAATCTTTTTGAATTTTATTTGAGAATGTTCAAATGAGCGAAGAGATAAACTGTCTTTCTTTTGGTACACAATAAAAGAAATTGTTACTGTCATTTTTTTATTTGCTGTTATTTTTATTAGGAACTACCGTGGCGCAAGAGCTTATCTGGCTGTTGGCAAACAATTTGGACTTTGATTTGGCGAGAAAGCGTCTGCTTACAGAGAGGTTTCCCTTTCTCGAATTTAGCTTGTTTAATCATCCTCAAGTGACTCGTGAATTCTTGTCAATGAATAAGGACAATATCGCGAACCAACAACTATGTCAAGAAATTGCCAGGCCCGGTTACGAAGTTATTGCCAAGATGCCGTCGCCTAGATTCATTAAGAGCCACTTTCCTTTTAGCATGCTCCCTGGACTTTTAGATGTCGGTTGCAAGGTAACAACTGAATAAAGAAAATTGAGGAATTTATTAATATAATCAATGTCACCCTTTATATGACTTTGCGACGCTTTTCTTCGAAAGGTCGTCTACGTTGCTCGCAATCCGAAGGACGTTGCAACGTCTTGGTATCATCTGAATCGATCAATTAAAACGCAAGGATATGTCGGTGATTTTCCAACCTTCTGGGACTATTTTGAAAATGGTTTGAGTACGTAAAAGATATCCAGAGAAAGTCGTAAATTTTTCTCATTTCTCTGTATTTTATCATAATTATTTGTGTTATTCAATTGACTTTTCTGCGGGTATCTAATATGTTTTTTTGTAAGTCTTGTCTAGGCGATTGATTTGTATATAAACATTTTTAAGGAGCTGAATATAAAACAAAAGATTTAAAAATTTACAGCAAATTCAATGTTATATAAAACCAGAAATAAAAATATTTTATTAATTTTGACAAAATTAGGGTTTTAGAAATAGTTGAATATGATGAATACGAAGTCGAATTTTCAAAATTCAAAATGCCGAATTCACGCACAATATAGCAAAAATCCGAAAACAAAAATTTTAGAAAATTTAACAGAGAAGAATTTAAGATAAAAAACTTAAGATAAAAGATTAAAAATTATATTCTTGTGTTAAAACATTTATTTTAATGATGATTTCTGGTTTATGCAAAGTCAGAACTTATCACCTCGATCAGCAACGTTTTGAACAATTTAGCATCCAATAGGCAAACGAATAAAATACATTTGTGTCTTGTGTTTTCTTCCGTAAATTTTATTCAAATCTATGAACAAAATTGCGTATGATTAAAGGGAAGGAAGAAAAGTATTACTCGCCAAATTTGAACAGCTCTATTTCGTAAACTATTCGGAATAAGAAGCATGTCCGCTTTTTTTTTAGAATGACCTATATGTATTATGACTTCTCAAATCATCGATCTTTTCTCTAGGCATTTTGTATATCCTGCTTATATTTCTGACAATAAGAAAAATGCATTTGCTTTATATTTATTCTCTTTTGGGGGTGAGGGAGGGTGAGAAAAAGTGTTTTAAGAAGGTAAATATTCTTAATCCCTTTACAATCTATTCTTTCAGCACCTTGGAGCCCATATTGGGCACATTTGAAGGAAGCGTGGGCCCTGAGAAATAACGAAAATCTTCTCTTTATGTTTTACGAGGAAATGACATACGTAAGTATAAAATATTTTATTTTTCGAATAAATAATATTTTAAATCGCTAACGAATAATTAACAACAAAATCTCCTATTTTCAATCGACTCAATTGGCAGGGGTAATATTTTTCGCAATAAAAATTAAAATTATTTAAATAGGATGCTGGATATAGAAGCGTCAAAGTAACATCAACAGACCAAAACCCATGGTCGGAAATGTCTCGACGATAATCGAACCAAAACCAATGGTCGTTATCGTTGTAATTGTAGCCAAATGAATCGATTAAAAACAGGAGATTTTATTATTTTATTTTTGTTCTCAATGCACCAAGCACCAAGTATATAATTTCAACACATATTTAATAGAATATTTAATGGATCACAACGATCTAGGTGTCGTCAGGGACTTTAATAGGACCACCCACTACTTCGCTACTACTACTACTAATAGAATATTTTAGGAAACAATTTTTATTTAAATTTTTAAAAGTAATACGTTGTGTGAAATAAATTCTTCTATTTTCCTTTCTTCATTATTTCTTATCTTAACTATTTAGTGTATAGAATGTTAAAAATATATTTTATGATATACTTTAAGATATTGAATAATGAAAATAATATAATAATTATAATTTTTTTTAAATTTGTACTTCAAATATTTAAATTCCAAACTAAACTCATGTATATTAATTAAATAATTAATTAATTAAATTTTGTGTTAAATAACTAATATCTTTATTGCTTGCTCTTTTGACTTTTATTATGTGATGCATATAGAGAAAACTGAGTTAATTAGTTAAACGTTTTCTAGGATTTTCCGAAAGCAATTAAGAAGGTTGCGAAATTTTTGAGTAAAACATACACTGACGAAGAAATTAGCAAGGTTGCGGATTATCTACATATTAAGAATTTCAAGAACAATCCAATGGTTAACTACTCTGAATTGAGAGCTTGTGGGATTATCGACGAGGATAGCTTTGTGAGAAAAGGAGGCAGCAATTGGAAAAATATATTTACTCCGGAAATAAATGCGAAGGCAGACAAATGGATCGAAGAAAATCTCAGAGATACCGATTTTCGTTTTCCGATTTTCAACAATAATAACAACATAAATAACAACAATTGAATAGTCGTCAAAAAATCAAAAAGATTTTAATCTCTAACTAAAGTTTAATTATTTAATAAATGTACATATTTTTACACATTTAATAAGAGGAATTTAATCGAAATAATTATACATAGAGGGCTTACAAAAGTTAATACAATAGTTATTGATATACGTATAATAGTGTCAACGTACAGAATACTGATATTACATATTGTTTAAATAAAAGAATAAGCAATATAATAAACGTTACGTACTGTCATAATTTTTAGCAAGTAGTTGATTTTATAGTTATTTTTATAAACATCGTTTACTTAATATTTTTTAGCATGCTTGCAAATTGTACAGTTTTACAAATAGATTTTTGTTTGGGCTCGGACGCCGTAGATCCATATGTACACACGGAGGATTATTAATATCTCTGTAGTTTTAAATTTATATGTCGCTTTATACATAAAAATAAAATTTATTGTATTCGTAAATATAGTAGAAAGGAACTTCGCAACCTGATTATTTATGTAGTGAGTTAATGAAACGCTTAATATTATACATATATGTAGATGTGAATACTTTATAAAACACGATGTACATATAGATATATAGATTATACTTGTATAGAACAATCAATGTCGAATTTACAAAGTTCATTTACATATAGGTATATTGTGTAATAAAATACAAAACGTATAGTTATTTGTTAATAACTTGTCCCTTTATTTGTTTCCTTGCTTGTTCCTTGTGTCATTTCGTACATATTCTTAGATGAAACTTCTGAGAGTTCTGAGACTTCTTGATGTTTTGCTTCTTTTATAGGCGCACCCATGTCTGTATCGCTAATCGTATCATCAGTATCACTGCTTGGTCCGGTTATGCTACATTTATATTTAGAGTTATTAACTAAGTATAATAATATAAATGCAATATGATATTAGTTTTAATTATGCACGCTACTCGACCCATTGGAGGCTAAAGCTAACGTTTTAAGAATCTTATTATTCGGTCATTTACAATTAGAAGTACTTAGTAAAATGTCTAGAGACTCAAATATTACATAGAATCACAACTAGAATTGCGATTTAAAACGTGATTTCGATCATAATACAAATAATGATTATGTAAGAAAGCTTTGAGATTAACATTTATTAACTGTATCCGTTACATTTTCTTTAACTATTAAATATTTCATTGCTCTCTATTTTATATTCTTCAATTTTTAATGTATACTTACCCATGAATTATTTTTAAGTGATCACTAATTGTAGTTGGATATTGTATGTCGAATGTTTTATTACAGATGCCGCATATCGCATGCTTTTCGTTCTCTATTGTATAGTTATCCCAATACCACTCTATTCGATTTTTATTTCTCTTATTATGTCCGTTAATTTCTTTTCATGTTTATATTTCAAATGTTCATATAAAGAGTTACGATTTCCGGACCATAAGCAGGATCTAACTATTGCAAAGCAATGATTGCATTTTACCGCATCTCCTTTTAATTTTGAATAATTTTTTCGTATGTTGCAATGTAATGGAATCTTTTCCTTTACATCACGTTCTATGTCATGTACGGAATCATGTTTTATATTGTGTTCATGAAGTAAATGCTCTTTTAATTTTGTTAATGTTTCTGAATACGATGACGAAGTAGTTTCATTATTCAAGAAAGGTATGAAACATTCTTGACACCTTAATGTGGGAATATAATATTGCAACACCCACGCATCTTCAAATATTGCCATTATAATCGTTCTATACTTTAGAGAATGCGTGTCTCCTTGATGTTTCGCTTCTTTTGTAAGCGTACTCATGTCTGTATCGCTGTCGGTATCATCAGTATCACTGCTTGAACTTAGACTGGTTTCGCTGCATTTAGATGTAGAGTGCCTAAACAAATAAAAAATGCGATGATAATATTAGTTTTAATTATGTACTCTGTTAGAGGCCAAAGCTATCGTTTTAAGAATCTCATTCGGACATTTAGAAGCGATTAAGTGTCTATACACTCACATATTATATATTGCATAGATCTGACAATTTTTACTTTTTAATTTAAATATAATAATATTTTTATTGATGACTAATTATTTGGATTTGAAATATGGTGATGAAAAACTTGTGTCTCTCTCTCTCTCTCTCGGATATAGATTTATAATAACTATATATCCTATAATAACGTGAATAGGTACTTATAGGAATTGTGTCACACGCAAATGTTAAATATTTGATTCAAATTTTTGTGATATGTATGTTACGCAAATTGTAAAGAGAATTAAAAGTGTTATATTAAGAATTGCATATTTTAAAAATATAAGCTTTTTTATAAATACAGTCAGCATGTGTTTTAAATCTTTTTGTTGATTTGTTTTTGAGAAAATGTATGACAAGGCTTATGATTTTGTGATGTTCTACGAATCTACGAGGTATATAGAAGTTATCTAAAATTGTAATCAAATTATAGAAATTTTATTAAATATATATCTATATATATATATAGATACATATTTAATAAAATTTACTTATGTATGATACGGGTATGTATGTGTATCATATTTGTCGAAACACGCGAAAAACCGACTTTAAATATATTTTGATAAGATAATAAACTCAAACGGAATTGTGATTTAAATCACAATTTCAATTATAATACAAATATGTATATGGGGCATTCCATGCCAAATCGGTCGGTCGCCGATCCTGACCCCTTTTGATTTTGCTCTTAATTTTTTATCACAATCAAGTAACAAAAATAAGTATCCCTGATTTTTTTCAGATTTTTATCTCAAGTCGTATTCGAGATATAGATATTCAAAATTTTGAAATTTATCTTTTCCGGAAAATTTCAAATAGCTATAACTTTACTTCTATATATCGGATCGTAAAAAAATCGGTCATAAAATTATTCGGAAAAAAATGTACTTTTTGAAAAAAATACTGCAGAATGCTATGTTTTAGTTTTCACAGTTAATTTTACGTTTAAAGACTAAAAATTTGATTTTCAAAATGTATGTCATTTTTTATTTTTATACAAAATTCACAAAAATTTTTACGTCAATTACCAACATTTTAAGCTTGGTCCGATGATGGAAATCTTTTTTTTCCATTTTTTTCGAATTTTGAAAAATTATAAAAATATTTTTTTTTCGATTTTAGTCTATAATATATTGTAAATTGTTTGGAAAGTATCGTTATTTTGATTTTTTAATTTATAGATTAGATAAATAAGGTTTGCTGGCAAGTATACAACAACATAATTTATTAAGTAGTGTAATGATACAACGTGAATAATAAATTTTTAGATAAGTAAATAGAAAACACTCGTGTAATGGTTATATGTGAACGCTTATCGGAATTTAAGTTTCCTTTTTTTTAGTTAGATTTAAGACAATTATAAAACCGATACTCTTCATCAGAGTTCGAAAATTGTTTTATTAGTAAAGTACCATCGGCTTGAGGAATAATGTAATAAATTGTTCGAATACCAGGTACATGAAACTCGGTTTGCAAAAGTAAATCATGTACCTGGTATTCGAACAATTTATTACATTATTCCTCAAGCCGATGGTACTTTACTAATAAAACAATTTTCGAACTCTGATGAAGAGTATCGGTTTTATAATTGTCTTAAATCTAACTAAAAAAAAGGAAACTTAAATTCCGATAAGCGTTCACATATAACCATTACACGAGTGTTTTCTATTTACTTATCTAAAAATTTATTATTCGCGTTGTATCATTACATTAATTAATAAATTATGTTGTTGTATACTTGCCAGCAAACCATATTTATCTAATCTATAAATTAAAAGAACAAAATAACGATACAGCTTTCCAAACAATTTACAATATATTATAGACTAAAATCAGAAATGAAATATTTTTATAATTTCTCAACATTCGAAAAAAAATAAAAAAAAAAGATTCCCATCATCGGACCAAGCTTAAAATGTTGGTAATTGACGCAAGAATTTTTTTGAATTTTTGTATAAAAATAAAAAATGACACATTTTGAAAATCAAATTTTTAGTTTTTAAACGTAAAATTAACTGTGAAAACTAAAACATAGCATTCTGCAGTATTTTTTTTCAAAAAGTACATATTTTTCCGATTAATTTCATGACCGATTTCTTTATGATCCGATAAACAGAAGTAAAGTTATAGCTATTTGAAATTTTCCGGAAAAGATAAATTTCAAAATTTTGAATATCTATATCTCGAATACGACTTGAGATAAAAATCTGCAAAAAATCAGGGATACTTATTTTTGTTACTTGATTGTGATAAAAAATTAAGAGCAAAATCAAAAGGGGTCAGGGTTCGGCGACCGACCGATTTGGCATGGAATGCCCCATATATAAGTGTTTTAATGAACATCACATAATTATATGCGTTTTATTTTCTTTAACTATTGAGTATATCATTACTATCAATTTTATATTTTTTAATATTTTAGTTATTTTTCAAATGTAAACTCACTTCATAGTTTTCAAGTGCCTTCGTAAATTGGATGTCACATATTTATCCCAGTATAATGTTATATTACAACTGTTGCATTTTGCACGCTTTTCGTCTTCTATTACTGTGAAATAATCCCAATACCAAAGTATTCTTTTTTCACTCTTCTCTGTTTCCGTTAATTTATCTTTATGTTTTGATTTTAAGTGTTGATGTAGGAAATTATATTGCCCGTTGCTATAACTAATGACAGCAAAGCAAAGTTTGCATTTTGCTGTATCTCCTTTTAATTTTGAATAATGTTCTCGTATAAAGCGACGTACTGGAATCCTTTCTTTATTCTCGTCATTATGTATGGAATCACGTTCTACATTGTGTTCTTGTAAGTGCTCTTTTAATTTTGTTAATGTTTCTTTATAAGATGAATCACTATCTTTATAATTATTCAAGAAATGTAGTTGACATTCTTCCTGTTGACACCATACTGTAGAAATATAATATTGCAACACCCACTCATCTTCAGCTACCGCTTCTGCCATTATAACCGTTCTATTATACTGCGGAGAATTTGTTACTGATGTAGAAGGTACAGATAGACGTGAAGAAGCGTTTGCAAATATTGCTCGCAGAAGGTCGTCAAGAGCAGAGGTATGATTCTTTGTCCGACTATAAACATTGATATCCGTTTAAATATTATGCCAGATTATCAGATCGTACAGTTCTACTTTTTATGTTAATCGATCAGTTATTTTAAACTTATATTAAAACAAGCGCAATGCTTATACACGACAATAAAAGAACAAACTTAGCTGTTCATATAGGAAAAATTATTATCATTTTACAATTAATGTAATTTAAGAAGTATGATAGATATATAACTAAATACAAATTTAAGGACGTTCACCGGTAAATCGATTTTCTATATGTATTTGCTTAAAATTTGGACCATATGCTATTAATAGTGTTATCTATACACCTTCTCAATTGTAAGAACCGTGCCCGTACCAAAGTCGAGATATTAGCTATTAAAAATTGTATTTTTTTCCATGTATTGGATACACAAAGCAGACGGAAATCTCGTATTTTGAATTTTAATAATTAGAACGAATCTATAGAAAGTGATGAAAAACGGATATATAGTAGAAGGACACTTTAGGAATACTAGTAAAAAGAAAACCGAAATTATTGACCGTTTAGATTTAGAAATACAATAATAAATAGACTTCAATTTTCACGATTATTCGACGTAAAGAAGCGACTGCAGGAGAAAAATGACAAAATAGTCTTTTGTTCTGTGTGTGAGGAACAGAACTGTCCAAAAGTTTTCAGCCTGTAACAGTATATATTTGAATGTTTTCACGTCGATTTAGAGTATAAAATTTTGGCTACAAATTTATAACCGGTAAACGTCCTTAAAATATTCATAGTTTTTCCATCGGGAAATACTTTATATCAATTAAGAGACATAATGCATGGTGTCTTGCGTCAAGTTCACGCGCAGCGAAGTTTGCGTGGAACGCAGCGATATGTTTGTGACTCTTTTTATTACATAAGCTACTCATTGTCAGATAAATGGAGCTTACATTTTTATATTTCCAACACGACTGAAATAATTGAATTTTTATTAGTCTCAAGCGATTTTGTTTAAGAATTACATAAAGCTATACGAAATTAATTCAAAATAATCCTATATTATATGTATATGTTACAGTAAAAGCGTAAACTTGTGCTTAAATGTATATATGCACTTACTATATATATATAGTAAGTGCATTGACTATAGTCAATGTATGCATTTACGTACGATTTTAGCACAAAAGTATGAACTAAATATAAAAATATTTACTATTTCTAGTAAATGTATATATTTACTAGACAATGCATACATTTGCTACAACACATTAGTAAAAGCATATTGCAATCGAATTTTCTATGTAGAAAATAAAAATAAAAAATTAATAACATTTTATTTAATAAATTTACAAACATTTAGTTACATAAGTTCAGTTATTAAGATTTAGTTACATAAAGTAAAATAAATACGTGTTTAAAATAAAAATCTTTTTTATCAAAGTAAGTAACGTTCTTTAGAAAAATATGTCATTTAAAGCAGTGAATCGTTAATATATTGAGCAGTCATTTTGTTAAAGCAAAGAATAGTTGGTATAGAAAAGTATATGTCGCAGCCATATGCGGTAATTTAGCACTTCATGAATTCAGATAGCACAGCTGATCTTTATGAATTCAAAAAGATCTGAATCTGATCTTTATGAATTCATAAAGATCAGCTGTGCTATCTGGGAAGTGTCTAGACACACTGGACACATGCTGTAATTCAATCTTCAAATCAAAAATTACCGTACACACACACACACACACACAAACACACATACGGGGGTGCAAGGAGGGCCTTCAGCCCCCCTCCCGCACCCACCCCGCCGGTCAGGGTAGACCTCGTTTCAACTTACAAAGCACATACATGGAAAGAAGGTGCAAAGAGGGGCACGCGTATGCTTTGTAAGTTGAAGCAAGGTCCACCCGAAAAGGAGGGTGCGGGAGGGGGCAAAGTCCCCCCTGCACCCCACCCAACCTGTGTGGAGCCCCCCCGCCCACTCATATATGTGTACTTTGTAAATCAGTGAAGAAGCCCCTCTCCTTTAGTATTAGGTACCCAATTTTTGTTTGTGCATACTTTTACTAATTGTAAGTTAGATGTGAAAATGTATGCATCTACTAGTAAAAGTTCAAATTTCATTGCTTGTGAATACATTTACTTATCACTCTTATCAGTTATGTAGGTGCATACATTGACTAGTAAACGTATACATTTACTGAATTAACACATTGACTGTGACATATACATACACATATACTATTTAGGTTAAACTTGCATAGTTTCCAAAATAAGTTTAATCAGTTTTATTTTACGCAAATGTTGTATCGCAATGGTTTTTTACATTTAAACACTATTAGAAAAGGAATCTTCGATTATAATGTACTAAGCGTCTCAAATATGTTAATCCATCGATATGAAAATAGAATTTAAATGCATATGCAACCTACGATAATTTTTAAGAGATAATTAACTTTTCTGTCCGTGTAAAACAAGATGCATTTAAATTTTTATAGCTGTTTGTGAAAAATATGATTATATAAAAAATTTAGTTAACTTTCCAGCAAATATGTTCCACTAACAAGGAAACGGTCGAAAGTGTTCCTCACCGATTTTGATGGGCTTTGGATATGTTGTAGAGCATCAAAAAATATTAGACACGTATTTTCTTTAGCGACTTATCTCAACGTTTAGGGGTTGAAACAACCCCTCGAAAATATCGGATTTTCTCTTTCGGGCCGAATATCTCCGAAACTATAAGAGATAGAAAAATTTTCAAAAATGGAAATTAAATGGCTTCAAAAGTAGGGGAAATGTGTCCAAAATGATCCCCTTAAGGGAGAAATCAATAAATGGTATGAAATAATGTGTCTCTGTTTAAATCATTAATGGTTTTTGGTTTAGTGGTTGTTTAACTACAATTAATTAAATAGAGTTTTTAATTAATGCTACTAAATACATAGTTACTTGTTATTTTACTAAAATTTTGTAAAGGAATTATTTGGTGTCCAAAACGATCTCTGGGGTATGGACAAAATGATCCCTGGGGATTATTACACAAAAGTAGGTAGGTACATTAAAAAAACATATTATAATTAACGTAATTAAAATTTAAACACAAAATTAAATTAAAAATGTTTAACATTAGATAAAATTATGAATGTCGAGTAAATAAAAATTATAAAATTATTTAAAAATGGAATAAATAAAATAAAATAAAAATATATAGAATTATAAAATGATAAAATTATTTACCAAAGGAATTGGAAATACAAAAGTTACAAAAATAATCATCTAGCACAAATAACAAAAAGGCTAGAGTAAAATAATCCTGGGATCATTTTGTACATGATGGGAGGGATTATTTTGCCCTAAATGAAATTTTTTTATTTCGATAAAACATAACTTAAAATTAAGCGCGGCATTTAAATTACTATAAAAACATAAACTTAGATAGTGCTGAAGTACAGTAGTAGAGGAAAGTCCCCGATTATGAGATACCACATCTATTTTGTGTGATTGCCGGAAGTTTATGGGCAGAATTGAAAAATATAGTAAGTCATTTTAAAGGGAATTTAATAAGCTTTAAGATGCTGAAATGTAAAATTTAATTTTAATACTGATTTTTCTGAAAATTAGAAAAATGTAAAAAATGAGCTTTCGGCAAAATCGAAAAAGTGTGCTCTTAATATGAGAGACCCCGGGAAATCGCTAATAAATTGCAAAATACATCATATTGTAATTAGACAACTTTATTTAAAGTTTCTGAAAGACAAATGTAAATGGACAAATCTACGCAATTGAGCAACTCAACATATCTTGTATTTTCCTATTAATATGACCTTACTCTATCGCTGCATGCAAAACTCATTGCCAAATATTTATTAATTATATAATAAACAAGGTTTAAAGTCTCATATCCACGGCACTTGACAACATCCAATTTCACAATTTCTTTCTCTGTAATGACTACACGCACGATCAAACAATGAATTTTACACTAAATAGGTTTTACCCCAAGGGCAATAAGTTCATGGTGGAACCGACTGATAGGGCCTATTAGTTTAGCAGAAACATCGCTATCGCATATTAGGAACCTATCTCATAATAGGGGACTTTCCTCTAATAATAGAATATGATAATCATGCATAAATGTACTTTTCCCGGTAATTAAAATCACTCTTACCTTACGTCACATTGGCGAATTTTATATATATTTTTTTGACGTAGAACTACGTCTTTGTTGACAGTAAGTAGGGGGTAATATTGGGAGCACAGATGCAACGAATGCAACGAAAACATGTCACACTTTGAACGTTTATATCTTCGAAACTAATAATCGTAGAGTAATGATTAATACGTCATTAGATAGCTTATATAGTCCCATTTTTTCTTGAAAGTCTCAAAAGTCTTAAAAAGCTTCCTTAATAAGGAAGCCAAACAATTATAAGCAAATTATTATGCTCAAGTCTCGACCACTTTCAATTTTGGCAATTTAATATTAATTATTGGCAACTTTTCTAATTCCATTATATTCTTCAGTCTTTTCTACCCCTATTTCATATACAATGCTTTAAGATTTGATTGATTAGACTCAGCTCTATTAGGCTTTTATGTATATACGTATTCCTCGCAAATTTTTAATTTGGATCTTTTATTTTTGTGTTACAAAATCATCACGTGATTCTGTATACCTACTCCGTATACGAAATAACTCTGTCCGTTGCGCATCGGCTGGTGAAGACATATTTTTTATTATAGGGTAACGAGTCTGTGATTATTAGATTGTATATATTTATGTATTATTCCTATCTAACAATATTATCAGGTAAATGCGACTTGTCACAGATCCGGTGCCTCAAAATGGATAGACTAAATCAGACTAGGCTGAAAATAATTAATCTTGGAACTCCATTATTTATCAATTTGTTCAAATTTGTTGTGCTTACGGGAGATTGCTGTCGCGTTAGCACCATAACACGCATTGAGTTCACAATAGAACTTGTTATGTCGACGCATCATTTATTTGTTGCGTTTAATGTTTATTGCATAGAACACTAACCGCGAAGTACTATATCAATCGCTTGGTAGGCAATTTATTGAAATTTTTTCAATTTTTATATATTTTACATTATCAAGTATTAAATTAATACCACTTTGAAATTTGTTTGACGTTTATTTTTTGAGCAATAAGATTTTAAAAATATTTCTAAATATTGTTTTAGACATACAATAATAATAAGTAAAAATAATTTTTTTATAAACAATTAATATACGTTAAGACCGTTAATATATAAATCAATACAAAGGAAATAGCCATACGGTCTAAGCTTGCATCTTAGGCAGCTTAATATTATTTTCTATATGTATTTTAAATACGCGTACTTTCCAACATATTAACTGCGCGCCTTCGTATTTGTCGGACTTAAAACACAACTATTATTGGAACATTATAAATTTCCTCTCCCTTCCCTAATTAAATTGATATCGATTTGATATTAAAATCACTGTAAAGAACTTATAATGTGAACTTATAATGGGAATTTATAATTTTCCAATAATAGCTGTTATATTATAATATTTTTTCATTTTCTTTCCTTTCCAGAATTAAATACTACAGAAATTGATGCAAGATAGCAAAATGTATATAAACAAATTTAGCATGCATGTATCACGGATGAATGAAGAGTCCAAAAGATATTTTGGTGCACATATTCTTCGTGAATCTTATAGAAAAATATTGATTTTCAGTACTGAGTGTAAATATCGGAATGCAGCCAAAAACGGTCACTCCGCGGAGGTGACCGGTCGCGCGCCGCGCTGTCATTCATTCATTCCCGACACTCGACCTGAGAGGTAGCCGAGCGAGCCGCTCCGCGTGCGTGACGTTGCGTTTATTACATCGCGAGATGTGCCGCGATAAGTGTTACGGTAATATCGCACGTACTAAATAGATGCGACGTTGTCTATTAACTATCGGATTACTTCGTTTGTGCGTTGAGTTTAATTAATACAGAATTTATACGTCGAATATTCCGTTTTTTGTATACATGCAATATTTCGATGAATGAACTATTATCGCACACGGGAGCGAGGAAACGATCGGAGTGTTGGACTAACGTTTTGTCGCGATTTATTTTACGGACGACGATTGTCTCACGAAGAATTTATTGATTTGAGAATGTGTAATTCGACCGTCGCTTTGTGGGATTTAATGTGACAGAGTGCGCGAATCGCGTGATTTCGAGTAACG